>JACEFZ010017570.1:122500-250000 GCA_014155875.1 Cepaea nemoralis | reverse complement strand
GCCTCCCTCCTCCTCCTGCCTCCTTCTCCCTCATCATCCTCCCTCCTCTTTCTCCCTTCTTCTCCCTCTTCCCTCTTCCTCCTCCTACCTCCTCCCTCCTCCTCCCTCTACCTCCTCCTCCTCCCTCCACCCTCCTCCTCCCTTCTCCTCCTCTTCCTCCTCCCTTTCCTTCCTTCTCCTCCTCCCTCTACCTCCTCCTCCCCCTACCTCTTTCCTCCTCCCTCCTCCTCCTCTTCCACCTCCCTTTCCTTCCTCCCCTCCTCATTCTCCCTCCTCATTCTCCCTCCTTCCTCCTCCTTCCTTCTTCTCCCTCTGCCTCCTCCTCTCCCCTCCTCCTCCCTCCTCCTCCTCCTCCCTCCTTCTCCTTCTTCTCCTCCTCTCCCCTCCTCCTCCTACCCTCTTCCTCTTCCCCTCCCTCCACTCCCTCCTCCATCCTCCTCCTCCCTCTTCCTCCTCCTCCCTCTTCCTCCTCCTTCCTCTTCCTCCTCCTCCTCTTCCTCCTCTCCCTCCTCCATCCTCCTCCCTCTTCCTCCTCCCTCTTCCTCCTCCTTCCTTCTCCTCCCTCCTCCTCCCTCTTCCTCCTCCTTCCTTCTCCTCCCTCCTCCTCCCTCTTCCTCCTCCTCCTACCTCCTCCCTCCTCTCTCCTCCTCCTCCTCCCTTTTCCTCCCTCCTCCTCCCTCTACCTCCTCCCTCCTCCTCTCCAATCTTCCTCCTACTCCTCTTCCTCTTCCCCTCCCCCTCCTCCCTATCCCTCCTCCTCCCTTCACATTCCTCCTCCTCCCTCTTCCTCCTCCTCCCTCCTCCTCCTCATCCCTCCTTTTCCCTCCTTCTTCCTTCCTCCTCCTCCCTCTCCCTCCCTCCTCCTCCTCCCTCCTCCCTCTCCTCCTCCCTCCTCCTCCCTTCACATTCCTCCTCCTCCCTCTTCCTCCTCCTCCCTTCTCCTCCTCCCTCTACCTCCTCCTCCCTTCATATTCCTCTTCCTCCTCCTCCCTCCTCCTCCTCATCCCTCCTTCTCCCTCCTCCTCCTTCTTCCTTCCTCCTCCTCCCTCCTCCTCCTCACTCCTCCTCCTCCCTCTACCTCCTCCCTCCTCCTCCCTTCACATTCCTCCTCCTCCTCTCTCCTCCTCATCCCTCCTCCTCCCTCCTCCTCCTCGCTCCTCCTCCTCCCTCCTCCTCACCACTCCTCCTCCCTCCTCCTCCTTCTTCCTCCTCCTCCTCCTCCTTCCTCCTCCTCCCTCTCCTCCTCCTCCTCCCTTCACATTCCTCCTCCTCCCTCTTCCTCCTCCTCCCTCCTCCTCATCCCTCATCCTCCCTTCTCCTCCCTCTACCTCCTCCTCCCTTCATATTCCTCTTCCTCCTCCTCCCTCCTCTCCTCATCCTCCTTCTCCCTCCTCCTCCTTCTTCCTCCCTCCTCCTCCCTCCTCCCTTCCTCCTCCTCCTCCCTCTCCTCCTCCTCACTCCTCCTCCTCCCTCTACCTCCTCCCTCCTCCTCCCTTCACATTCCTCCTCCTCCTCTCTCCTCCTCATCCCTCCTCCTCCCTCCTCCTCCTCTCTCCTCCTCCTCCCTCCTCCTCACCACTCCTCCTCCCTCCTTCTCCTTCTTCCTCCCTCCTCCTCACTCCTCCCCCTCCTCCTCCCCCTCCTCCTTCCTCTCCGCCTCCTCCCTCTCCCTCCTCCTCCCTCTACCTCCTCCCCCCCTCTACCTCCTCCCCCCTCCTCCCTTCACATTCCTCCTCCTTCCTCTTCCTCCCTCCTCCTCCTCTCTCCGCCTCCCTCCTCCTCCCTTCACATTCCTCCTCCTCCTCCCCTCCTCCTCTTCCCTCCTCTTCCTCCCCCTCCTTCTCCTCTCCTTCTCCCTCTTCCTTCTCCCTCCGCCTCCTCCCTCCTCCTCCTCCCTCTCCCTCCTCCTCCCTCTCCTCCTCCTGCTCCCTTCTCCTCCTGCGTTCTCCTCCTCCCTCCTTCTCCCTCCTCCTCCCTCTTCCTCCTCGCCTCCTCCTCCACCCTACTCCTCCCTCCTCCTCCTAATCTCTCCTCCTCCCTCCTATTCCTCCCTACTCCTCCTGTCTCCTCCCTCCTCTTCCCTCCTCCACCTCCCTCTTCCTCCTCCCTCCTACATTTACCCAAGACAGACAGACAGTCAGACAGATAGTCGGGAACGGGATCTTATATGACTACTTATATAATTTAAATGAGATGCTCTCCACCATGGGCTGGGCCGGGTCAGACAGACAGACAGACAGATAGATAGATAGATAGACAGACAGACAGACAGACAGACAGACAGACAGACAGACAGACAGACAGACAGACAGTCGGGAACGGGAACTTATATGACTACTTATATGAATTAAATGAGATGCTCCCCACCATGAGTTGGGCGATGCCGGGCCGGGTCAGACAGACAGACAGATAGATAGTCGGAACGGGAACTTATATGAATTAAATGAGATGCTCCTCATCAGAGTCTGGGCGAAGACGGGCCGGGTCAGACAGACAGACAGACAGACAGATAGACAGACAGACAGACAGACAGACAGATAGTCGGTAACGGGAACGAGAACTTATATGACTACTTATATGAATTAAATGAGATGCTCCCCACCAGAGTCTGGGCGAAGCCGGGCCGGGTCAGCTAGTGTAATATACAAGTAAATGGGCATATTTTTAAACAAGTGAATCTTAAACAAGTGAATCGGTACAGTTATCTAATTGGGGATGCTTTGGAGAGATTGGAACAAGAATCACCATGGCGAAGGTAGCCTTTTGCAAGATGGAGAACATATTTATTGATTCATAAAAAGATGTCATTTTCAACGAGAAAAAGAGTGTTGAGGTGCTACATAGGACCCGTGCTTTTGTATGGTTGTGAATCGTGGACAATGAGCAGACAAGCTGAAAAACATCCGATGGCTGTGGAAATGTGGTTTCTGAGGAAATGCAAAGAATATCATGGACAGACATAAAAACCAATGAACAAGTCCTTCAAGAAACAAATGAGGATCGTAAACTGATTAGAGTCAGACGTAGACAGTCAAAATTTTTTGGTAATGTTAGGAGAAGAAATAAATTGGAGAACTTGGTGACAACTGGCAAGATCGAGGGGAAGAGAACAAGGCGAAGGCTGAGAAGTAAATACCTTGATGGCTAGACCACGTGGCTTGGTCGAGACAAGAACACTGAGCTGATCCACGACTCTGTGATCGAGTGAAATGGCAAAACATGACCACCCACGGTTATCGGCATGGCACATGATGATAATGATCGCTGATGTATCTACTGGCAACTGCTTGTCAGATTTGCGTCGGTCAGTCTGTAACGAAGTCGACTCTTTGCGGTGGTAAGTTTTGAAAAGAACTGCTGCTGTAAGTTGTTCACATAAGCAAATTCAGTGCATGTCTCCTCAAAGTGGGAAATTCTCCTTTGATTATGTAAAATGTATAGAAGATGTATTGAAAATCGAGTCTCGCCTAGGGTTGCATTGTTAGGGCCCGACCAAATGATTTCGCGGGCCGTGTACAGCCGGTGGGCCGGACGTACCCAGCTCGTGCCTTAGAGTGACAATTATCATCATTATCGTCAATAATGTGTCGTCTCCGCAATGAAGGTTGGCTGCAGTGGATCTCTAAAACTCTCCCTCATTCACTTGGGTTGTACACTCTCACAGACTGCTGTTATCCATTTCTTCATACTTATTTCTCCACTGGTATCAATGTTTACTTCTTTCTCGCCTGACTCCAATTCTTCCTTCCATTATGGCTTCTACAAGAGTTGTATCTTTTAATGTTTTAATGTGGCAGAAATACTCAACTAGTCTGTATTCACCAACTCTCTCTCTCTCTCTCTCTCTCTCTCTCTCTCTCTCTCTCTCTCTCTCTCTCTCTCTCTCCCCCCCCCCCCCCCCCCCCCCACCCCAGACTAAATTCTCTGTATTTGATTTCATTTTTATTTCCGTGAAATACTACATATTCTTTTGTATAAGCATTTCTCCACCGCCCCACTTCAACATTAGAAATCTTAGAGGGACAACAATCACAATACAAAAATACCGTGTATTACTTCCAAAATATACACACCATGCATAACACACAATGAGTTGCATATTAAAATAACTGGTTAGATTGTTTAGCATCAAAATCGTAAAGGACCACTTTACACACAATAAAGCGCCTTAGCATATGACGTTTAACCCATATGTTTTAATACCGACTGGGACTCTGTTGGTGATGTGGTCAATATCATGCCTGCCGCCTTTGCCCCCCCCCCCCCCCCCCCCCCCGACATTTTCTGTTATCCACTACAGGCTGGATTGACCTGGAAACTACAAGTACATATTAAACATCCGTCTCGACATGGATTTGAACCGATAACCAACAGCTCGACAGGCGAGCGCCTCCCAAGAACGTTACCGCTGCTCCCGTATTTCCATTACCTCTGTACTAATCCCCGGCATCAGCTTCATAAACCGTCGCCCAAGGAGACTGTCGTGCAGCACTATTTGAATGTCTGGCTGCTGCAGGGCGGGTCGGGATCTCATGTAAGCCATGCCTGCTGATCCACCAGGTGAGCTTAACAAACCTGAAGTAAAGCAAATAAATTTATTTAGTCTTGCAGACCCTGTTTGGAAAGTGTTTAAAACAATTGATACGAGGGGAAGGGAATAATTAAGTAACAGGAATTGTACGAATGGTTCGAATCCTCAGTAAGGTGTTATTTTTTTTTCTGCCAGGGGAAAAAGATAACCCTAACCCGCAGAGTTCGCGGCGATTGCACTAGCCAGGAGCCCTTAATTATTCAGACTCAAGACACACCCCCCCCCCCAATCTCCTACACTTACGAGGGTAAGTTAATAAGTAAGTCACAAATGACTGTAGAAAAATAACTAAATATGATAACTACTTGAAATCAGTTAATTTTTATACTTACATTGTCCCATTATTTCTCAACATAATTTCTACCAAAATTGGTGCATTTATCCCATCGTTTTATCAGTCCTCCCAAGCCCGCTGTATATAAATGCGTGCTGTGTTTTCTAAACAACGTTTTCAATTCACATTCAACTTCGATGTCATTCGCGAAATGTCTCCCGCCAAGGTGGTTTTCATTGTTTATGCTGACAAATGTTTATCCCGTAACGCGGTGCATAGCTGGGTAGAAAAAAAGTTATGCGGGCGAGTCAATAAGTAAGTCACACAGTTCAGTGGGATGACAGGTAAACGAAAACAAAGCACGCATTTCTATGCAGCCGGCTTCGGAGGCTGATAAAACGATGGGATAAGTGCATCAAAGTTTGTGGAAATTATGTTGAGAAATAAAGGATCAATGTATGCATAAAACTAAACTGGTTTCAAGTTGTTATCATATTTAGTTTTTTTTTTCTACAGCCATTTGTGACTTACTTATTAACTTACCCTCGTACAATAGAACGAACCAGTAATGTTGTATGTGTTATTTCTCAACATAGTCCCCCTGCCTGGCAACAGACTTTGTCCACCTGTTCACTAGCTTATTGATGCATTCTAGGAAAAAGTTCGTAAATGTGGCCGTAAACCAATTTTGCACTGGCTCCATTACTTCGATGTAATCTTTGACACCGGAAGTGTTCTTTGAATGGTCCAAACAAGTAAAAGTCCGATGGCACCAAAACCTGGACTGTATGCTAGAATTTTCAGGAGCTCAAATTCAGTGTAGTGTATCCACCGTATGCACAGCCGTATGAGGGATGGCGTTATCGTGCAGCAACGTTACTCCTTTTGAGAAAATCCCCCGGCGTTTAGATGTTATCGCGGGCTTCAGTTTGTTCACCAGCATGTCACTATATCCAGCACTAGTCACAGTTTCACCTTTCCTGGAAGTGTACTAATATAGGGTCCTTGATATCCCTCCGAAAATATGATTATCATGACTTCCCCACATACAGGTATCCCTCTCTGTGGCTCATCAAAGACGTTTTGTCTTCAATTTTGAAATCTTTCTACCAAATCATACACTCTTCCCTGACTCCAACAACTATCTCTAGACACCCCATCGTTCTTCTACAGATTTCACAAGCTTTCACATCTTCTGAAGATAAAAAAAACAACAACCGAAAACAAAACAAAACAACCAAACATACAAACGAACAACAACGACTTGTTATTCCACAGTGTAATTCAATAGTGACGTAGCCATTGTGTATTTGCTACTGCACAAGCGCAAAATGCTTGTTTCTTACAACTACTACGTGCTTAAGAGCCAGGTTGTGTCCTGAAATAAAGAGTTTCCGTTGTCCATACTAATCCATGTACTTTATAATAAATGTCCTGTTACTTAATGACTTGCCGTCTTATTGTCATGCAATAGAACAGTGGTTCTCAACCGGTGGGGAATTCCCCACCCCCAGGGGGGAATTTTAGGGTTTCTAAGGGGTGGGGGGGGGGGGTGGGGTGGGGTGAATTAAGATTATTTCAAGATCCCATTAATACAAGAACCGATTACTTGATATTGTTTTTCCCTTCATACTGTACGGTTCTGTACGTCTCACCCTTCTAAACTTCATTTTATACAGTAAGTAATACCCACAAATAACATTTTATGTGCTCGTCTAGACTTGTTTTAGTATGTGCTATTAAATTTAGCTTCCATTATTACGTATACTGTGTAGGGGCGGGGGCGGGATTTTTAGGTAGGAAATACGAAAAGGGGGAATGACGTTCTGAAAATATGGTAAAGGGGGGCACGGGCCAAAAAAGGTTGAGAACCACTGCAATAGAACAACAATAACGACAACATGTAAAATAAATATGTCAACAAATATATTTATCAGTTAGTTGCGTGTCCTTTACAGTACGTCACAGTCAGTACCATAATATTTAAAACTGTTTTGTGTGATTTACCAAGCAGGTTTCCTCTCAATAGTTTGCCATTGCTTTCTGAACGACTGAGGCTCATACCATTGTTAGAAATCAACACAAGTTGATCTTCTCTGAAATCGATTGCATCTGATTTCGAACGGGGTATGCGGGATTATGGGTAGGTTCTGCAACATTTAGTAGATGCGGTTGTTATAATTACCGTAGACCCCGAGGTAGACCAAGAAGGCGGTGGAGAGATAATATACATACAGACCTACAAGCACTTGGAATCAACGACTGGCAAGAGAAGGTCCACCAGAGAGACGAATGGAGACAGATTGTGTTTGCAGCAAAGAACCTCAATGGCTCGGAACGCTGAAGATGGTTGTTATAATTAAATTGTCACTAGGAACAAAGAAATACTACAATGTGATATACAGGTAAAAGAGTATAATCTTACGAAAATGAATCGGTACAACTATCTCGGAACAATCATAACATCTGATGGGAGATGCCCTGAAGAGATTGGAACAAGAATTGCCATGGTGAAGATAACTTCTTGCAAGAATGAAAACATATTGACTCATAGCAAGATGTCAAATGCAACGAAAAAAAGAGTGTTGAAGTGCTTTATAGAACCTGTTTGTTTGTGTGGATGTAAAGAGTGGACAATGAATGAACAGACGACCTGAAAAACATCTAATGGCCGTGGAGATGTGATTTCTGAAGAAAAAGCAAAGAATACCATGAGGACACAGAGAACCCAATGACAAAGTCCTACAAGAAACAAATGAAAACTGTAAACTGATTAGAGAAATTAGACATTGACAGTCTTTATTTTTTGAACACGTAATGAGAAGAAATGAATTGGAGAACATGGTGACAACTGACAACTGGCAAGATTTGAGGGGAAGAGAACAAGACGAAGACAGAGAAGTAAATACTTGGATGACCTGGCCATGTAGTATAGTCGAGACAAGAACACAGAGCTGATCCACGACTCTGGTGATCGTGTGAGATGACGAAACATGACTGGCCACGCTTATCGGCACCACCCATGATGATGATGATAATGCGGGATTGCCAATAGCTTTCACTAACTCTTCGCCACAAGAATTTTGAATGGAGTGAAATTTTAGAAAGTGAGCAAATTTTACTAACGATAAAAAAGACGAGCAAACATTGCTCTGAATCGTTAGTGTAGCTGTGGCTGTTAGAATGATATGCTGATCATGTTCCTGAGCGTGATCCAAGAGGGTTCGACTCCCGAGTTCGGCCTTCGCTAAAATGAGGGAAAGATTGGCCACCAACTCCTTCGCACATTCAGGCCTGCCTATACAATGAGATGGTTCTGACATACTGTAGACCAACAGCAGGTTCCTGCTTCAGGATTGACAAACAAAAACAAAACAACATCAACAACATCAACAACAACAACAACAACAACAACAACAACAACAACAACAACAATAACAACAATAACAACAACAATAACAACAACAACAACAACAACAACAACAACAACAACAAATAACAATTAAAATCTGTATGGATGGTAACAGACAGAATAACGGCGTGGAAAAGAGGTGTAACCGGCTCGCGCTTAAGCTTTTTCTGATGATCGCGGCATGGTGGGTTCATTCCAACGCTAGGCAGTTGGACTTGAGTGTTGATTTCTCGTTCTTGAGTTGGGGACGCCAATTACAAGTAGCTCAGAAGTCGGATGGGGTTGAAGGCGGGGAACCGATACAAAACAAAAGAAAACACATACCTGTTACACCGATCTTATAGAACGTCATTTGTGCAAAATAAAGAAAGCTACAAAGATCTGTTAGACGTCAAAGACATAAAACAAAGTAAGCACACGCCTGTCGCGAAAATCATAAGGAGGTCAGTTATGTTTAACAGAAAATAAACATATTTGTTCTGAAAGTATGATAGACGTCAGTTGTACAGTACAAAGAAAGTACATACGCGTGGGAAAGATCTGATACGTTAGCAATAACATACAAAGAAAACAAATATCTGTTAGAAAAATAAGTTTAATGTTACGCATCAAAAATAAAGAAAGGACAGACCTGTTCCAAAGATTTGATACTCAAACTGATGATAAGAGGACGGACTTGGAGGTCCCCTGCTCGTGTTCGTCTTAACAAAGATCAAAGTGAGTACATGGTCCTGGAGGTTATTGCCCACTGGGAGATCTGCAACTGTAGGAATCTGAAAGCATCAATATTGTTAGGCTACACTAAATATAATTTATCAATTGGGGAACCGTTTGAGGCTACTGTGGCGACAGGGTTACGGACGCAATTCGTAATCCCGCATACCGAGTTCGAAACACAGCTGTGGGTGATTTCGCAGCAGACCGCATTGAGCTGGTTTACCATACACAGGTCGTTCAGAAATCAGAAAGCAATGGCAAACGTAACTGTGCCAAGAAATCACGTACAGCCAAAAAATGCTAGGGTTGACTGCAACGTAATATAAAGGATATGCAATTAACTTGAGGTCACTAAGACATATCATAAATAAATGCACACGTATTGTTTGGCTCTCATAGAAGTAGGGGAAAAAAATAAAGACTAGACAACACACTAGACAATATAAACATTAAATGCTATAGTTACAGACCGGGATTCTAACCTGTCACTTCCAAATTATGACAGCGCCTTGCTGCTGGGTGTCTAGTTGGTCATGCGTCGAAGTACACCTGTTCCTGCAGCATTGGCGCTGTCGTCATTTGTCGTCAATTTCCTCTCCTCTGCCTATTCGCAACGACATCTCCTGCAAATGTCAGTATCCTTCCAATCTCTGGTGCTTCAATGCTTGGAATCTTTAATGTGTAAACATTGAATAGCACAAGCGATATTGCAGATCCAGTTGATATTCCCGGGTAATAATGCATGCCTCGAGGTCCATGAACCTTGACAGAGAGCAACCCTACGAGAGTGCAGGGTAGCTGCTATCCAATTACCACCCAGGGACTAAGACCTGTCTCCACAAGAATGTGCATTAACTGATTCAATGCCATACAAAAAGTAAGTTTGGACCAAACATGGGACACAATCAAATGAACTAGCATTTTAATGGAAATGTCCATTCAATGAGCATTAAAATTTGAGAAGATACCGCGAAACGAAACAAATAACACGATGACTAGTATGACCTTCTGTCCAAATGTAAGATCACATGTGGTGATATATTATCTTTTGCCACTGAATCAGTTAAGATACCATATCACCATGTTAAGTGAAACAACGATTACAAGTAAGACTTGGATAGAACTCTTGACTACTAGCCCGGTGGCCTTGAGTTTGAATCGCCATCAAGGGGTGACATTTGTTCACTGAACTAGGTTCCCATATCAACTCAGCCAAAAATTTGTACCAGAAAATGATCTGGAAAGTAAAGGCAGCGGTCGTGATATTGAACACATCAAACATCGAGTACTGAATGATCTAAGATAATATGGGTCTAGCATCAAATACACAATACATTTTCAAACCCATCATCATCATCATCATCATCATCATCATCATCATCATCATCATCATCATCATCATCATCATCATCATCATCATCATCTTCTTCCACTTCTGCCGTCAAGCGGCGTGGGGAGGAATAATTTGCGTTCCAGCGCCCGGTGGGCGGCACTGGATAGTGTCATTCCGTGTGGCTGTACAATGTCTTTGATGTCGTCAATCCATTTTCTTCTTAAATGGGTGTTTTGAAAATTCTAACTAGGAAAGTACGAGACAACGTTTGGAGTATTTATCAGGTATTTAACGCTTGTAAATACGGATAGGAAATACCATGCTTCCGGCTTTGAAGTGCTAAATAACGCGATAATGTTGAAAGTACTTTGTTAAATGACATCACGATGTTGAAAGTGCTTTGTTAAATGGCATCGTAATGTTGAAAGTACTTAGTTAAATAAAGTTAAAAGTACTTTGTTAAATAATGTTGAAAGAACTTAGTTAAATAAAGTTGAAAGTTCTTTGTTAAATAATGTTGAAAGTACTTTGTTAAACAATGCTGATCGTACTTTGTTAAATAATGTTGAAAGTATTTTGTTGAATAATGTTGAAAGTACTTTGTTAAATAATGTTGAGAGTACTTTTTTAAATAATGTTGATAGTACTTTGTTAAATCACGTTGAAAGTACTTTGTTAAAGTACATCATGATATAGCAGAAACCACGCCGCCCGTAACCGTTCATGTTAAACTATTGCGAAGTCAGACACTGCCATAGTTTTTCGATTTTCCCAGATATAATATTGTTTGCAGGTCCGTATTCGTTGATGGATTCCAACATAAGACCTCCAATCCGGTAGGCAATCGTGCTAGCCAATGCGCTACCGAGGTTATTGATGAGCCGTTCATCATCATCATCATCATCATCATCATCATCATCATCATCATCATCATCATCATCATCATCATCATCATCATCATTATTCTCATCCTCATCATCATCACGTGCCATGCCGATTAGGGTGGGTGGTGGTTGTTATGGTTCCCCATATCACCCAACCTCCAGTGTCTTGAATAAGCTCTGTGTTCTTGTCTTGATTATGCCATATGGGCAAATCTTCCAGGTATTTAACTCTCTGCCGTCCCCTTTGCTCTTTCCCCATCACTTTTGTCAGTTCTAGTTTCCTTTCCTACTTTATTTTCTACTCTATTATTATTTACTATACTATTATTTTATTTATATATTCTTTTAGTCTATTCTAGTTTATAGTTCTTTTCTAGTTTATTCCTCGTCGTCACGAATGAGCCATTACGTTAATGAAACAGAAAACCTATAATGGATATAACTCAAACCTCCCAATTTGACCTAATGTCACGTAAACTTTGAACTTGTATTTAAACACGTTACATAATGTTTCCATAAACATACCTTTAGAGCGTCCAAATGTTGACGTGGCCCAATACCGGAGAGCATCAGCAGGTGAGGCGATCCAATTGCTCCAGCGGATACAATGACCTCTCTCACACATCGTACCTGTTGCAGCTTCTTGGATTGCTGTCCTCTTCGGCTGTAAGTCACCCCAACAGCACGCCCATTATCAAATATTACCTTAAGATGAACAACAAAAAATGATACTTAAGGTTAACGATGGGTTAAGAGGTAGGTGTATGTCATTACAGGACTTTGCAGTCAACCCAGCATTTTTTAGCTGCCCGTGATTTACCAGACAATTTTATGTTCAGTAGTTTGCTATGATGCGGTTCCTGAGAGGAATGTTGCGAATTCCTTTGATTGCAGGAGTAACTAACAACGATTGCTTTAAAGGTACTAATGCAACTAGAACATTACAGTAAGAAAGAGACAAACTGCTTTCTTTGGTCATGTGATAAGAAGAGAGGCATTGGAGAACATCGTGACAACTGGAAAGATCGAAGGGAAGAGAGGAAGAGGCAGACTAAGAGAAATAATGCCGGATGAATTAAGACGGTGGTATGGAGGAATATCATCAGCAGGTGTGATCCAGAACACCAAAGACCGATATCCGTAGAAAGACATCAACGCCTACGTCAGCTGACAGGGCACTTGATGATAATGAGTTTGCTATTGCTTTCGGAACGGACGACGCATCATACCATCGAAATCAACGTAAGACGATGTGCTTCGAAATCGCCCGCGGCTGATGGTACACCACATGTCGTGTCCTCCTTTAAAGTGTCGTCCCTGGAGTGAGGAGATCCGACACCCACATTATAATATTATTTTTTTTCCCCTCAATATTCTGGAGAATCCACCAGCTTCCGTCCAACACACTCCATCAGCCTATGGACACCTTTTCCTATCACTCTCACACTGTCGTACTATGCCCTCTTCTCATACTTCCCCAACGCAACATACTCAACAACTCTTGCTTCTAGAAATTAATAAAGATTAATTTATTAAAATAAAAGTGTAACGTGTATGAGACGTGTATGCGAAGAAAATGTGTGATGTGTTCTATAAAGTGTGTAGACTCTGTCTCTCAGACATCAACTCAGTCAGCTGATCACAGCAAAGATAGACCACAGCACGTTACGTCAGAACAAGTACGTCTCACCCGTTGCCGGAACCATCTTGCCGGATAATGCTTTGCCTCTGTAGACCTCTGGTAATCCAATTTCATGAACATCCGAAATAGACACCGGTGGTATTAACAGTTAACCATGGACCGGTTGCACTCTACACAATGTCCGTTCCTAATGTTCCTAAACAAACTGCACAAGTCTTTTGCAGTGTGTACACAGTCATTAATGTTAATTGTTACTGTACTGGATCCTCCCTCGTGTCTATCTAGCCTCAAGTAGCAAGTCTTGTATTCTATTACACGAGATTATATAACACTAGGTAACTATTAGACTGTTCTCATTTAGTTACTTCTGTCTGATGCCGTGTGGTGCATCAGTACGCATCACTCTCTTTGGTGAATCAACTTCCTTCTGTATGCAACGTTCTGTATGCAACTTTATTGATTGTGGAACTGGTGTTCTTCCTAATGGGATTGGATTTTTTTTCCCAAAAACTTGTTGAGTTTCCTTGGATCTGGTAGGGAACCTAGGATAGAAACAACACATCTGGTGATAGTACTAGTCACTGATCCCTTCGGCTGAGTGTAAGCCTATCACCTTGCTTAATGATCTTTAGCTAACTAGACTTAGTCACAGAGCAGATTAGCTACCCACCTAGAGTCGAATCAGGCTATGACAAAGAAAAAATATCAGCAAACAGAATGCGGAACCCCGCCCCCCCCAGGGACACCTACGGGAAATCCCAATTATCCCTCATTACTCAATTAGTAAAGCTTATCAACACTTCACTAATCTATTCTAGCTAACAGAGCCAAGTATCACTTCCCTACTCTAGCTAGTTTCCACTAACAGTGCTAATCATCACACTATAGTTTAACAAGGCTACTGCCTAAAGTAATTATAACGAATATATTATAATAAGTTATACCTTAAATGGCACTACTGCAGTCCTATAAATCATATCTACATCTGCCATATAGGCACGTGTAAAATTAAGTCACTAATTAACACACGGTAGATATTATTTCCACTAGGCGCTGCAGTGCCCTCACTCCGACTAGAGCATTATTCAAGTCCACCCTAGTTGATCTCAACTCGAGTTTATATGGCAAACTACCAAAGTTGTCCACGTGACGTTATCCTTTTCGCCCCCACACAGGTGTTATTTGGACATATCAGCCATTTGCAAGAATCTATTTTCCTGGCTTTAGTCCTGTCAAAGTTGTCAGTAATTGTTAAGATTCTCAAAACAAGCCAGCAAGTTTCTGTATACCCCCAACAACAGTTGTAAATAACCCCGTCAATCTTCTCGGTGCTCCGGAAACCAAGAATTGACATATGTACTGTCACTTCCGTGCTAAGTACTTCCGTTGTCCCTCTGATATGTTTTATGACTTGTCAAGGTGATATTTGATTCAGCGCACTCACTTCCTCCTCACTCACCACCAATTTTGTATATGGGCTGACCCCACTGCTTCCATTTGTATTCAAATGTTGACAAACTGTCACGGCGCTGTCTCCATCACCACCAAATGTTTCAAAATCCGTTAGAGATTTACACGTGCAGCTACAAATATTGTCCTGAGATTTTGACATCCGCTGTGTTTTTCCAGTTAGTAAAAATAGATGTCGCTGGCTGATCGTCCGCGTAATCAGAAAATCCTCCGTAATAATCAACCGGATAAACACACGGTTTCATTTTGTGACACCACAATTAACCTGTACTTCCAAGACGACCCAACCTGAAATGGGTACACGGAAATGTGCTGGGTAGTTAAGACGACCGGAGTTATATTAATTACATCACACATCGAGTGCCGATTGATCCATTCAAATATCTGGGTAGCATCGCATACCAATTACCCATCAAGGCACGGAAAGGAATCCTTTACTTACTGATTAGTTGTTTGCAGCTGGGTGGGAGACAGATGAGAGAGCAGTCATTGTATGGTGGTCAGCGCTTTTGCTGGTCGCGGTTCAGTCTCTAGCTTTCCTCGTTACAGTGGCACCAATAATTTGCCTTGGAATATTCTGGAAAGGAACAGCGGCGAGAATGACAACTGACTATGTTACATACAGCGGTGAGAAAGACAACTGACTATGTTACCGACAGCGGCGAGAAAGACAACTGACTATGTCAACGACAGCGGCGAGAATGACAACTAACTATGTTACCGACAGCGGCGAGAATGACAACTGACTATGTTACCGACAGCGGCGAGAAAGACAACTGACTATGTTACCGACAGCTACGAGAATGACAACTAACTATGTTACCGACAGCTACGAGAAAGACAACTGACTATGTCACCAACAGCTGCGAGAAAGACAACTGACTATGTCACCTTGTAGGAGGTCGGCATGGCGATTGGATAAGAGCGTGCGTTCTTAAACATCCGGTGTGCTGATGCTGAAGTAGCGGGTTCAACCCCGACACATGTCAGTTGGACTAAAATGTTAAGTTCTTGTCTTGACTTGGGGATGTAAATTACTAGTACTTCAGATGTAGCAACGGGTTCGCCTGATGGCGACGGGACACCGCTAAAAGGGAAAGCTAATCCACAGACATAAATAAGTCCAGTGCATTAGAAATAGTAGTACGTGCTGTGGTCTGCGCCTGAGTTACAAGCGAGCGAGCGCAACAAAGAACAAAATCATATTGTAGCTTTGAATATGAGTTGAATTCACATCGTTCGGGAAGGGAAACCCGGTCAAACAAATGCCTAAAAAAGTCAGATGTGTCGGCCGTAAGATGCAAATATATCGCAGTTCTGCTGTAAACAGGCACAACACAACTACGCCTAAAATAACATTCAAGGTGAACGCAGAAGAAGAAGAAGAAGAAGAAACAGAAGCAGAAGCAGAAGAAGAAGAAGAAGAAGAAGAAGAAGAAGAAGAAGAAGAAGAAGAAGAAGAAGAAGAAGAAGAAGAAGAAGAAGAAGAAGAAGAAGAAGAAGAAGAAGAAGTAGAGTTCACATCAATACGGATTTAAAAAAAAAATGCCATAGGCTTCCCCAGGTGTACCCAGAATTTAGTAGCCACTAGGAATTATTTTAAGAAGCACAAAGAGACCTGTGTGAAATCGATTACATCACCCATCTTGTGTCGATTGGTCTACATAAATTGTTGCTAGCACCATATATCTAAAGAAAAATCCGCCTCAATATGGATTCAAATACACGACCATCGTACCGGCATGCCAGCGGGATAGCCACTGGACTATTGCACCTTCCCTGAGAGGGTATGCAAAGAGTAAATTGATATGCTGGAGGTAAAAGTTGAGGGGAAGAGTCCAAGAGGAAGGCAAAGCAAAATGCTGGCAGATAACATCAATTGACAGACTGGAAGAATTCAGTATGCATGCTCCGTGAGGACACCGGAAAGAGAGTTTTGAGTACTTATTACAGTGTCCCTCAATAAGCATATACATCTTTAAGATGATGATAATGAAGATGATTGTGGAAATGTTGATGATGATGATGATGATACCTCTGAAGACGGAGTAGGTTCGTCTGGTGGTGATGGTCACTGGTAACAGGGACAGCTAATCCACATGCAAAAATCAGTCCCGTGCACTAGAACTATATGTATGGACTAGGCTTGAGTTCAAAGCGAGAGAACACCAACAAATGATAATGATAATGATAAAGGTAATGTAAAACTACGTGAAAGAAGGCGTTACAGAATGTGTCTCCTGTATTGTGTAGCCAACACACTTATTGTGAGTTGTCTGGTACATAAGTAGTGAAATGGAACACCTGCCTTGTGAACTGTTGCCCCAGGGACAATGTCCAAATTGTCTCTCTGAGCTGCCGGCCACAGGTAGGCCCGGGATGTACTCCATCGCTCACCTCTGAAGACGTTAGCTTGTGCTCTGGCTACACCTGTTGGTTGACAAGTTATAATTAACATCCTTGATAAAACGTTGTTTTATGTCATGTTTACCTAAACGCACATTCAATTACTCGCTCGTGTTTTCATTACTAACATGTCCTTTTTCATTTCCAACAATATACAATTCATTATCCCCTGGTTTCTTCATTACTAACGTTCCTTTCTCATGTTTGCTAAGATAGTCACACATAATTACTGGCTCATTTATTTATTAATAACATGTCTTTTTCATGTATAACTATATACATATAATTACTAGCTAATTTGTTCATTACTAGCTTTCCTTGTTTGCCTAGATGCGCACACTCAACTACTCGCCCGTTTATTGATTACTCATTTATCTTTTTCATGTTTACCGAGATACCCACACTCAATTACTTGCTAATTTGTTTATTACTAGCATATCTTATTGTTTACCGAGATATTCCCATTCATTTACTCACAAAATTTGTTCATTACTAACATCTTTTTTCATGTTTACTGAGATACTCACACACAATTACTAGCTAAATATTTTCACTACTATCATCTATTTTTCATGTTTACCGCGATACTCACATTCAGTTACTCGCTCGATTGTTCGCTACGAAAC
Source organism: Cepaea nemoralis (assembly GCA_014155875.1). Taxonomy (NCBI): domain Eukaryota; kingdom Metazoa; phylum Mollusca; class Gastropoda; order Stylommatophora; family Helicidae; genus Cepaea; species Cepaea nemoralis. The sequence goes on along the minus strand of JACEFZ010017570.1, from coordinate 232,645 downwards.
AGGTAAAAGTTCCCAGCAGATACCACCATTGAGGTGGGGAGTGTTAGGCCTTTACATATTCTAAGCCACGTCATATGAGATGGGATGCCCATTTCCCTTCCTCACCGCCTCTACTTTCAAGACAATTCTCAGAAAATTCTAAAAAAATTGTCTAGTAACCATTTTTATGTGGGTGGGTAGATCCCAGAGCCGTAATGTAGTCTACAGCACCATCTTTAAAGAGTGAAAAAAAAACAAAACAAACAACAACCCCAAACTGACCATTTCACTTCCACAATGAACGCCGGACTCCAGAGCACATACTGTAAATGTGTTCATTCCTGTGTGTCTTGAGAGCTGAAACTTGCTCCACGTGGGGGAGACAAGTGGGAGAGAAGCAGTGGAACGTACACAGCGGTCTGCTTCTTGTGATTGGATTGTTTGTTTAGACTGCTGAATGTTGGGCCGCAGCAACAGCAGCAGCAGCAGCAGCAGCAGAAGAAGAAGAAGAAGAAGAAGAAGAAGAAGAAGAAGAAGAAGAAGAAGAAGAAGAAGAAGAAGAAGAAGAAGAAGAACGAAACGAAGAAGTAGAGTGAGGAGGGGACAGATAAGTAGGTGAGATTAGGAAAAGAAACATGTTTCGTATTATTCATTAATCATAAATCTGCAATTCTATACAGTTCACAACAAACGTAAAACAAAAGATGATATCAATATGAGGAGGAACAAAATAAAATAGACGCCAATACTCTACCTTCTTGTTCACCATCATTGTAGTCTCGTTCTGTGTAGCCAAGAAGGACAGCTGCATCTATGAAGTCTTGAGAAAGCTCAAATCCCTTTATTTCTGTTATTTTCATTGGCCCAGTCGAGCCCCGATGTCCTGTCAACAGAGACAGCCGCTGTTAGGTGTAATAATGGTGTGAACGATAATTTCTAAGAAAAACCTTATTGTAATTTAAATTTTAATATTTTAAAAAACCTTTACGACCGTTACTTGCCATCTAGCGTACTCGCTCTGACTTCTTGTACTTGTGATATACGTCCCCAGGTCAAGGCTAGTAAGAGTAGAATATTACATACAACAATAAGAAAGAGACAAACAGCATTCTTTAGTCTTATAATGCGGAGAGAGGCATTGGAAAACGTTGTGATAACTGGAAAGATCAGTGGTAGAAAAGGCAAGGCAAAATAATAAAAATGAAGCTGGATTGATTGAGACGGTGGCATGGAGGAATATCAGCGGCAGAGTTGATCTAAAACACCAAAGACCGAGATCTGTGGAACGACAGGAACGCCTACTTCAGCTGGCAGGGCACACGATGATGCGGATATGGGAATCGATAATACACGTGCGATTTATGTAACACTTGTATGTGAAATATTATAGTGATATATAGTACCTGTATTTATTTTATCTTTGGTTATAAAATCTTCCGATTTGATGAAATACGGTAACACATCCTTGTAGCTCCACCCAGAACACCCTTGTCTGGCCCACACGTCGTAGTCCTTCCTGTTCCCTCTGCTCCACTGCATGTAGTTGATGATGCTTGAGCCACCCAGTGCTTTTCCTCTAGGGAGATAGCCTTTCTAGAGCAGAGAACAAAACCGTGTTATTGGAGAAGACATGTGGTTAGTTATGCAAAATATGACGGTTTGGCCTGGTTTGATTGAGGAACTATGTCACAATGTGGGATAAAAGGCTGCAGCCGCAGAAGAAGAAGAAGAAGAAGAAGAAGAAGTAGAAGAAGAAGAAGAAGAAGAAGAAGAAGAAGAAGAAGAAGAAGAAGAAGAAGAAGAAGTAGAAGAAGAAGAAAAAGAAGAAGAAGAAGAAGAAGACGAAGAAGAAGAAGAAGTAGAAGAAGAAGAAGAAGAAGAAGAAGAAGAAGAAGAAGAAGAAGAAGAAGAAGAAGAAGAAGAAGAAGAAGAAGAAGAAGAAGAAGAAGAATAAGAATACATTCACATCTCTGACTGTCTTCCTGCATGCCTACCTGCCTATTTGTCTTTTGTCCGTTTGTCTATCCGAATACTGTTTGTCTGTCAATCTTTTGTCTCTTTGTGTGCTATCTGCTATCTATCTGCCAGCTGGCGTGGACGATCATGTCTCTCTACAAATCACGACCTCCGACGTCATTGATCAATTCGTGTGTCCCTTCCGTGCCATGAGACAAGACTGTCAAGAATCTACTCACGCTGTCTTCCTCCATCTCTCTTTCCGCAAATCTTTCCAGCTGTCAAAACATGTCACACAAGTTGTCTTTGCGACTCAACATGCTCTAAAACGTCTTGATTGCTAATTTTGGCTGTCCAATAAATTTTCAGCATTCTTCTATAAAACCAGATCTCCAAGCCTTCCATGGATTTTTTGCCCTTTTATTGATTGTCCAGGATTCGCAGCCGTATGTTAAAACTAGTTCTATGAAACATGCAAGAACTCTTTTTCTGACTCTCAAGGATAGTGACTAATATACTCAAGATTTGCGAGCACTTTATGGGGCGAAATAAGCTTAACAAATTTGTAACAACTGGCAAACTTGATAGGAGCTGAGCCAAGGGAACACAGAGAGATAAAATCCTGGGAAACTAGGCCGCATGACATAATTGAGACAAGAACACAGAGCTGATCCTAGGCTTTGGTGATTGTGTGAGATGGCGAACTGTGACCGGCTACACTCATCTGCGTGATACTTGATGATTACCTGATGACACGTCTGCATCAAGTGACGTGTAATGAAAAAATTTCATTAACTGTCATTACTGCCTTATAGTTAGGACCGGCTTGCCGAGTGGCTAGAATGCCGGATTCTCCTCGGGAGACCCGGGTTCGAATCCTCGGTAAGATGTGGATTTTATTTTCTATCTGGGGCAAAAAGAAACCTAACCTGTACAGTTCATGGTGACTGCATCAGCCAGGTGGCCTTAATTCTTCAGGCTCACGACCCCCCTGTCATACACGGCAATATACTATATTGCCAAATAATGACAGTATGACTGCCTGTAGTTCCTTGCTGTGTAGGACAGGGTGCGTGGGGGATGAGGGGGGGGGGGGGTCTTAAGCCTGATGAATTAAGGCCGTCTGGCTAGTGCAGTCGCTGCGAATTATGCATGTTAGGGTTTTCTCTCCCCACCCACAACCACCACCACCAAAAAATCCGTCACCTTACCGAGGTTTCGAACCTGGGTCTCCTAAATGGTAGCCGACGATTCTACCCACTCGGTTAGACGATGAAAACAAGACGTAACATCACCTACCCGTCCCTCGAGTCCCAGACTGCTATGATTTTGAGGCTCTGTGTAGTACGCCCAGTCGTAGCGGCTGAGAAGGAGTTCAGAAAGGCGAATCGGTGTGTACATGTCCGCTTGACCCACGTCTGAATCTCCGGCTTCAAGAAGTAGAACGGTTCTAGAGGAATTCTCTGACAGCCTGGCAGCCAGCACGCTACCCGCTGAGCCACCACCGACTGTAATATACATGGTATTGTTTATTAGTGTCACAGATATTTTCTGTCGGTCGGCTGTTCTATCGTCCTTTCTTTCTTTCTTTCTTTCTTTCTTTCTTTCTTTCTTTCTTTCTTTCTTTCTTTCTTTCTTTCTTTCTTTCTTTCTTTCTTTCTTTCTTTCTGTCTGTCTGCCTGCCCGCCCGTCCGTCCGTCCGTCCGTCCGTCTGTCTGTCTGTCTGTCTGTATGTCTGTCTGTCTGTCTGTCTGTCTGTCTGTCTGTCTGTCTGTCTGTCTGTCTGTCTGTCTGTCTGTCTGTCTCGCCCTGTAATCATCACATATGTTTGGCTTTAGTGTGATTCCATGGAAACATGCAATTTCCCCCTGCTCTGATCACCCAACAAATTAAATCGATCCCCTATTCTACGTAAAGTACAAAAAATATCACTGCCTTAGATCTATATTTGTTATGTGACTACTGTCGTCTTTTACAAGTTTCATTTCTTGCATCAATTATCAGCTATCAGTTGGGGTATCTTCATTGCACTCCGGACGTGTCCATAGGTGCTCAGATCCTCCCCCCCCCCCCCCCCAGCATATGCATCAGCGTCCGGTGGCTAATAGTGCTAGTTCTGTGTTGGTTGACGAGGCGCTTTGTTTTCCCGATGTACCTCTCGCGTCTGGCTGTGCCGATTCTTACTCCCAAGTCTTTCATCCTGGACAGCGATGTGGAATCATTGACGTCAAAGTCCTTTGTTCTCGCCATATCTTTGAGGACGTTAATAACATTGGCACGATCCATGGGCTGGCCATCTACAGGGAGTGCAGAGCCAGCCAGTTTATCAGCTCGTTCATTTCCCTCGACTCCCGCATGTCCCGGGACGAAGATGAAGGTGACTTTACGGACAACAGACTTCTGCAGCGACTCAGTCCACTGTCTACGTAGAGATCCAGCTTCGACCTTCTGAATCATGCTAATTGAATCACTTAGTACACACACGTTGGTATAAAGCTGTGATTCCAGCCATGTGAAAGCCTGTGTAACTGCCATCACCTCCATCGTCATGCTGTTCGTGGTCATAGAGTGGGCACCACTGGATTCTTGAACGGTTCGGCCCGCTGAACGGGCTGTAAATGCCCACGCACTTCTCTGCTGCTTTACAACAGATCCATCTGTATAGATGAGCACTTCGGGGCTATCTGAGTGTTCATAGATGAGCTCGTTAACCTCAGCATTGACAGCGGCAGGGTTCTGCTCTCTGCACCGTCTATCGAGTGTGATAATGCAGGAGAAAGTGCACTTAAAAGCTGGAGGCATCGGCACCCATTCCTTGCCGGGGTTGATACTGGTAAGACTGCAGACCTGTCTGACGACATCTTCCGCCCGACCCATCCATGATTTGCCCCTCTTTAGCCTGTCACCCTTTTCTCTGAATATATCGTCATGCAGAGGGTGCTGCTCATCTGCACTTATTTTTAAGTATGCACGAGCTCTCCAGCCTCCAGAGAGCTCTTCAGAGCTCTCTCTCTCTCTTCATTTCTTGCATAATTCTATTTACTGCTTTCTTTGTGTTTTAGCTTATTTCTTGCTACATATGGAGAGCCCTGCACATTTCAAATGCCACATACACTATTAACCTGTATAACACGTGTCTAGAGCACCCACTTCCCATTTGTCGCCATCCATGTTTTTGATTAGTCCAAACCAACTAGTTGTTTGGCACTGAATATGCTATAGAACCGTCTCTCCCATCTATGTAGTAAACTACCGTCAGCAAGGGACTGTGTCGAAGAGTGTCCTTCCCCTCTCCAAACTAAAAAAAAACCAGCGTACCTTGAAATGTCGGCACTGAAACTTCACATTTGTGGATAGGTATATTCGGATGAAGGCAGTGACGGACCGGTAGTCAGGGGTTCAATCCATACAGGGGTGTATTCGAATGTTTAAATATTGACCTAGCTCCCAGGTGGGTCCAGTCTAAAAAGAAATACATGAAATATCTTGGAAAGTAAAGACGGCCGGAGGGGTTCTGACAACATCACCCAGGAGTACCTTTTAATCTATACAAATGTATGTTTAACATTAATTTAGTCATTAGTCACCTTTCCAACTTCACGGCACAGGGTCACCCGATAATGCTCGGTTCCTGTGCCAGTGAATGTCACACAAAATCATCCTCGTTGCGCCTTAAGGCGTGTTTTTTTTCTCCAAAGTTGCATATCCTTTAGAGGACGTTGCAGTCAACACCAGCACTTTACTGCCGTTGTTGATGTCCTGGCAAGTTGTTTACAGTTTAGTAGTTTGCCATTGCTTTCTGAACGACCGGCTCCCATACCAACACGTTAAAACCAGCGCGACACGGCCTGCTGCGAAATCGGTCGCCGGTGTGCTTCGAACGCGGGTAAGCGGCATTACGAATCGCGTCCGCAACGCCTTTGCCATCGCCAGGGGAGACGGCCTTAAAAGAGCTAAATACAGCCCGCTGCCAGAATGACAATACAACAGACCGTGTAAAAATACCTTAACTTTATTTACTAACTTACTATGTTTATGATAAAATCAAATCCTGTTTCTGTACAATACACAACCTACAGAGTGGTTGAGATCAAGTCTGAGTTGGTAACATTTCCTTATCAGATTTCTAGCAATGTAATTGTCCACGGGCTCCAACCCAATTTCCAGAGATACAATTCAACAAATAGACAATTCAATCAATCAAATAACTTACCAATGATAAAATCATAATGATGTCGAACTCTTACAACCTCTTTATAACTGGGCCGTTTATAAACATAAGACTGATAAAAATAGTAAGCAACACAAATAAAGAATAAATTAAGAATTTGATTCACGGCTCCCATTTTGGAGAGTCAGATCACTAGTTATTTAGCCCTGTGTATGAATATTGTCTGTTTTGTGGTTAAACCGTCGAGGGTCTGCTTTGTTTCGTGCTGGTCTGTTTGTTCAGAGGCGGAGAAACATGGAGGAAACTTGACACTATCACTAATTAGAAAAGACCGCTCGCTTTTAAGCATTCATATTAAGATGTCGAGGTAGAGGGTTCAGCCCTTACACTGATAGTTAGATTAAAATGTTGACATCTCGTACTTGATATTAGGACGTAAATTACAAGTACCTCAGAAGCCGGAGTGGGTTCGCCTGAAGGCGAGGGACACTGGTAATAGGGAAAGCTAATCCACACGCAAAACTCAGACAGTGCATTAGAAGTAGTAAGTATGGGACACGCTGAAGTTCAAAGCGAGAGAACGAAAAAAAACAACAAAAAAACACAGACGAAATCAGTTTTATTGTTTACAGTTAAAATTTAATATAAAAGCTCATCTCGGGACAAAGTGGGTTAGAGGCTAAACCGGCCGTTATGACAATGATACTTATCAACTTTCAAGGGAAGGTAAAGTTAGTTGCACGTTCTATACCGGGCATTGCAATCACTCCCAGCATGTATTTGCTGTTTGTGATTTACTAGCCAAGTTTCGTCATCATCATCATCATCATCATCATCATCATCATCATCATCATCATCATCATCATCATCATCATCATCATCATCATCATCATCATCATCCATCATCATCATCATCATCGTCGTCGTCGCCGTCGTCGTCATCATCATCATCACCATCATCATCATCATCATCATCATCATCATCATCATCATCATCATCATCATCATCATCATCATCATCCCCCTATTGCCGGCTGGCGTGGGCGATCACGCTTCTCCACATATTGCGATCTCCGACGGCATGGATCAATTCGTGTGTTGACTCCCTTCCTGCCATGACACAAGGCTGTCAAGAATTTCTTCACGCTGTCTTCCTCTGCCTCTCTTTCCACAAATCTTTCCGGTTGTCACATGTTCCAGATTTTGTCTTCTCATAATGTGGCCAAAAATGTTGACTGCTTCTTTCTGATATTTGTAATAAGTAAGTTGTCTTTACGTCCAGTAATTTGCCATTGCTTTTGAACGCATGACGTTACATACCATTGAAAACTATGCAAGAAGGCCTGCTTCAGGCCGCGACTGATTTTGAACCCTTGACTTTGTATGTCGGGTATTGTAAAACTGCGTTTCACTAACCCCTAAGCCATAGATGCCTGCTACAATGCAAGACCAGGTCATAATGCGAACAGGACACCACAGACTGATGAATTATCACATAAATCACAGGTGTAGATGGGTGTGTAAAATCTCTCTCTCTCTCTCTCTCTCTCTCTCTCTCTCTCTCTCTCTCTCTCTCTCTCTCTCTCCGTACCATCTCCCTCTCTATGTGTGTACGTGAAGGTGGTAATATGTCATAACAAGTTATCTCCAACAATCCTGTCCATCATGCAACAATGAACTCTCTCTCTCTCTCTCTCTCTCTCTCTCTCTCCCTCTCTCTCTCTCTTGATGAATACGTGTATGTGGCAATACAAGTAACCTGCCACAATCCTGCCCATTATACTCTCTCTCCCTCCCTCTCTCTCTCTCTCTCTCTCTCTCTCTCTCTCTCTCTCTCTTGATGAATACGTGTATGTGGCAATACGCCATAACAAGTAACCTGCCACAATCCTGCTCATCACACTCTCTCTCCCTCCCTCCCTCTCTCTCTCTCTCTCTCTCTCTCTCTCTCTCTTTACGCGACAATTCGCCACGACAAGTCACCTCCCCCCCCCTCCCCTCACAATCCTGCCTGTCATACAACAATGAAGGTACACATGTGTGACATCAAACAAATACAGTCTATCAAGACCTGTACCGGGATGTTCAGAACTGTAATTAACTACTTCTTTATCAGAGGCCGGCGCTGTCGCGAATGGGTTAGGAACACAATTCGCAATCCCTCATACCGCATTCAAAACACAGCAGCGGGGGATTTGAAAGCAACCGCCTTGCTTTGGCTTTTCATGCAATGGTATGAGTTCCGGTCATTCAGAAAACAGTGTGACAGATTACATTCGATGGAATCGATTCCCTGGCATAATCGGGGCAAGAACACTGGTCTGATCCATAACTGATGACCGCGTTAGATGGCGAACCACGACCGTCCACACCCATCGGCACGGCCCTTGATGATAACGACAGTTCACACCTGAACAGCCCGGTGGTCAAGTTTGTCACCTCCCATTGAGGCGGGATTTGAACAGACTGACCTCACGCTACCCCATCCAGGTATATCTATGCTAAAATAACTACTAAGAAAATTTTATGAACAGTAATATTTACAATATCACCTATCGAGTGCTGAATGTTATATTATAAAATGTAGTTCTAACAACATATACCCAAAGGTACAAAAAGTGTTGTTCTAACACCATACACCCAATAGGTATATAAATGTAGAGCCAACACCATATACCCAAAACACACCATGGCGTGCAAAGGTTCCTTTCCGCTTTACCTTTTTTTACACAGCACAACAATGGTATGCGTGTCTTATCTTGAACCCCCATGTGAGAAGAATCTGGACACGCCTTTCACAATTTCAAATTGGCGCATATCAAGAACGATATGCGTGTGAATGCCACTTGTACCGTTACAAATGATGCTTGATAATTCATGACAGACAAGGCGTTGTACAGTCCTCTGGCTTAGTTTGCCTTAACGTACAGCTACTTGTCTCTTTTACAGATAAAGTTCCCAGATGAAGGCAAGTGCATGACGAAGCTAGAGGTTGAAATATACAATAATCTACAAATTAAATAATGTAGACCACGTTTCTGCAGAGTAAGTAAAGGAGACACATGGATTTAAGAACTTTCATGGCTCTAGGCAATTTGTGGAAATCAAAGGAAATTAAATTTTGATGGTTAAGTTGGAAATTTTGCCAAGGCATCTGCAAATTCAGCCTGCTCTTTTCGATTTCCAACTGCCAATATTGTTAAAACAAGCAGCGTACACACTACTACGCTACCAAACTAATTTAAATGAGTTAAAACTGCGGCAAAAACAGTCAGATCTTCTTTAGAGAACCCTCACTTCAGGAGACGGAATCATGCACGAACTTGGGAAGCAATGTAGGCAAAAATGGGAGGACAGATAAACATATCAAAATAAGAATACAAAGGGCAAGAAGAGCTTTCATAACATTAGGAAAGATATAGACGTCAAAAGAAGTTAAACTTCGCACCAATTATACATTTTAAACTCCAGTGTTAAGTCGGTAATATTGTATGGGTCAGAAACATAGAAGACAACTAAAATAAGCAATAATAAACCACACACATTCGCCAATTGATAAATACACAGAATAATGGGAATAAAATGGTATGACAGAATCTACAAATGAAAAGCTCATGGAGAGAACTTAAACAATGCCAGTGAACCAAGAGGTGGGGGGGGGGGGGGGAAGACCCTGGAAATGGGTTTGACAAACACACTGAGAATACCTGAAGAAATAAATGGACACTCACTTGTCTGGAACCCGCAAGACGAACGGAACACCGGGACACCTAAAAGCTCATGGAGAAAATAATTACAGAGATGAATAATATTGGGATGGAACTGCAGACGATAGCAAACGATAGGACAGCTAGGCATGGTTTTGTTGACGACCTGTGGGGGATACATGACAGAAGAAACAAACGAATAAACTAACGAACGAACGAACAAATCAACCACTCAACCGGATGACCGACCGATAGTTCAACTGACCGACTGACCGAGAGACTGACCGTCTGACCGACCGACAGAGCAAACGACGAACGGGAGAATGAACGCCCGAAAGAGCAAGCGAACGACAGAAGAAGGGAAGGGCGAACGTAGTAATAAACTACCGAATGAACGATCGAACTAACCAACACACCCACCAGTTAACCTATGCAGTAACTCCCATGATATTTTCGTCCCGATAGAACGAACGAACGAACGAAAATCTTTATTTTCAAAGGGTTAAGAATTAGACTACTACTTTTCAAAGGGTTAAGAATTAGGTTACTAGGAAGAACGAAATACCACAGTGTAATATACAAGTAAATGGGAATATTCTTCAACAAGTGAATAGGTACAATTATCTCGGAACAGTCGTAACATCTGATGGGAGATGCCTGGAAGAGATTAGAACAAGAATCGCCATGGCAAAAGTAGCCTTTAGCAAGATGAAAAACATACTGACCAATAAAAAGATGTCAATTGAAACGAAAAAAGAGTGTTGAGGTGCTACATAGAACCTGTACTTTTATATGGATGTGAAGCTTGGACAATGAGCAGCCAGGCTGAAAAACATCTGATGGCTGTAGAAATGTGGTTTCTGAGGAAAATGCAAAGAATACCATGGACAGCCAGAAAGACCAATGAACAAGTCCTTCAAGAAACAAATGAAGATCGTAAACTGATCAGAGACATTAGACGTAGACAGTCACAATTGTTTGGACATGTTATGAGAAGAAATGATTTGGAGAACTTGGTGACAACTGGTAAGATCGAGGGAAACAGACCAAGGGGAAGACCTAGAAACAAGTATCTGGATGGCTTGGCCTTGTGGCATGGTCGAGACAGAAACACGGAACTGATCCACGACTCTGGTGATCGAGTGAGATGGCAGAACATGACCGCCCACGCTTACCGGCATGGCACATGATGGATGGATGGAAGAATTAGGCACGCAGGCTCGTCTGACATTCTGCCCTTCTTCTCTATTTCCTCTCATGCATTCTTTCATTCAACATCTCTTATGAAGCAATTCTTTAACAACAAAAGAACAATAAGCATTAAAACGCATGAAAAATAATCAATAATACATGACTCGTTGAGGCAACGGGTAGATATAGACGGACAATAGACGTACAGTTAGAGCATTATTTTGCTGATCTGGCAGCTTCTGCAGCTTGTCTTGTTCCAGACGTATTGGTGTTACCTTTCCTCTGGAGTAAATTACACAGGCCGAGAGAGGGATCATGCTGCATGGGCAACATATGGTCTCTACATTCAGCCCAAGCTTTGTGTTATGGAGAGATAACCCAATTTTACAAACTATCGTCTGACAAGATGGCAAGGTGCCAGTCAGTCATTTTCGCGCCAAGGTAAGGGAGAGAATATCGTGAAATACAACACCAAAGGAAAGAGACTATTTCTATTAATCTGTTACTTCCCTTTAAGCACTTAGTCCGACGTCCTTGGCAACTACAAAGCGACGTATGATGGGTAGCGCATGCGCCTTGGCAGCGGAGCCGTCGAGGTTCAATTCTCTGTTGATAAAATATATTTAGGATGCACCTAGCTTAGCTGAATGGATAAGATCATTCGGTCTTAAACATTCGGTGTGCTGCTGCGGAGTTAGCAGGGTCAACCACTACATCTGTCAGTTGGACTAAAATCTAACTTCTCGTCCTTGACTTGAGGGTGTATATTACAAGTACCTCTGAAGTCGGAGTGGGTTCGCCTGATGGCGAGGGACATAGGTAATCAATCAATCAATCAATCAATCAATCACGTGCCATACCGGAAAGCGTGTGCGGTCATGACTCGCCATTTCACTCGATTACCAGAGTCGTGGATCAGCTCAGCGTTCCTGTCTCGTCCATGCCACGTGGCCAAGCCATCCAGATATTTTCCTCTCGGTCTTCCTCTTGGTCTGTTTCCCTCGATCTTGCCAGTTGTCAATAAGTTCTCCAATCCATTTCTTCTCATAAAATGTCCAAAAAATGTTGACTGTCTTCGTATAATTTCTCTAACCAGTCTACGATTTTCATTTGTCTCCTGTAGTACTTGGTCATTGGTTTTTCTATCTGTCCATGGTACTCTTTGCATTTTCCTCAGAAACCACATTTCTGTAGCCATCAAATGTTTTTCAGCTTGACTGCACATTGTCCAAGTTTCACATCCATACAAAAGAACAGGCTCTATGTACCACCTCAACACTCTTTTTCTCGTTTCAATTGACATCTTTTTATTGGTCAGAATGTTTTTCATCTTGCTAAAGGCTACCTTCGCCATGGCAATTCTTGTTCTAATCTCTTCAAGGCATCTCCCATCAGATGTTATGACTGTTCCGAGATAATTGTATCGATTCACTTGTTGAAGAATATTCCCATTTACTTATATATTACATTGTGGTACTTCGTTCTTCCTAGTGACGACCATAACCTGTGTCTTCTTACAATTTAATTCCAACCCCAGCTGCTCACTGTGTACAACAACCGCGTCTACTAATTGTTGCAGATCCTGTGCATTGTCTGCAATCAATACTGTATCATCTGCATATCTAATGTTATTGATGTTTCTTCCTCCAATGCTGATTCCATTTATATCTTCTACATTTCTGAAAATATTTTCACTGTATAGGGAAAAAAGATCTGGAGACATTACACATCCCTGCCTAACACCTCTCTTAATAGGTTGATATTGTCCCACTTCATTATCAATCCTTATGGCAGCTTGTTGTTTCCAATATATGTTTTTTATAAGTCTAATGTATTTCCCATCAATTTGTAGATCTGCAAGCATATCCACCATGTTAACATGTCTAACTCTATCAAAAGCCTTTGTGTAGTCAATAAAGCAAAGATGTATATCCTTGTTTACTTCTATAGCACGTTCAATAACTGTTCGCAGCATATACACAGCATTTACTGTACCCTTTCCTTCTACAAACCCACATTGTTCTTCCCCTATTTCAGGTTGTATTTTCTTCCTCACTCTTTGCATGATAATTCGTAACAAAATCTTTGTGATGTGACTCATTATACTAATTGTTCTATGTTGATCACATTCCAAGGTTCCTGATTTCTTTGGGATTGCAATAAATACAGAATTACATAATTCAGAAGGTATATCTCCAGTATCATATAATGTGTTCAGCAGTCTGGTGACTTGCTCTAATCCAAATTCTTCTAAAGCTTTAATCATTTCTGTTGTGATGTTATCTGCACCGGGGGCCTTGCCAGCTTTCATATGCTTAAGAACATTTTGAACCTCCATCTTTAAAATTGGTGGTCCTTCATTATTAAATCTAATATCATACTGTTCCTCTCTGTTATCAATATACAGGTTTTTCACATAATCTGTCCATACATGCAGAATCTGATCTTTTCCTATTATGATTTTGCCATCTTTAGTTTTTAGACAGCCTGTTGATGTACTTGTTTGTTTATTAGTAAATTCCTGAATTCTTTTGTGCACTAATTTCGTATTTTGACTGTTGTGTTGTTTTTCAAATTTTAAGCACTTTTCCTCAAGCCATGATTCTTTTGCCTTCCTACATAATATTCTAACTTGTCTGTGAATGTCTTCATATTTGGCAGGATTATTTTTGTTGAGTCTTCTTGTTTCCATTAGGTGTAAAATTTCTTCAGTCATCCATTTCTTACGACCCACCTTCTTTAATTTTGGAATAGTTGTTTCTGCAGCCAATCTGATTGAATTCTTTAACATTTCCCATTGATCATTCACATCCTGGAATAATATCTCTAGATCAGACAATATATCAAATCTGTTCTGTACTTCTATGTTGAATTTGTTTTGTATTTCCTTGTCATTACTCAATGTACACAAATCATATTTAGTGTTTCCTGTTATATACTTGACTTTCTTCAGCTTTATCCTCAATGTTCCTGTAAGTAGTCTGTGGTCACTATAACAATCAGCACTGGAAACTGTTTTTGCTATTGTTAGTGCGTTTCTAAATCTTCTGCTAATCAGAATGTAGTCAATCTGGTTTCTGATCCTGCTATCAGGACTCCTCCATGTCCATAATCTTCTAGGGTGTTGCTTAAACCAGGTGTTTCCTACAATCATTTCCTTTTCTTTTGCCCACTCTACGAGTCTGTATCCTCTTTCATTTCTCTCTCCTAAACCATAGTCTCCTACTGTGTATCTATCACCTTGATTTCCTACTTTTGCATTGAAGTCTCCTATTATGATGTTTATTTCTGAATTTTTACATTTCTTTAAGGCAGACTCTATGTCATTATAAAATTCCTCTACACTATCTTCACTGGACTCTCCTGTTGGGGCATATACTTGAATAACATTATGCTAAAAGGTCTGCCACTCAATTTAACTAGTAGAACTCTGTCCGACAAGGCCCAATATCCTTGAACAGATGTTGATGGTTTCCGGTTCAAAATTATTGCCACTCCCCTTTGTCGATCTTCACATCCAGAATAAATAATCTTAAAATCTTCATCTATCTTGATGCCTGCTCCTGTACATCTCGTTTCGCACATCCCTAAAATATTAATTTTTTCTCTTTGTATTTCTTGTTTTATGTTCTCTAATTTTCAGTCGTCGTTTAACGTCAAAACGTTCCATGTTGCTAATTTTAATATCACTGTCCTTGTCTTGCGATGATCAGTCTTTAAGCGAATCATAATGTACTAGGCACTTTCAAAGAGGTAGTTTGCCGTTGCTTTCCTCTATGGCAGTGACCATAGTGGCCGGATGACCGCAACCATTGTCTCTCGAAAGAGATCCCCTGCCTGCCGTCGCGAAACCCGAGACCACAACCAACAAATATCTATCGGCTGCCCTCAAAATTTCATCCACCACCTGCCTTCCGTGGCTTCTTTTGAATACTTCCAATAAACGAACACGAAATAAGATCACATAATCCACAGGACAACATTGTCCACATGAAATCCAGAGAAAAACACAGAACAGCGTCTCCCCGAAGAACAACGCGTCATCTCGTCGCCATTGTACCGGAAGTAACATAGGCAATAGGGAAATCTAATCCACACGCAAACATTCAGTCCAATGCACTAAAAGTAGTAGTAAGTGTATGGACTACGTCTGTGTTCAACGCGAGCGAACGCCAGAAAAATAATCTTAGCTAAACTCTTAGTCTTTTTTTCCCCACCCGTACCATCCATTTTGGTTTTGGCAGAATCTGTATCAATTTGAAAATAGTTCAGTTGTTTGAACTAAGAACGCTTTGTAGATCTTTTTTTTTTATTCTAAAGATTATAAATGTGTTTTGTTAAGGCCACACATTGATTTCGTCCTTGTCGTCGTCGTCGTCGTCGTTTTTTTTGTTAACGTAAGATGAGCGAGTGAGTGAGTGCAAGTGTTTACTAAATAAATAAATAATTAAGGTAACAATTACAGGGGGATAACATTTCTGACAAAAGCACACGGCCAAATAAACTAGACATTCATGTTATGTCTTCCGAGATGCAGAAATGATCTTCACCTTCTGCCTTTTGTCTCCTAAGCGAATCCCAGTCTCTTCAATCTGGATCATCCCTTTGGACAATCTTCTTTGAACAGCCACAATGTACAGAGACTGTCGGCTAGCTCATGGGTATGGTTTTTTGCCTATTATAATAAAAAAGTGGGCCTGACGACCAGCGACACTGTGTCAGTTATGGAAGCTATCTAAATCATATGTGAATCATATTACATGTGAAATGGAATATATGTGACAATCTGCAGCCTATGCTAGAATAAATCGAATTATAAATAATGGCATTGAAAATAACATAATTACCACTTCATGTATTGAATTTATAAGCAACAACAAGTAAAGAATCTTTAAATCTCCCCAAGAATGCTAAACTTTAATGTTTTCCAGCAGCTGACAATAACAATCTTCCTGTATTACTGTCAAACTCACGAAGAACTCCTTTTTTCACTACTTCACCGTGTATCCTCTTCTCCAGTCTGCTGGTATTTAGTAAGTCAGTCTCTTCTGAATATGTGTTAAATAATTTTGGTAGTAATTCATTTCGTATGGTTATATTGGCTTTAGTAGCTTCTGCTGGTATACCAACTTGGCCAGCAGCTTTCCCATCTCTCAGGAGTTTGACAGCATTTCAGATGTCTTGGATAATGTTTCCCAGCTGAAAATCAATTCGACTTTTGTAGACTACCTGGGTAATCTTTGGGGACTGGTCTATTCGGTATCTCAAATTTTCGGCCCGTCTGTTCTTGTGATCTTTAATGTTTGTAAGAATTTTACATACACTGCTATTTTTTATAAATCCCCTTGATTGGTTATTTTTTCCTACTGTTTTACTTGTGACACCTCGCCGTCTTGACAGACGATAGTTTGAATAACGAAGACACAAACAATAGATTGCACGATTTATTGCCTGGCATATTTAACTGCATCTCGTCAGGTACATACTGCAGAAATCACACAACTTACGTGAATTAATTAGATAAATCCTTCAAACTGAAATATACACATGTTCGCACAGTAATGTCGATTGTCTACCACGGTAATTTTAAACTGACTAACATGACTTTCTGCTTGCACAAGGACGGCTTACGAAGGTTGATTATTATAGCTTCAGCAAACTTTAACAATCGACTACTTTGCGTGTTGAACAACACCCGGAAGGCACTGTTTCTTTCAACCACGTGACCGCTCTCGAGCACATGTCTCCCGACCGATGAAGCCAGACTTTTCCGGTGTGTCGGCCTGCCTAGGCTACCATCTTCTGTGTGTAGTATCTTGTCCACCCAATTCGGAATATGTTCCGAAACCCTGCAATGTAACTGTCGCTCAGTTCTGCCTATGTAGATGGCCTCGCATCTGCATGTAAATTGGTAAATACAATTTGATTTGGCTTACAAAGCTACAGGTTCTTTTACTGCTGGGACGGGGATCGGTACGGTTCTGTACCTGATGACTAGAGCTGCAGCACAGAATGTTCGCTCGACTGCTGTGGTGAGCCGGTCCCGCAGACGTTGCATTACGTCATCTCCTCGGAAGGTTAGCTGGATGACTACCTTGAGTTTAGGTACTGTAGTTATTTCTGATTTCGGTTTGGGCTGTTGGCAGTGGCGCTTTATAAATCCTGTGGAGTACCCATTCAGGTTTAAGGCATTCTTCAGAGTTTCAAATTCCTCTGTCAGTGTGTCCTGGTTGCATATCTTCCTAGCACGGTCAAACAGGGTCCGTACTAAGCCCCGTTTGTACTGGACAGGTGCGAAGCTCTGAAAATTTAAGTATTGGCCAGTCCATGTTTCTTTGTGGTACACCGATCTTTGAATTGTGCCGTCTGCTCTACGTCTCATTAGGATATCTAGAAACGGCAACGCTTCGTTGCGTTCGTGTTCCATAGATAAAGAGATGTTTATATGTGTCTTGTTCATTGTGGCCTGGAACGACGTCGCTTGTAGCTCGTCTGTGGTGATAATTAGTATATCGTCCACGTAACGACGGTAAAAGGCCAAGTTATTGATTTCTGAGGATCTCTTTACTTCTAAGTGTGCCATGAAGATGTCCGCTAGAATAGGCCCAAGTGGGCTCCCCATGGCCACTCCGTCAATTTGGCGATATGACTTGTTTAGAAAATTGAATTGTATGTTGGCAGTACATAATTTTACTAGCCTCTCTAGAATAGCTGATGGTATGCCTAGTTTTGCCTAGACGATAGTTTGTTACACTGTGCTTCAAAAATGCATAATAGCTACAACTCAAGGCGATAGCGAATGTGACTGATTAATCCAATTCACGTTCAACCACAATGGACGCATGTGAAACACATGGTCATTTCTACCCTCACGCACTATATTACGTCTTAGACGCTCAGTCTTTGATCTATCTGCTATCATTTGCTTCTTTGCCTCTCAACCATTTCTGGTGTTTGTCCTCCATGCAACGAGATCAGTGGAGATTTGCACCCAAGGTGCAATATCAATCCCGGTTTAATTCATGTCCCGCTTTCACACAGCTGTGTACCCGCAATCATCTACAAAATCATCATCATCATCATCAGAAATAGCATCTATTCGGCCTACATCCCAACCAAACACGTCTCATGTAATCTATTCCCATTTATTCTTCTGGAAATGGCTCACATAAAAACATCGAAAAGATGAGTATCCGGCTGGATTGTGTTTCCATAATCCTCCCAGCAGACGAGACAATCTGGGTTAAGCAATGGCAGTCGATTAACGGCTCTTACCGTTTCATTTGTTGGCCAAATGACCCAGTGGGTGCCATACTTGGCTACAGCACAAGGTGAGGAAAATCAATAGTGGTTTGCGTGTTGTTTGTCTGTTTGTTTGTTTTTTGTTTGTTTGTTTTTTGTTTGGTGGGTTTGTTGCTTGGTGGGTTGATTGTTTGGTTCGTTATTGGTTGCTTATTTGCTTGTTTCATTGTTTTGTTGATTGGTTTGTGGGTGGGTTGTTTGGTTCGTTGCACGATTTTGTTGTTTGGTTGCTTGCCTGGTTGCTTGTTTGCTTGTTAATTGTTTGTCTTTTTGTTTGTTTGCCTGCATAGTTGCTTGTTTTGTTGCTTCGTTGTTTGGTTGTTTTTTTGTGTGTATTTGCTTGTGAGCTTCGCGGCTTAGAGGTTATGACTTTTCTCCGTAATCTCGTATACTCTCGTCGGTAACGTGATGTCGGTTCAAATCAGCAGTGGTTCGAATCGCATCGGTAACTTACGGGGTATGTGAGCCGGCCGCTCAGAAAGCAATGGCAAACTACTGAGCGTAATCTTGCCAAGAGATCAACATATAGCTGAAAGATGCTGGTGTTGACAGCTAAGTCCTGTAAAGGATATGCTAAAAAAAAAAATATTTTGCTTGTGCGTTCGTTGTGTGTTTTAATCTTTCGATAGACCGTCCGTTTGTTTGTTTGTTTCTGGGGTGTTTGTTTTTGTGTGTTTGTTTCTTTGTTTGCGTGTTTGTTAAGGATCACCTTCATAGCATGCAAGGTTCAATCTCTTCCTATAGATCTCACCAGCAGATACTTAACGCAATGGACGAATTCCGTTATACGCATGAAAAGATGTAATTCTCGATATACCACTATACTAGAATGAAACACGCCTCAACATTTTCTGTCTCAAATAACGCTACTTATGTGATCTATCATTGTATGTACGGATAAGACAGATCTTGCCTGCAGCAGGACAATACATAATGATTTATAAAAGTATGTAAAGATATTTCGAAGAAACAATAAACACAATTACATATACATACCATTAAAAAGTCGCTTAAAATTCGACAGGGTAGACTTCATTGCACCGGTTTTTATCCCATGTGGCTCAGTCTCTTTCCGCAGCACAGGCTGCCGAAAGCGTCGCACAAAGCACGAACTCCGAAGCTCCAGGGGCGACCACCAGAAATCTCTGGAAAAAAAATCTCGTGAATCGAAGGACGCTGCCCAGAATCGAACCCACAACATACGTAGCTCGAGTCAGACGGCTTGATCACTTTGCCACGGATAATCCCTTTGACTAGGTCAAGAACTGACATTACAGCACTCGGTACATTCCCAAACGTACCTAGTCATCATCTTCAATGACCAGCCAAGAAGTCTCCCGTCATCATCTTCAATGACCAGCCAAGAGTTCTCCCGTCATCATCTTCAATGACCAGCCAAGAGTTCTCCCGTCATCATCTTCAATGACCAGCCAAGAGTTCTCCCGTCATCATCTTCAATGACCAGCCAAGAGTTCTCCCGTCATCATCTTCAAGATCAGCAAGAGTTCTCCCGTCATCATCTTCAATGACCAGCCAAGAGTTCTCCCGTCATCATCTTCAATGACCAGCCAAGCGTTCTCCCGTCATCATCTTCAATGATCAGCCAAGAGTTCTCCCGTCACCATCTTCAATGACCAGCCAAGAGTTCTCCCGTCATCATCTTCAATGACCAGCCAAGAGTTCTCCCGTCATCATCTTATCTGATTATGTGTTCGTCTGGCCTTTCTACGGAGAACTGAGTGTTGGCCACATTCTCATGTCACTTCCTGCAGCACATTCTCTGCAGGCAATGATGGTGTATTTGCTGTCCCACACTATTCACACGACCCTAAAGAGCCAATACCACATCTGCCTTATCATATACCAAGACCCTACCCAGCTGTGCAGACCCATCCAATATATCTGCCTGCACGTTTCCCAACACACCAGCATGCCCTGGGGAAAAGATACAACAGATACTTCCTATTTTTGATTTTAAAAAATTGAAGCATGCCACTGTCTTCGCCCTTTTCAGCATGCTGTGCGAGTCCGTAACAATCACCAGAAGTGTGTGCCGTTTCTCCTCTAGCTGGTTGAACGCCGCAGTGACTGCTTCCACATCCATTCTCAGACTACATCTTGCGGTATCATATACCAGGCTCTCCTGCACTAAACACCGTCTATTAATCTTTACAATGAATCCACTGACACATCTTTTGCCTCTTAGTACAGAACAATCCCTGTAGATGATTACATCACCTGGGTACACATTGTCGTGCATTAATTGTTGCAATTCATATTCAACGCTGCCTGCTGCACTTTTCATACACTTCCAATTAAAGTATTATCATGATTCTGCAGGGGTCTGAGAGTTTCTCTGGCATTCTGACCCACTCCTCTCCTCTCCTAATGTTTTCATGCATACAAACTTCTCTGATTGTGTTCTCTGTCTGAGTCATTCATGAATTTCCTCTTACTAGCGTGTGGTTCTTATCTGTGTCTAGGGCTTCTTGCAGGTGATGTTCCTTATCCTCGGCCATTCGTAGATATGGCTTAACCTGCTGCATCTTGAGTCGGTCTGGAAGAGTTGGCAAAGCTAGGGTGTATCGGCCTGTCCGTAGTGCACCCGAGGATCACTCGCATAGCTTCATTATGTAACTGACGTTTTGACGAGAATAATGTAATATTCCAATTCCCCCATGCATTAGACCTTTAATATCGCATGTTCATAATACTTCACATAAATTTACTGATAAATTAACTGTAGGACTGGTAAAATAACAGCTTAAGATTTGTTGCAGACGACTCCAATATATGCAGAACAGAGATAAGTATTTTGGCCTTCACTTGCTTCATTTGATGACAGGCTCTATAAAGATTTCATCAAGGTCAAGTTGACTGTTGCTTTCTTGGTATTTATTCATATTGACCTCTGAACTAAGAAGAAACACATATAATAATATAATTATTATTAAGACATAAAAATAAGCACGAAATTGGAACTTTCGTTAAAAACAACACAAACGTGAATTATAATAAAATAAATGCAAATTAAAACGCACAATGAAAGAAAACTGAAACATAACTGGAATATGTTGTACGATTAGACTAAAACGGTACAAACTTGCGTAGCAGTCTAAAAGGAGTAATAATGGATAAGGAATTGACTTGACTTCAGCAAGATATTAAAATTCATAGTGAACCAAACCGGTATTACAGATCCTGCCGAAAACCAATGAATACAAACACATACACATTAGGGAGCCGTTGTTGCGTAGTAAGTTTACACTCGCCTGCTGGCCCGATGGTCAGGCTTCGATCCGCATTGGAGTGGATGAAAACTTTTAAAATTGAACTGGGATTCCTTAACGAACCAACCTTTAAAAGAATAAGTAACAGCAAAATTCTTGGGAAGTAAAGGCGGCTGGCAAGATACTGAACACATCATCTGTGATTGGTCTATAAACAATGTGTGTCTGACAACATACGCTCAATGCGAAAATAATGTGTGTAAAAGGGACTACTTTTGTTTACACATACATGCCTGATTACGTATAAGCTTGGTGTATTAATAATATGCCTTTTACTTGTCGTATGAACATACTGAAGAAATCTGGCTGGATATGTTAATATATTGGGGTTTTTGGAATATTGCCGTTCCAAATTTTGTATTTACCTTTCATGTTGCATGATCTTCACAGAGGGTGAATACAAAACTTGGAACGGAAATATTTTAAAACACCCCAGTCACTAAAATATACGCCCTATTGGACACACAGTGTATGTTTTATGCATGGCGTTTATATGTTGTGGGGATGTGGCGATGTGACTTCTGAGACGAAAATTGCATCCTTTGGATCTCATCTTATCATGTTCCTCTTGTACCTTGCGGTGTCGAGGTGAAATATAAACATCACGAGAGTGTCCGATTATGGGCTTCACGTATCGACATTCCCATGGATTCTGCTATTCCCTCCGTCCAACGTTTACGTGGTCGGCCTCTTTCTCTGTTTCCATCTGGTCTGTACATCATTGCTTGTTGTGGTATGCTGTTGAATGGTAACCTACTTGCATTTCCAAACCATTTGACTTGCTGCTTTCTAATAAAATCTAGTGCTGCTATAACCCTCACTTTAGTCCTGATTTCTTCATTTCTGATCTTATCTCTTCTTGATACGTTGAATATTCTTCTCAGGAATCTCATTTCTGTTGTGATATTTGTCAAAACTGTAAAAATTAAGAAATACTGTCATTTACTGCCTATATAGTATGCGGTGTATGGGGGGGGGGGGGGGGAGTGTCTGGATCCTGAGGAATTAAGGCCGCCTGGCTAGCGCAGTCCCCGCAAACTGTGCAGGTTAGGGTTTTCTTTTTGCCACCGACAGAAAAAAACCCACACCTCGCCGAGCATTCGAACCTGAAGGAGAATCCGGCATTCTAGTCACTCGGACAGCCGCTCCATATAATGAAACATTATACATAAATACGGAAGTCTCCGTGGCCTAGCACTCCGAAGTTTGTGGATTCGTTTACGGGCTACAGTGTTCAGTTCACGAATGTAATTTTCTCGGAGACTCATGTTGGTCGTCACTGGAGCTACGGAGCTATGTGCTTTGTGCGATGTTATGGGCTGGCCGTCCTGTGGAAAGAGACTGAACAATATGGGATAAAACACGGTGCATTGAAGATGATCCTCTTGGCTTTTAAACATGTCTTGTTGGCTGTTTTTTTTTAAATACACAGATATAAAAAAGAGTCCGTCTCCGTGGCGAAGGACTAATGGACTCCCAGGAATCACGAACAGCCAAACTGCTGGGGTTGACTTCTACGCCCTGTGAAGGACATGCGACTAAATTTTTAAAAAATAAGAAAGCGATCAAAACAGTATTATGTGGCAAAAGCGTTGAAACAATTCGGGAGAAATTTATACCTTATGGTTCAAGACGATGCATGGAGAAATATTGTCGATATTATCGATCCTTAACACAAAGGTCGTGAGTTCGATTCCGTGTGAGCAGCTGCTGGTTGTCTAGTGACTGCCGTTTTCATCGACAATCAACTGTAATGTTAGTGGCGGACAGTTATGTTGGCATTCTGGCAAGCGCCTTATGCATTTATACCTGTGCGTGCTGTTGGTTTTTCGTGCCTGCTGTCTGTAAACTTTGCACAGGGGACGGTAAAGGACATTTTGTGAGATATTCGCTGGCACAGGAACGGGGCATTACGGGGTGACCCTTTGCCTAAATTTGGAACCGCGACTAACGGCTAACTAACAAAGGGCAGAGATCTCTGGAGAGGCATGAGCACCTGAGTGGCTAGACCCTCTCCAGACGGATCGGTGGTCTTGGGTTTGATTCCGCATCGGTGCTGGCCTTTTTGTGTAATGACCTGGGCTCCCAGATGGCCTCAGCCTAAACTGTATACCTGCATATGTCTTGGGAAGTAAACACGGCAGGTGTTACATTGACCATATCATCCACATAGCGCTTATTGGTTGTTGTTGTTTTCTTTTGTTTTTTAATAATGCGTGCAGCACCATATGTCCAGTGTTCGGGGCTTCACCCAGAGCGGGTGTAAGGTCTTTGCGGGTGCCTCTCTGTGCGGCCGCGATCGTCTCATGAGTCGGGTTGTTTGGAAAGCAGCCCAAAGCGGGTGGTAAACTCCATCTAACGCTAAATACTGGCACGAGTCCGATAGCGTGAGGGAAAGTTGAAAAGAACTTTGAAGAGAGAGTTCAAGAGTACGTGAAATCGCTCAGAGGTAAACGGGTAGACGGAGAATGTTCAAATCTCTCCTGAATTAGCAAGTCTACCAATTGTTGTTAACAGCTAATACATGCCATGTGTACACTGAAATACAGGGATAACTGGCTTGTGGCAGCCAAATATCCACTGCACCTGTGTTCGTCTCCAGTCGTCTTGACTTGTCTTCTTACTGGACCCAGATGGATGCAGGAGACAGAGGTCGACGAATTTGCGCAACTCTTCCTCACTAGAATCCAATTCATCGCGCAAGTCATTCTTCATTCAACTTACTGGATGAAATGGATGGTCATCATCATTCTTGATGAACAAACATCATGTCCAGTGTACCTTAAGAGGAGTAAAAGGGGTCGTGAACTGTGATTGTTAAAGACTGGGGGTTAAATCCACAGCCATGAAGGCGTTGACGAAATGTATTTGTGTCTCAAGTCAGGCTCCATGCAATGTGTGACATTAAATGTAAGTCCTTCACAAAAACTAGGTCACAGCATGATGCTGTGGCATGGTCATTTCGTTTCCTCTACTCCTTTCCTTCAACAACAACAACAACAACAACAACAACAACAACAACAACAACAACAACAACAACAACAACAACAACAACAACAACAACAACAACAACAACAACAACAACAACAACAACAACAACAACAGCAACAACAACAACAACAACAACAACAACAGCAGCAGCAGCAGCAGCAGCAGCAACAACAACAACAATGTCTAGACAATTCTGACAATATTAATAACCTATGATGATGATGATGATGATGATGATGATGATAATGGCAATGACGATGACGATGACGATGATGATGATGATGATAATGATGATAATGATGATGATGATGATGACAATGACGATGACTATGACGATGACTATGACGATGACGATGATGATGATGATGATGATGATGATGATTTTTTCCGCTCGGTCACCCGCTTTGAACTCAAATGTAGCCCATACACGTGCTACTACTTCTAGTACACTGGACTGATTTTCGCGTGTGGATTTGCTTTCCCTTTTACCGGTGTCCCTCGCCATCAGGAGAACCCCAAGTCAAGAAGTCTGTCTATAAGAGAGGTCGTATTTGGCGATATATTATCTTTCGTCCCTGAATCAGTTAAGACCCCTTAAAAATGTCCAATATAATACTTATTTAAACACATTAGGGATTCGTGATTAATATAGAGGATTGAGGATTAAATCCAAGTCAAAAAGTCAACATTGTCCAACTGACCCGTGTAGGGCTTGAACCTGCTACGCCAGCATCAGCACACCGGATATTTAAGAACGACCGATCTTATCCATTCGGCCATGCCAGTCTCGATTATGATGATGATGATGATGATGACGATGCTGACATGAGTTGACTAACTCATTGCCTCGCCGACTTGTCTTGGAAGAGTACATTCCAGTGTCGGTATTGCGAAGCCGGATTGAGCCATGCTGATCTGCAGATCGCCGACTTGATAATGACCACTTCATACATGGAGTGTCTATAAAAAAAAATGGGGCTTGCCAGGGTGCGAATGGTGGGCTTAGGCGAATTCACAGAGGCCTAGGAATATTAGTTATGACTCCTCGCCTCCCGTCCATATCATCACCGTGGTTACTTCTCTCTCGGCTTCGTCGTCCACACCGAGAGACAGGCTCTGTTACTTGAGTATTCATCTTCGCTTTCTACTAATCGTTCAGCACCTTATCTAATTAATTGTAAACTCTGCCATTCTCTACCAACTGGATCAGCTTACGATTGAATACAACTCTGCACTCAGACACAGATGTGACTCGGACACAAGTGTAGGTTTTCATCTATAATCAACACTCTAGCGTAGACATCATCACAGTCACATATGCTACAATACACAATATATAACACTGCTAAACACTGACTAAAATGGCGGCATTATGTTAAGCCACAGCCATCTTCTCTCCGTGGTGCGTCCGCACGGAACCACGTCCACAGCTAGAATGCCCTTGTCACCTTCGCGATCACATGGGTTCGCTCCTGTAACAATCTCGCTCGCCACGTAGGTCACGATCAACGATCGTCCCGTCTTTCTGGGTGACTTTTCGTCACTATGCCATGAGGTACAATTCAACCCATTCAATTCAGGGCTATCAACACGTGGTCAAGATGTTTTAAGGCGTGTGAAAACATCCTTAAAAAGAAATCAAGGACTTGTAATAACATATGATGGCAGAAGTAAAACAGAAATAAAAAAGAGAATAGGAATGACAAAAAATGCTTTCAACAACGTGAAATCAGTATTAACATCTAGAGAGATTAACAAAGCATTGGCAATGAGAATTGTGGAATGTTATGTGTATTTAGCAATACTATATGGAAGAAACAAGCAATTTTAAAGTAGAATAGAGGCCCTGGACATGTGGATTATACAGAAGAATATGTAGTATTTTATGGAAACAAAAACAGCCAAATACAAAGTGTTCTAGAAAAATTAAGAATGAAAAGGAGTTCATGAAGGAAATAAAAATGAGGTAAGTGAAATATTTCTGCCACGTTAAACGACACAACACTCCTTTACAAAGCACACTAATGAGTAAGTCTGAAGGCAAGCGAGCAAGAGGTAAACAACGATACAAGTGGGAAGATAATATCAATAGATGGACAAACAGCAGTCTTACATAATGTACAACCAAGGCGAAGACAGTCATTTTTAGAGATCCGTTGCAGCCAAGCTTCATTGTGGAGACGACACCTGATTGAAATTTAGAAAAAAGAAACCTTACTTACGTTTTACTTCATCATAATATCTATTTGCTTTAGTTTATGTTGTGTGATTTCTGCAGTATGTACCTGACGAGATACAGCAGAATATGCCAGACAATACATTGTCTAATCTATTGTTTGTGTTTGCATTATCCACATTTCCGTTAATAATTCCCAGTACTAATTTAATTAAACTCATTGGACCAGAGTGTCCTACTCAGTGAACAAACGCAATCTGCTTTGGTTTGAATCCAAAACTACCTTGTAAATTAACCATATTATTACAAATCAATCATACATCGAAAGACGATACACTTCTCATGTTGATTTCTTCCAATTTATGCGCAAACACGAGCAGTCACTTGTAAAACATTTTCTTATCTTTAGCGGCACAGATATCTTGGCAGGCGATTCTTGTTAAGCCTTTATAATTTTCTTGCGCTATCTACTCTTTATTACCACATTTGTCCTCGTTCTGGTTCTTCTCTACCCTGGCTCCTGTTCACACATTTTCACGCCCGACAACTCCGACAAAACAGCCCATCAACAGAAGCGGGTTACGCAGCTTTGATTACATTGGCTGTCCCTTAACACTGGCATCAAGAATTGATGAGTGTAATATTAGGGAATTCGCATCTAATATGAAGGGATCTGTGAGCTAGAGAGGCAAGTTGTTATGTGCGGCCTGACATGGTCAAGATTATATGAGAGGATTAAGATACGGAGGCACTCGTTCTATATTAGAACCATTGATTTTCCAGAGATTTACGTCTAACTTAAGGAGATTAGTGTCTTTCTTTGTGTTTCTTTTTTTTTCTGCTTTTCATCTCCCAGTGGAGAATAGACTCTTAACCAGCTCACTCCAAGCACTTTGTAGACGTGATCGTGAGAGGTTGGATTTTGCAGCTTAAGGTTCTTTTTAGCCGGAAGAGGTAGGCAATCTCACGCCGACCCTCCTTTATGTCTTCGTTCATTCATTCATTGATTGATTGATTGATTGATTGATTGATTGATTGATTGATTGATTCATTAATTCATTCATTCATTCATTCATTAGCATGTCCCTTGCAGAATCTCGCTCCCATAACAACCGTCCGGAAAACTTCTCATAAGCAAGAAGTTCCGCTCTCGTTACGCCCATCTGGAGATCATCTGCCACATCCTGCACCGATCTTCTCTTTGGTCTTCCTCTTCGTCTCTTCCCGAGTATATACCCCTCCATTATTGTTCTCTCCAAACTGTCATGACGTTTCAAGTGACCAAAGTACTTTAATTTCATTTGTTTTATCGTCTTTAGTAGCCAGCCTTCTTCAATATCCAGATCTTGTAGTATGAATTCATTTGTTCTTTTCTATATCTGAGATATTCTTGGAACCCGTCTATAACATTTATATTCAAAGACATTTATTCGCTGTTCAGCTTGTTTATTAAGTGTCTAGGTCTCACAGGCGTATGTTGCAATGGGCAAGATGCATGCTCTTAAAAATCGAATGTGTGTAGTTCTATCTGTCCCACACCATAATTTATTCTGCGGTTTTAGTCTTTGAAGAGCAATAGATATTCTTCTTTTATTGCCTCTCACACAATCCACATTAAGTCTCAGTGTTGCTTTTCTGTACCTTATCTATGGGAACCTGTTAACATACGGGTGAAGGTAACTTTACTAATGAAGAACTTCTAGAAGGAAAGCAAATATAGTGGCTAAGCACTTGTCTGTCGACCTGGTGGTTATAGATTCAAGTCCACATTCGGCCTAAAATGGGTACGAGGAAATGTCTTGGGAAGTGAAGGCGGCCGGCCTGGTATTGACCACATCACCCTGGAATGTTGGTTGGTATACAAAAACGGGCCTAGTATCGTATGTCTAATATGCCTTAACTGGTTCAGTGTCACACAAAAAGTAGGTTTGGCAGAAACGTGATATACAGTCACATAAACAAGTAATATAATGTAAATTTCCGTTCACTGAGCCTTGAAATTGTGGAAGATATCACGAAACAAAATAAATAATACGATGATCCTAGTATGGCGTTATATCGTCATTCTGTCCAAATGAGAGGTCATATTTGGCGATATGTTATCTTTCGTCACTAATCAATTAAGACCCCTTAAAAATGTCCTATGTAATACTTATTTACACACATGAGGGATTCGTGTTTAATATGGAGGATTGGGGATTCAATCCAAGTGCGAGAGCTAAGACATAATGGGGATTCCGTTTTGTTTCTAGAGGATTGGTATTTCAGGACTGAAGTCTAACTTGAGAGCATTTTGTATACTTATGATATCAGATTAACTGAGAGCCGAGATGTATGTTCCATGAAATGAGGGTCATGTGAAGTGATTTCTATTCAGAATTAGCATCAATTGCACTCGTGACTGCTGTGGTTCGAATCCAGAATTTTTGTGTAACACAAATAATATTATTACAACCGCAACATTCATCAGAAAGGCTATTAACTTCACATGTTGGTGAATTCCAATTTAAGCAAAAACACACCCAGTCACTTGTGAAACATTTTCTTATCTGTAACGGCACATATATCTTGGCAGGCGATTCTTGTTAACCTTTATACATTTCTTTACCTATCCACTCTTTACTACCGTATTTATTCTCGTTCTGGTTCTATTTAACCCTGGCTCCTGTTCACCTATTTTCACGACCGACAACTCCGAGTAAACAACCCATCAACAGAAGCGGGTTACGCAGCTTTAATTACATTGGCTGTCCCTTAACACTGGCATCAAGAATTGATGAGTGTAATATTAGGGAATTCGCATCTAATATGAAGGGATCTGTGAGCTAGAGAGGCAAGTTGTTATGTGCGGCCTGACATGGTCAAGATTATATGAGAGGATTAAGATACGAAGGTACACGTTTGATGCTAGAACCATTAATTTTCCAGAGATTGATGTCTAATTTGAAGAGATTAGTGTCTTTCTTTGTCTTTCTTCTTCTGTATTTTATCTCCCAATGGAGAACAGAATCTTAACCAACTCACGTCAACCTCTTTGTAGAAGTGATCGTGAGGGGTTGGATATTCAGCCAAAGTTTTCTACAAAAAGAGATCTCCCACCGATTCTCCTTTGTTGCGTCTTACGCCAAGCCCATTGTATACTTACGTTGTCAGGTAAGTACTCTTGTGTCTAAGTTTATAATCTCTCTCAATTCTTCTCAGGGGTCACAAATACCATATACCTAGCTGTTTTATTTTGCATTTTTATATCCTGCCGTAGCCGTTACTTCTATAACCTTTGTACGAGGCTTGCCTCCACAGGAGGCAGTACAAGCGGCATTCCGTTGGCTGGCATTCCGTTGCCTGGAAGAGACTACTGTAACACACATTGTATTCATTACGGATTCAAAGACTATGCTTAGAAAGGTGGTGAAAGGAATGTAGCCAATCTCACGCCAACTCTCTCTGGTCGCCTCTTACGACATGTGTGGAGGTTACAGTGTTCTTTGCTTCCGAAATGGCACCCGCTAACAAAGGGGTGAAGATTAATACAGTTACGATATAAAACCCAACGAAGAGCACGAGCACACACACACACATACACACACGCGCGCGCACAGAGATAATCCATGTCTATTGCTATATGTCACCATATGTGGCGTAGGGATCGTAAACGTACTTTCACAATCCCAATACACTGTGTTAATCAATGGTAGAGTGCGGGGTATTAGCAAGCACGCACTCACACACAGATCTACGCACACATCATTTCATTGCTCAATAACTGACTTGTACATACAAAACATACAGCACGCTCGCCTGCCACCACGGGGGTGGAGCCAGTTGGCTAGACACATGACGAGGAGGACTGTGAATTCTATCCAGCATCATCGTCTTTTCCTCACCTCCTGATTCCATGGAATCCATCTAACTTCCTCCTTATACTTCAAATGAATGATCCTGCCATACTAGACCTTCTATTCTGCGCGGGCAACAGTGAGTGAATCAATATCCAACAGTCTACGGTTTTGAACCTTTCACACCGTGTACACGAGCCCATCTATTCTGCGCGGGCAACAGTGAGTGAATCAATATTCAACAGTCAACGGTTTTTAACCTTTCACACCGTGTACACGAGCCCATCTATTCTGCGCGGGCAACAGTGAGTGAATCAATATCCAACAGTCTACGGTTTTGAACCTTTCACACCGTGTACACGAGCCCATCTATTCTGAGTGGGCAACAGTGAGTGAATCAATATCCAACAGTCTACGGTTTTGAACCTTTCACACCGTGTACACGAGCCCATCTATTCTGAGTGGGCAACAGTGAGTGAATCAATATCCAACAGTCTACGGTTTTGAACCTTTCACACGGTGTACACGAGCCCATCTATTCTGAGTGGGCAACAGTGAGTGAATCAATATCCAACAGTCTACGGTTTTGAACCTTTCACACCGTGTACACGAGCCCATCTATTCTGAGTGGGCAACAGCGAATGAAACAATATTCAACATCTTAGATCCCGAGGGTGGCAGGCGAGAGAGCTAGCCACTGTGTTATCGTGGATTTATCCGAGAAGACTAGACGTTCGATTCACTCCTCTAGGATCAGACGAACTGGACGGTATGCCACATTGTTCTTATGTTGTAAAACTCAATTTTCCCACACTGTGGGTAGTATCAGGACTGGTCAATTTACAGGTGAATGTCGCACTTCTACACGGCTGGGTCAAGTATGAACGTTGCACATCTAACGGCTCGGTCAAGTAAGAGCATCATATCTCTAATCGGCTGGGTCAAGTAAGAGCATCGTACCTTTAAACGGCTGGTTCATGTAAGAACGTCGCACGCACATCTAACGGCTGGGTCAAGTAAGAGCATTATACCTCTAATCGGCTGGGTCAAGTAAGAGCATCGTACTTTTAAACGGCTGGGTCAAGTAAGAACGTCTCACATCTAGCGGCTGGGTCAAGTAAGAACTTTGCACCTCTAACGGCTGGGTCGAGTAAAAACGTCTCACCTCTAACGGCTGGGTCAAGAAAGAACCTCACATCTTTAACGGCTGGGTCAAGTAATAACTTCACACCTCTAACGGCTGGGTCAAGTAAGAACGTTGCACCGCTAACGGCTGGGTCAAGTAAGAACGTCGCACCTCTAACGGCTGGGTCAAGTAAGAACGTCGCACCTGTAGCGGCTGGGTCAAGTAATAACTTCACACCTCTAATAGCTGGGTCAAGTAAGAACGTCGCACCTCTAACGGATAGGTCAAGCAAGAACGTCGCACCTCTAACGGCTGGGTCAAGTAAGAACTTCACACCTCTAACGGTTGGGTCAAGTAAGAACGTTGCACCTCTAACGGCTGGGTCAAGCAAGAACGTCGCACCTCTAACGGCTGGGTCAAGTAAGAACTTCACACCTCTAACGGTTGGGTCAAGTAAGAACGTCGCACCTCTAACGGCTGGGTCAAGTAAGAACTTCGCACCTCTAACGGCTGGGTCAAGTTATTCGAGAGAGCTAACCAACACCAAGAATTGGAATCACAAAAACTAAAGGGCCCTTTCCCACTTCTTGCGGTCTATCTGGAATCTGGTGCTAGCCTCATATTTGTATGGAAGCCACGGCAGTGCTGTGGCTAGCAAACTGGCTTGCCGGTCTGAAGGTCATGTGTTTGAATTCCCAGCGAGGAGGATTAAAATTGACCTCAGTGAGCCTAGATAAACATGGGCACCATGAAACATCCTGAGTAGTAAAGGCTACCGCCGTTACATTGACCATCTGTGGTGACGTGATCGCATATTTGGTGACGTAGGCACATTATGTGGTGACGTGATCACATTATGTGGTGACGTAGTCACCTTATGTGTTGACGTGATCACATTATGTGGTGACGTGATCACATTATGTGGTGACGTGGTCACATTATGGCGAGACGTAAAGGATATCTGGCGCTAAGTTCCATACTTGCAAAGATCAATCGGCATTTATGACGTGTGGCCACACCCACATAATGTGGCCATATACCCAAGAAGCCTCGGGGCTTGTAAAAGAGTCCTTTACTTTACTGACCATATTTTTATAGACTCTGGCTCGCCTGCTGGCATGCCACCAGATGATAATGACAATGATGATGATGATGATGATAATGATAATATTGATGATAATGATGATAATGATGATAATCATGATAATCATAATGATGATAATGATGATGATTTGGCTCGCCGACCGCCTTCACTTGCCAGATAACGATCGGTTACCTATTGTAGGCGGCTGAAATATTACGTAGAACCTCTTATATTGTAATGCGGTGAAACACGGAGTGCGAAAGATCGGATTAGGAAGAACTTGGAGACAACGGAGATGTGGCTCCTGAAATGTTTATTGTGATTATTCAACAATGAGTGTCTGAAAAAGGCTAATGCAAATGGAACAGTATGTACTATCAAAAGAAAGACCCGTAATATATTTTTATGGGTTATATTCGCTTAATTTGATTAGCTTTCCCTATTAACAGTGTCCCTCGCCTCCAGGCGAGCCAACGCAGATTTCAGAGATTCTTATAATTTACGTCGCCTAGTCAAGGACGAGAAGTCAACATTTTAGTCCAACTGACCTGTGTAGGGGTCAAACCTGCTACCTCAGCATCAACACACTTGATATTTAAGAACGAGTGATCTTAACCATTCGGCCTTGCTGACCTCAAGATAGACTATTGTTTGGTCATGTAATGAGCAGAGGGACATTGGAAAAGATCGGGACAACTGGAAATTTCCTCCGTAGACAAGACAGGAGCAAACCGAGAGGGATGATGTTGGATTGGCTGTGACTGTGGCAGTCTTCTACAGGATGTATCAATTTGTGTACTGGTATCAACAGTAAGTATATGTGTACGGGCATCAAAAGTACCTGTACGTTCACTGTCATCAACAGTAAGTATATGTGTACTGGCATCAACAGTACATGTACGTGTGCTGGCATCAACAATACCTGTATGTGTACTTGCATCAACATAACCTGTACGTGCACTGGCATCAACAGTAAGTATACGTGTACTGGCATCAGCAGTACCTGTACGTGTGCTGGCATCAACAGTACCTGTATGTGTACTGGCATCAACATTACCTGTACGTTCGCTGGCATCAACAGTAAGTGTATGTGGACTGGCATCAACAGTACCTGTATGTGTAATGGCATCAACAGTACCTGCGCATGCACTGGCATCAACAGTACCTGTAATGTACTGACATCAATAGAAGTTGTCGTAGAATCAACAGTACGTGCACATGTACTGGCATCAAAAGTACCTGTATGTGTACTGGCATCAACAGTACCTGTATGTGTACTGGCATCAATAGTACCTGTATGTGTACTGGCATCAACAGAAGGTGTAGTAGATTCAACAGTACCTGCACGTGTACCGGCATCAACAGTATGTGTACTTGTACTGGCATCAACATTACGTGTACTGGTATCAACAGTGCGTGTACATCTACTAGTATCAACATAATTAATACCGCCGATCGGTATGGATTATGTTTGCTTGCTTGCTTGCTTGTGTTCGTTGGCTTGAGCTCCAACGCGAAGTCCTGTATGTCGGATGAAGACATCCTGTTGTCCAACATCAGTGTGATGTCATACAGGACCTGAGGTTTGCGTGAGTATCCGTTGTCCCATGTCTGGCTTATTGGTGTGCAGACTGGTGGTTCCTCGCCGTACAGGCAGACATTCTCCGACTTCGGAGGAATCAGCGATCCTATTGACTTTAGCCAGGACCCCGAAGGGACCTGTTGCCCAGGACGCTCGACGAGGACGCGTCAATAGGTCTTGGCCAGTATATAACCCGGCCCTGGTGCCTTGGAAACACCTCTGCGTCCCGGTATGGATTATCATGCTTGACATCTTTCAACAACATCTAGAAATATCGAGACTTTGCAGGCTAACATCTGGTTGGGATAGTGACTGCCGCTTCCACCAAGAATGAACTGCATGTGTCGTAGATGACTTTTGTGTTAACATTCTGGCAACGGTATTATGTACAGTGAAAGTTTGTACATCTGTCCAAAGTTGTATTGTTGCGCGAACTGCATTTCGGAGATAAAATGTCGTGGCTGGCTAGAAAACATCTAGAAACGGAACACCAACATTTAGAAATATCGAGACTTTGTAGGTGAACATCAGGTTGGGAAAGTGACTGCCACTTCCATCAAGGATGAATGTTGCGTGGAGGACTTTTGTGGTGACATTCTGGTGGCGGCATTATGCACAGTGTGCCTGAGCGGGCTGTTGTTTGGCGAGACTCCTGTCTTTTCCACTTTTCACATGGGGCAGTGATGAACATTTTATGTGATATTCACTGACACAGGAACGGAGCATAATAGGGACGACCCGTTGATGTGATGTTGAAACCGCGACTGAACTGAACTGAACATCTTCCAATCTCCTTCAAGCTATATCAATTCGTGATCTGCGGAGTTCCATGCAAGCCTCCACCAGTTGCCGGTGCACATAATGATGATTTGAGACTTGGATGACGTGGGCGGCCAAGTCAATTAACATAAATCCCCAACACTGTTCTACCTCGACTCCCGGATTCAAGTTAAATCCTAGAAAGTTTATGGCCCAGACATGAAAATCCCTGAAAGGATTATGTACTTACGGCTCCAGTCTAACAGACATAGAAGAGATTCAAGTGTAATATCCCTAACAATGGATCGTATTTCATGGACAGAAAAACCAACAAATGTAGAGTCCCAGAAGAGATGGAAATGACACAGAGCTGATTGAAGAAATAAGGTCAAGTCAAGTCGAAAATTTTAGCCAGAATAAAAGACATGGCAATCAAGTATTGTTATTTTTGTTGTTCGCAAAACCCCAGAAAGACTGAGATTTAACTCGTCCGAGGTCCGATTCTGGAGTCTCCGTGGCGAAATGCTCAAGTCGTCTGCCTCACGCAGACTGTTGTGGGTTCGATTCCGGGCTACGTCTTTCCGTTCACGAGTACATTTTTCTCGGAGACTCCAGGGGGTCGTCGCTGGATCTATAGGGGCGAAGATGGTGTTAAGAATTGTTTTCAGAACATATATCTTCACGGGGACTGTGTTAAAGAGATCTCCTTCCCCTCTCTAAGTCTAAAAAACATAGGGGTGTGCAAGATCAGTACTGCAACTTCACACCTACAGAGAGGCATATTACAATGTATTCAGGTGATGTCACAACACAGCACGTACGGATTTGATGCGGTTAAAACTAAGTAGGTAACTTGTCCCTCACGTGTTATAGGCCCTTCATTGTCAGGGGACTCCTACCCAAAGCTCAGTGGGAAGGGCAAAATAATAAAAACCCGTTTGTTAGTTGAATATCCTTTTACAGGATGTCACAGTCAACTCCTGCATTTTTATGTTCGTTCAGTAATTTGCTATTGCTTTCTGAACGACCGGCACCCATTCTTCTTCTTCTTCTTCTTCAGCATTCTGAGCCATTGAGGGTCTTTGCTGCAGACATAAGCCGTCTCCATTCGTCTCTCTGGTTGACCTTCTCTTGCCAGTCGCTGATTCCAAGTGCTTGTAGGTCAGTATATATATTATCTCTCCACCGTTTTCTTGGTCTACCTCGGGGTCTACGGTCATTTATTTCCTGAGTGTAAGCGAGTTTTGTTTCCCTATTATCTTCCATTCTTTCTATATGCCCCAGCCATTGTAGTCTATTAGCCATCATGATACCAGTGATTAGCGGGGACTTAAACCAACGCAAGACCGTCTGCTGCCAATTAGCCCGTAGCTGTGTTTCCAACGCGGTATGTGAGATTACGAACTGCGTCCCTTATATCTTCGCCACGGAGCGAGCAATAACAACCACAATGATAAGAAATTTAAAAGGCTGGCAAGTAAGAGATCGTCGTCATCTTCTTCTTCTCCTCTTCCTCAATTTAAACCAGTGAAGTGTTGGGAGGAGATATACAGATCTTGTATGAGCTCTTTCTGAATGCTCTTTATAACATCACATATGCGAATACTTCTTCTTCTTTTCTTTTAGTTAGTTAAGTGAAGTGTGTGTGTGTGTGTGTGTGTGTGTGTGTGTGGTGTGTGTGTGTGTGTGTGTGTGTGTGCGTGCGTGCGTGCGTGCGTGTGTGTGTGTGTGTGTGTGTGTGTGTGTATGTGTGTGTGTGTGATGTAAAAATGTAAAAAAAAAATCTTTTTATGTGCTCTTTCTAAAGCTATTTATGAGTTGGTATTAATTTCTCTAAGGTTGTTCTTGATACCACCTCTCCAATTTGTTACGCGGTCTTCCCCTTGATCTGAACCCATTATATTTCTTCAGTGAAGCTCTTTGCTGCAGATGGTACCAGGGCATTCTTGTGAGGTGGCCAAACCATTTAACCTGTTATTCTTTAATGAATTGTGTGGGTGATTTCAGACCTAATTGTCTTATAAATTGAAACTAAGTAATATATAAGCGCCGATCTCCATGGCGATGGCGTTGCGAACGCGATTCGTAATGCCACTTACTCAAGTTCGAAACACAACGGTGACCGATTTGGAAGCAAACCGTGTCGTGCTGGTTTTAACGTGTCGGTATGGGAGCCGGTCGTTCAGAAAGCAATGAAAAACTACTGAACGTAAAATTTGTCCAAACATCAATAACGGCAGTAAAATGCTGGTTTTGACTGCAACGTCCTGTAAGGGATATGCAACACACACACACACACACACACACACACACACACACACACACACACACACACACACACACACACATATATATATATATAAGCAAGGAAAAACAGCTCAAAAATAACATTAAAATATGACGAAAAGCTGTCTGTCAGATTGTAGTATCAGGGCAAGACAACGAGACTGGAGGAGGTCATCCGCATTGTTTTATTCACGATATGACTAGAGAAACACTTAAACATATTGCAAAAACTCAAGATATGTATAGCAAGAAATGGATAAGGAAAGCTTAGCGACTCAATGAGCATGTTCAAGAGGAAAGAGAAGGGGTGGCTCCGGAGAGAGTGGTTGCTGTGTCTGGAGCGGTCTCGGCTGGCAAAGATTAGTTTCATCTTCGTGCCAGGGCATGCGGGAGTACAAGGAAATGAGTGGGCTGACCAGTGCAGGATTTACGTATAAGCTAAACAAGCTATAGCTTAGGCCCCCCCCCCCCCCCCCGAAAAAAAATATTGTCCGAGTGAGCAATTGTCATATATGTATACTTAAATATATTGCAGTATTATTAGCGATTTCTTTGCTAACGGAGGACGCCTTTTTTCGGAAAGTTCAAGGTCATCGGATCCGCGGACCGTTTCCTGTGGCCCGTGAGTGCAGTATACGAAAATAACCCTGTCGTGTTTCCTATTGGATAAATACGAAACTGTTTTTATGAAAATCGCGAATGACAACTTTAACGAGGGGTCAAAAGGTTATTTTTCAGTCCTGCATGCTTGAAAGCTATTGCAAGTGAATTGTTTGAAGAATATTTTCCACTGTTTGATAAAGTAAGGAAGTTTATAGTTTGGCTTGTTTATTGTCAAAGGTAAGCTAATTTAACCTGCATTTTTGAACTGCACACTGCGCATCCAATTTTACATATAAATGTTGAGTTTCAACAATATTCGTTATGCAGAAGACATAGAATAAAATTTTTTTGTGAGCACGGTCGTGGTGTGTACTCTTATTAAATTCATAATGTCGGAATCGCGGCATATTGGGTTGGTGTCTGCTTTTTTTTAATAAACAAGAAGATTTACAATCATCAAGTTAAACAAAATATCAATATACGTTTAAATTCTATTACATATTTATTTTGTTGCTTTATATTTATTGTATTTATTGTTCATCTTGCTACATGACTTAAAATTTATGAAAGTCAAGTCAGTTTTCAAACTTGTCCATCGTCCATTGCTGGAATTTAATTGACTGGTTCACAGTTTTATTTGTATTGATAAATGTCTTATCAAGAGAATTATACTTTATTGTGCATTTATGAATGCTGTGTCTATTTTTTTGCACACAACTATAGAGGTTCTAGCAAGATTCGTTATGCAGAGGTGTGGAAAAAAATATTTTGTGAGACCACCTGGTTACATATTTACACTCGGGAAAATTCACAATGGCGGCATTCCAGCATATAATATTACACTAGTGTCTGTTTTTATTGAAACACTGGAGATGTAGAATCATAATATACAAAATATCAAATAATTTCTACAGATAATTTGTGTTGTTGATTTAATAATTTTTATTCATGTGACGTGGCGGAACCATTGTTGATTTGTCTGCCCACAGTTTGCAAGATGTCAACCAGAAGTTATAAAAGTGGAGCTCAAAAGAGGAAAAAGAAGCAGAGAGCTGAAGAAGAGCTTAGCAAGATAGCAAAATTAGATAGTTTCTTAACAAAGATAATTAATGGGCCTGATGAACCAAAAGCCTCTACCACAGTGAGTCAGTCACAGGATATTCACCCTATTCCTGATACAGAGCCTGGTACATCTAGTTGTATAGAATCTACTTCAACGAATGAAGCAACAAATATTAAGATTAATAAACCAGAGAGTAGTACAAGCACAGAAGATTCAGCATAAAAAAACAAACAGAATGATGTTGGGGTATGGGGTGATTTAAGTAAAGCTGAGATTTTATACTGGGTAGGAAAAGGTCCGTCAGAATGTCAGCACTCAAATGGTTCATTTGAAAAATCAAAGAAGCTTTTTGCAAACCAAGACAGATATTGCTCGAAAAGCTTGTTCTATCCTAAACGGGCTAATGGTGAAAAATATTACAGAGAATGGTTAGTATATTCGCCAGCAACTGGTCGTGTATACTGTTTCGCTTGTAAACTCTTTTCAAATTCTTCTACACCATTATCATCCGATGGATTTTGTGATTGGCGCAATAGCTATTTAGTTCAAAGTCATGAAAACTCTGTAGACCATAGAACAGCTTCAGTAACATATCTTACAAGAAAACGTGGCTCAACAATTGACTGCCAGCTAGCAGAACAGATAAATAATAAACGGCAGTACTGGAAAAATGTTCTTGAACGAGTTGTGGCAGCCATAATTACTATGGCAGAGCGTGGTTTACCTTTCAGAGGAGATAAGGAAACATTTGGTTCTCCTCACAATGGCAATTTCCTTGGATTACTCGAACTTATAGCAAAATTTGATCCTTTTCTAGCAAGCCATATACAGAAATTTAGGAATAAAGGATCAGGTGTCACATCTTATCTTTCTAAAACAATATGTGATGAATTTATCCAAATTATGGCACATAAAGTAAGAGACTCAATCTTGGATGATTTAAGAACTGCAGGGTACTTCAGTTTATCTGTAGATTCCACTCCAGACCGGTCCCATATTGATCAGCTCACTGTTATTGTGAGGTATGTTTCACCAGATGATGGGCTCCCTATTGAACGTTTTCTAACTTTCCTAGAGATGGGTAGCCACACAGGGGAAAGTATGGCTAAGATGATGCACAACTACCTTACAAAAGAGTGCAAAATAGATTTTAGTAAGTGTCGAGGCCAGTCATATGATAATGCTGCCAATATGTCTGGCAAATACAAGGGTATGCAAGAAATAATATTGAAGATTAACAAGTATGCTATGTATATTCCATGTGCTGGTCATTCCCTGAATCTTGTTGGTAGAGCAGCAGTAGACTGTTGTTTAGAGGCAGTAAACGTTTTTGGAATTGTTCAAGAAATATATAATTTCTTTTCATCATCTACTCATAGATGGGCAGTACTGTTGTCATTCTTCAAAGATGATTTAAAAGTTCCAAAGTCTTTGTCAAAGACTAGATTGGAAGCACATTCAATGGCCACAAGTGCAATACTTGATAGTTATGATGGAATAATTTCTGCATTGCATCAGCCGCATATTGATACTACAGTGAAAGGCGAAACAAGAAATCAAGCCATAAACATTTTGAATAAAATAGAGGAGTTTGAATTTATGGTATTGTTATGTTTGTGGAGTTACTTGCTAGATGAATTTCACAAGACTAGTCAATCACTACAAGATCCCCAAATTAGTCTAGATGTATGTAGGAAATTGTATGCTTCACTTTCGGATTTTGTTAAAGGTTCCAGGGATCTTTTCGATCATTTCGAAGAAGAAGCAAAGACAAAATTGCCTGATGTTGATTACAAGAAAAGAAGATATAGAAGAAGGCATATCAATGTCATCAGTGACTTTGCTCTGGCAAAGGCAAGAAAGATAATATTATAGTTCAATATAATTCCTTAATTCTTATAACTTGTTTCAAGAGAATAGATAATAAGCCTTTGTAAATTGTGCCTTTTAAAAGAACTTTTGTTTCTTTTTACCAGAGCTTGCATTTTTAAGTTTGTTATGAATAAAAATGATTTTAAGTTAAAGATTTATTATTTCACTATCAATATACTTCTTAATTGTATTTCAGTTTAACCCTCTAGGTATCCGAAAATCATATTTGTCACTGACATAGAATATCTGGACTTATAAAGGGCCCCATATTTCAAATAGCTTAGGGCCTTATTAAGTCTAAATCCGGCCCTGGGGCTGACAAGCTCGCAGGTAAGGCTATTGTAGAGGGCGGACGCGCCATGGACCAGACTGACATTCTGAATGCTCTACGAGAAGTATGAGAACCAAGTGATGACTGTGAATCTACAACCATGGTCAGACTGCCAGAACAGCAAATTAAAAGAGGTGTGGCCAAACAAGAACACTACGCAGGAAGCCAAAGAAGATTGATAAATCAACACAGAACAGGTATCGTTAGCCGCTACACGCTGCGGGATTTGCACTTATGGACTGAATGGTTCGAAATGCAATGAGGATGATCTGTCGACTAACTATCTAAAACAAAATAGTCTCTTAAAAGTCGACTGGGTCGACTTCATTGCACCGGGTTTTATCCCACACGGCTCGGTCTCTTTCCGCAGCGCGGAAAGCGTCGCACAAAGCAGGAACTCCGTAGCTCTAGCGACGACCCTCAGGAGTCTCCGAAAAATTTCACTCGTGAACCGAAGGACGCGGCCCGGAATCGAACCCACAACATTCGGAGCCCGAGTCAAACGGCTTGACCACTTCGCCACGGAGGGTAACTAACTAACTAGGGATAAAGAAAGACTCAGATGATCGTGAGAGATGGCGAAACATGACCGGCATGGCACATGATAATGACATATTTTCCCATAATGCCCACATTTTCAATTTCACCCCTTGTGTATCATGTACTTTGATCTGCAATTTCCACACCGTTTCTTTACTGGCAGCCAATCAATACCTATCACCTTCAGTCACTTATTTACAAATAACCAAGGCTTTACAGGCAGTCATGAAAATTACAAATAGCCCTTAGAGAAGACAGACACCCCGCAGTAAATTTGATGGGGCGGAAACGGAATGCTAATTTGCTGCGTAGTTACAAATCAGGTCGTCGGATTTATTGGCCGGAATTGACAAATGGCCTTGGCGGTGACGTGCAGCAGACGTTTATATCACACTTAACGCCATCGATTTTTCCCGCTTCCTTACACGTCGATTTTCGAAGCCGAGGATCATTTACATTTAAGTTGGGATCGTGTTTTTTATGTCGTAAAGAAATTTTATTCCTAGAAACTTCTAGACGAAGTGGTATTGTAGTGGTTAGTTGTTGATACTATGAAGATATGCTGTAGGAACAAAAAGAACTTTATATGTCGAGGCCGATTCTGCGATGAGGGTTGTGGACTACAACGAACTGTCAAAAAC
Source organism: Cepaea nemoralis (assembly GCA_014155875.1). Taxonomy (NCBI): domain Eukaryota; kingdom Metazoa; phylum Mollusca; class Gastropoda; order Stylommatophora; family Helicidae; genus Cepaea; species Cepaea nemoralis. The sequence continues at coordinate 190,159 of JACEFZ010017570.1, read as the reverse complement.
TGTCTTAGAGAGTCATATTGCCACTGCTACTATCGATTATTTGGTTGTTTCGGGATTTGAAATTAATGATAATGAAAATGGTAATTTGGCTGTGTCCAGTGTGTGCCGCGTGGTTACACACCCGCTTCACACGCGTGATCCGGGGCTTGTTTCCGGATCCCGTCAGGGATATGCACTACTGACGAGCTCAAATGAGAGATAAACTCGAGTATAGTGCTTCCATATTGACGTGGATAGGCCTTAGGTTCGTACCAGAGTGCGATCAGCGTTGCCAGAGGTGGGTTGTGCTCAGTATTTAAATTTCAAATTCCTTGGTAAACATTCTCATGAGGCATGTGATACTGCTAGCTGCAAGGAATTACACGCACATTTTATGGAATATATAAATATATATTTGTATGGTATATCTTCTTCCAATTTGGCATAAACACCATGGTTGATACCAACCATTACCGAGGCATTATCGGTTCCAATTGCAGCCAAATTCTCCCAGTTGAAATGTTTAATGACCAAAAGTTTCTTCAGTGCCTGAACTATATTTTCTACATCACACTTTTCCAAGTGAACTGGTCCAAGAAATGTAGAAACTACTTTGTCTTTGCTGTTGCTATAATATATAACACATACACCAAGCACTTTCAGAACAGAAATGTCATTTGATTCGTCTAATAATAAATTAAAGTGGTACCTCGGGTTACGAACGCCTCTGGTCACGAACAATTCAGGTTACGAACAATAACAACTTCGAAAATCTTATGTCTCGGGCAACGAATAGTGCCTCGGGTTACGAACGAAGGCGAGCGAGAGAGAGAGATTGATTGATTGATTGATTTAGAAACCGACATCACAGCATTCGGGACATTCCCATAAGCGCTCCGTCCCCATCCTCAGCAGCCAGCGAAGAGTTCCAACACTAATAGTTCCAGTAGCAATCTGATTATATGTCCGTTTGGCCTTTCCTTTGAGCGTCGAGCGTCGACCAGATCCCCTCGTCACACCTCGCTGTCTCATTCTTACCAGACTATGGTGATCCATCTGCTCCTCCGAGGTGTACACGTGCTCCCACAAGGCCGCAACGACGTCTGCCTTGTCATGCATCAATACTCCACCAAGCGAGAGAGAGAGAGAGAGAGAGAGAGAGGGAGAGAGCAAGTCGTAACGTTGGAGACAAACGATCGCATACAGTACAAACAGTACTACAGATGAGCTTATGGATCTTCAGAATGAACAGCTAAAGATATTAAAGGAGGAGCAGTCGTCCGATGATAAGGCGTCAGTGACCATTTCAACTGTCAGGATTAAAGAAATTTGCAGCAAGTAGGCAGGCAAACGTCGAAGACTTCATTGTGAACCGTCATCCAAACAAACTTGTTGCTAACAAGCCCTATGCCCTTGTATGTGATGAATGATAACACGATGGCCCACTTCAGAAAGATTCTCCAGCAAAGGAAGCGACAAATTTCCCTTGATAGTTTCTTGGTGCAGAAAGATTCTGAGTCGGCTGCCAAGAAACAGCGACAAGATACTCCTGAAACTAATGATTCAGAATAATAAAGAAAGTGACACATTTCCCATGATTGTTTGTGTGGTAATAAAGACAGACTAAATATCTTTTTATTTTACATTTAATTCATTTGGTTGCTTTCTCTCTTTCTTTAAAACGTGCAGTACACGTATTCTTTGCGTTTTGTCAGGTAAACGACCGGATAGTAATAAAAAAGAACGATTCTTTCATCTTGAAACGGATTGTCTTTATTTAATTGATTTCATTGTTTCGGGTTACGAAAGTTTCGGGTTATGAACCGAGTTCTGGAACGAATTAAGTTCGTAACCCACTGTATATTTATTTGTAGAAATATCACTGATCAAATCTTCTTCAAAGTGAGAAAACAAAGTACTTCTAGTAATATTTGTACACTTGCTCCGATGCATCTTTACGTCCTTTAGAGCTTTACTGTCAGAAATAGTGTTTTTAAACAAATCAATCAAATGGTCACAGTTCGCAATTGCACAATGACAACTTAAAAACATTGCGACAGATCCTTCAACTTTTGATGACCCACTGGGCCCACTGAGGTAGAGCGCGCGTGGGAATGTGCCGAGTATAATGATGTCTGTTCTTGATTTAGTATTTCATATTACACCTCTAATATAGTGGTCCTATAGGGATTTAGTATTTCATATTCCACAACTAGCATAGTGGTCCAGAAAGGATTTAGTATTTCATATTTCACTACTAACTTAGTGGTCCTACAAGGATTTAGTATTTCATATTACACTACTAACAAAGTGGTCCTACAAGGATTTATTATTTCATATTACACTACTAACATAGTGACCCTACCAGGATTGCTATGGCAAAGCTAGACGTTTGCAAGATGGAAAACATACTGACCAATAAAAAAAATGTGAATTGTAACAAAGAAAAGAACGAACGAATGTCAAATGAAAGTTGTAAACATAAACAATGCATATTACCATGTTATGAGACGGGCAGGCAACAGACACGCGTACGCGCATAAACACATAGATATATATCTGCATACATGCCTACATCGTTTACACAAGAGTGTTGAAGTGCTACATAGAACCTATATTATTGTATGAATGTGAAACATGAACAATGAGCAGGCAGGCTGAAAAACACCTAATTGCAATAAATATTATTACTGGGGCAAATGCAATGAACACGAATGACAGACAGAAAAACCAATAAGGAAGCCCTAAAAGAAACACACGAAAACCGTAAACTGATTAGAGAAATTAGACCAAGACAGTTAAGATTGTCTGGGCACGTTATGAGAAGAAATAAACCGGAGAACTCGGTGACAACTGGCAAGATTGAGGTGGAAAAGAGCAAGGGGAAGGCAGAGAGGTAAATATCCAGATGGCTTGCTCAAATGGCATAATCTAAATAAACACACAGAGCTGATGATCCCGACTTTGGTAATCGTGTCGATGGCGAAACACGACCTCTCATTGCTTATTGGCAAAACACATGATGATGATGGTGGTCCTATGATTTGTTTCTTAGTCTTCCACTGCCATTAATTCCCCCTGTTCAAGGGGCAGAACAAAGAGATGAGTGTGCCTGCATGGATCTGGTCGTCAGCAGGTGGTCTTCGCGAATACTCTAGATTGTATCCGTCACTTCCTTTACCGGGGCTGCTTTAAAAATAAACATGTTGTAAAAGGCAGGAGAATCAACTTCATTGAACGAGTGTTATCCCATATGGCTCGATATCTTTCCTCAGTGCCACCTGCCGAACGTGTCGCACAAAGCACGAACTCCGAAGCTCCAGCGACGACCCTCAGGAGTCTCGGAGAAAATTGCACCCGTGAACCAAACGACGTTGTCTGTAATCGAACCCACAACCTACGGAGTGCGAGACAAGCGACGCAATCAATTTGCCACGGAGACTCCTAGAGTATGTAGAGAACACGAATAAAACTCTAATCATTTAGACAAGAAGTTGTGAATGGGATGAGAGCTGATGTAAGAAGTTGTGAATGGGATGAAACCTGGTGGAAGAAGTACAAAAGTACAAACAGGGACAAGTAAATGTATGTATTTAACAAAGGACATAAATGTCTGAAGTAAACAAACAACGTCAATGTTTGAAGTAAACAAAGGACGTAAATGTTTGAAGTAAACAAGGTACGTTAATGTTTGAAGTAAACAAGGTACGTTAATGTTTGAAGTAAACAAAGGACGTAAATGTTTGAAGTAAACAAAGGACGTAAATGTTTGAAGTAAACAAGGTACGTTAATGTTTGAAGTAAACAAGGTACGTTAATGTTTGAAGTAAACAAAGGACGTAAATGAAGTAAACAAAGGACGTAAAAGTTTGAAGTAAACAAGGTACGTTAATGTTTGAAGTTAACAAGGTACGTTAATGTTTGAAGTAAACAAAGGACGTAAATGTTTGAAGTAAACAAAGGACGTAAATGTTTGAAGTAAACAAGGTACGTTAATGTTTGAAGTAAACAAGGTACGTTAATGTTTGAAGTAAACAAAGGACGTAAATGTTTGAAGTAAACAAAGGACGTAAATGTTTGAAGTAAACAAGGTACGTTAATGTTTGAAGTAAACAAGGTACGTTAATGTTTGAAGTAAACAAAGGACGTAAATGAAGTAAACAAAGGACGTAAAAGTTTGAAGTAAACAAGGTACGTTAATGTTTGAAGTTAACAAGGTACGTTAATGTTTGAAGTAAACAAGGTACGTTAATGTTTGAAGTAAACAAAGGACGTAAATGTTTGAAGTAAACAAAGGACGTAAATGTTTGAAGTAAACAAGGTACGTTAATGTTTGAAGTAAACAAGGTACGTTAATGTTTGAAGTAAACAAAGGACGTAAATGAAGTAAACAAAGGACGTAAAAGTTTGAAGTAAACAAGGTACGTTAATGTTTGAAGTTAACAAGGTACGTTAATGTTTGAAGTAAACAAAGGACGTAAATGTTTGAAGTAAACAAAGGACGTAAATGTTTGAAGTAAACAAGGTACGTTAATGTTTGAAGTAAACAAACAAAAGACGGCTATCCACGCTATGGGTCGTGCTGTATATATGGTAGAAGTAAGAGTGGGCGCGTTTGCCTAACGACGCCGATAATGTCATGAACGCGGTCTAACGAGGGTTCGAAGCTTGCGTTCGTCGGCTCGCTAAGTGAGATAACGACTGGGTACCTATTCATCCGTACTTTCAGCTTTAACACACAAATTAGATTTTTAAGAGCATGCATCTTTCCCATTGCAACATACATCTGTGAGACATGGACACTTACTAAACAAGCTGAACAGCGCATAGATGCCTTTGAATATAAATGTTATAGACAAGTTGTGAGAAGATAAAAACTGGAACATGTTGTGACACCCGGAAATATTTGCGGAAAGAGAGATAGAGGGAGGAAGACAGCGTGAAAAGATTATTGACACTTTTGTGTCATAGCACGGATGGGAGTCAACACACGAATTGATCCATGACGTCGGAGATCGTAATTTGTGGAAAGACATGATGGCCCACGCTAGCCGGCAAGGCACTGGATGATGATGATGATGAACGGGTTCTAAGAATATCTTGATACAGAAAAGAACAAATGCATCAAAACGATAAGATCTGAATATCGGAGATACTAAAGATAATAAAACAAAGAAAATTGATATATTTTGGTCACTTGAAATGCCACGAAAATTCGGAGAAAACAATAACGGAGGGGTATATGCCCGAGAAGAGAAGAAAAGGAAGACCACAGAGAAGATGGGTGCAGGATGTAGCGGATATCTCCAGATGGGTGTATCGGATGCAAGACATCTTGCTTGTGATCGAGAAGTTTTCCGGAAGGTTGTTACGGGAGCGAGGTTCTGCAAAGGATATGCTACTGGATGAATGAATGAATGAATGAATGAATAAATGAATAAATGAATGAATGAATTCAGCCTTAACACAGAATGATGGCTCTTTCATAGTGCAGGGCCATAGCAGGTCCCTACTTTTGGACATGCATTGGTTTTTTTTAAAAATTTTTATACAGGGTGTACTTTTAATGACTGCAATGTTTGAAAATATTGCCGGTCCAAGTTTTGTATTCACCCTCTGTAAAGTTCATGCAACATAATAGATAAATACGGAAGATACACCAAAATACAAGAGCAGGATACAAGAGAAAGATACACCAGAGTACAAGAGACATACACATCAGGACATAAGAAGAAGATACACCAGGATACGAGAGGACGATACACTAGTGTATAATAAGATACACTAGGAAACAAGGGGAAGGTACAAGAGGAAAGTACACGAGAAAGATACACAAGGGGACAAGCAGATCTACCAGGATACAATAAGAAGATACATCTAGGTACAAGTGGAAGATACACGAAGATACAAGAGGAAGATACAATAGGTTACAAGAACATACCAGAAAACGAAACAAGAATGTGCAAGAAGAAAATACAAGAAAACGATTCAAGATTATACATAAAAGTGAAGGAAGAAGATTCAAGAAAATACCAGAAGATGAAACAAGAATGCGTAAGCATGATAAAGAAGTGTACAAGAAGAAAGTAATAGAACATACAAAGAAGAATAAACTAGAAGATAAAAGCCGGCATAAGAAGATTAAAGAAGATGAATCTAGGAGATAAAAGACGGTATAAGAAGAGACTAGACGATAAAACTGCAAGATAAAAAACGGCACAAGAAGAGACAAGAAGAATATACCGTAAGATACAAGAAGATAAAACTATTTGTAAAGAAAAAAATCGGTACAAGAAGTACAAGAAAATGAAACTAGAAGATTAACAAAAAATGGTACAAATAGAGACAAGAAAAATATACTAGAAGATGCCAGAAGATGAAACAAGAAGATTAAAAACGGTACACGAAGAAACAAGAAGATGAAACTGAATGATAAACAACGGTAAGAGAAGAGACAAGAAGAATATACTAGAAGATAAACTAAGGTGAAACTAGAAGATAAAACACAGTACAAGAAGAGACAAGATGAATATACTAGAAGCTACCAGAAGATGAAACTAGAAGATTAAAAAAATGATACAAGAAGAGACAAGGCGAATATACTAGAAGATACAAGATAGTGAAATTAGATGATAAAACCGGTACAAGACGATACAAAAAGAATACACTAGATTAGAATATACTAGAAGAATAAGAGAAGAAGAATATACTATAAGATATCAGAAGATGGAGCTAGAAGATAAAAAGTGGTACAAGAAGAGATAAGACGATGGATAATAGACGATTTAAAAAAAAACGATACAAGAAGCGATAAGAAGAATATACTAGATGATAACAGTAGATTAATAACGGTACAAGAAGATGCAAGAAAATTAAACTAGAGGACGAAAAGCGGTACAAGAAGATGAAACTGTAAGATAAGAAACGGTACACGAAGAGACAAGAAGAATATACTATAAGATAAAAAAAAATTGAAACAGGAAGATAAAAAAAAAACAGTAAAAGAAGAGACAAGGGGGTGAATACTAAAAGATTTAAAAAAAAATACAAAAAGAGACAAGAATAAACTACTAGAAGATACCAGAAGGTGAAACTAGAAGATTAAATAATAAAAAAAAAAACAGTACAAGAAGAGACAAGAAGAAGAACAAGACGTAGAAACACACAGAAGAAGGAGCAGACATAAACAAAATCAAACATTGGGTACACTTATGTCATGCCTCGCAAGCGTCTCTAGAGATTACATGATGTATTTGGGATATTCTGTACATCCCAGCTAAAGACATGCATTTTATACAAAGATTGAATATGTCCCTGTTATCATCAATCTTATCTATCTCCAATAAGAAGGTACATCTGTTATCCCAGCTTCATCTGTCTAAAGAACCCGACAGCTATCAATTTTCTGAGCATCGTTTGGCGTTTCTGTAGATAAGTTTGGTGTTTGTGGAGATAGAATACGGGGTTTGTTTAGATAGAATATAGCATTTATGTAGATAGAATATGGCGTTTGTATAGATATTCTAATTGCGCTTCAGTAGATATAATATTGCGCTTGTGTAGGTGGAATATGGCGTTTATGAACATAGAATGTGGCGTTTGTGTAGATAGAATATGGCGTTTGTGTAGATAGAAAATGATATTTGTGTTGATAGAATATGGCACTTATATAGATAGAATATGACTCTTTTACCAATTAATGGTTTTGTCAATTGCTGGAGATGCAACACGGGAAGCCAAAGACAATGACTGAATTACTATTTGTCGGAAAAGCGCAAACCAAGGGGAGTTGAGTTGAGTTGAGCTAAGAACCGACATCACTGCACTCAAAACCTTCCCCACACGAGCTCCGTTCCCTCGTTCAACAGCCAGCACAAACCAAGGGGAAAGAACAGAGTATGTAGATTCATGTTAAACACATTCTTATTCTTCAAGTATTCCAATATCTACTTCTTTCTTCTATTTCTATGTTAGTTGCATGTCCTTCTACTTCCTCTGCGTTCATCGAGAATATTTGTTGGACGTAATTGCGTTGTGCCTGTTTACAGCAGAGCTGCGATATATGTGCCTTTTGGCCGACACATTAAACTTCTGCGGTCATTTGTGACCGGATTAACATTCCCGGGTGTTTTGAAAGACGGTCAAGTCTCACTGTTGTGGTGTCATCTCCATTCCAGCTGGCCCATTTAGAACAGCCGAAGATATCTCGATCAGCCCTCAAGGGAAGGCAGGGGCAAACCATGGGCATTCCCCGCCATCCAAGGAAGCTTCCAAAATTGCAGAGCCGACGCATAGCGCTCTATTACTGGGCTCACCCAAGGAATCGTTACGTCCTGCACATGGCTGCTTAGCCTCACTTCCGTATTGTAGGCCTCCATTTCACCACAGGCTGTTCCTCCAGAAACCAGAAGAATGCAGTCTGCAGATGACATCCACGCAGTGAGCTTTCGATTCGGACCTGGAAATGAAGAGGCTGACAGACTGGCAAAAGAGGGGGGGGGGGAGGGACGACGACTACTTCAGCCGGACATAGACATAACTTATAATGAGACAAAGAGGTTTATAAAAAGCACTTGTAGAAACAAATAGGAATCAGAGCATCCATGTCATGAGAAAGATGATGCATATTACAAACTCGACCGAAGTGAACAAGTAGCAATCTTCAGACTCCGCACAGGACATAACAGGCTGAAATACCACTTGTACAATAAACTAAAGATAGGAGATACTGATGAATGTTATTGTGGAACTGGTAAAATGACAGCTAGACATTCGCTGCAGGAGCGCCCAATATATGCAGAACAGAGAAAGATATTTTGGTCCACACCTGCTTCATTTGAGGACAAGCTCTATGGAGATGACAACAAGCTCAAGTTGACTACAACTTTCTTTAACTACATACAGGTTGACATCTAAAGGTGCATGATTGATTGATTGATTTAGGAACCGACATCACAGCATTCGGGGCATTGCCATAAGCGCTCCGTCCCCATCCTCAGCAGCCAGCGAAGAGTTCCAACACTAATAGTACCAGTAGCAATCTGATTATATGTCCGTCTCGCCTTTACTCTGAGCGTCGATCGTCGGCCAGATCCCCTCGTCACTAAATGTGCATGAACAAGCACTTAGTCTGCCACACTTCATGCCACAGGTATGTCGGTTGCAAAAGTATATAATATTGCTTGGCTAGCAAATCCATTACGTAGAAAGTCCGAATCATCAAAGGTGGACATCATCAAAGGTGGAAAAAGCGTCCATGTGTCACGAAGTTGAATATTGGTTGGCTAGCAAATACATTACGTGGAAAGTCCGAATCGAAAGGTCATGGTGTGGGCATCATAAAAGGTGGAAAAATCGTCCCAATGGCACGAAATTGAATATTGCTTGGCTAGTAAAAGCCGGTTTCTCTGGCCAAGGAGTTAACGACGTTGATCGTAATCCCGTATATCCACGTGGGGAAAACAGCTGCACGAGATTCGGCAGCAGATCGCGCCGCTCGTAACTTACAGGGGTATGTTAGCCGGTCGTTCAGAAAGCAATGGCAAACTACTGAACGTAAAACTTGCCCTGTACACCAACAGCAGCTGAAAAATGCTGGTGTTATCTGCAACGTCATGTAAGGGATATGCAACATAAAAAAAAAGCAAATCCATTACGTGGAAAATTCGAATCAAAAGCTCATTGTGTGGGCATCATCAAAGGTGGGAAAAGCGTCCCTGTTGGACAAAATGGAATAGTGCTTGGCTAGCAAATCTATTACGTGGAAATTCTGAATCAAAAGCTCATTGTGTGGGCAGCATCAAAGGAGGAAAAAGCGTCCCAGTTGCACGAAATGGAATATTGCTTGGCTAGTAAATCCATTATGTGGAAAGGCCGAATCAATAGATCACTGTGTGGTACGAAATGGAATAGTGCTTGGATAGTTGCATGCCCTTTGCAGGACGTTGCGATTCCAATTCCAATTCCAAAAACAAAAATTCCAAATTCGGTCTCGTCTAACCTGCTTCGTCAGCGTCGGTTATTGTTGAGAGCCGTGGTTTTTGTGGGTTTATTCACCCTATTTCTTGTCTTGTGAGTCCTATCTCGGACTGGTTATGTTGGTTTGTGTCTGTGACGTCAGCTTGGGGATCGGTCGGCGGCTATCCTTTGTGCTCGTCTGTTCTTGTGGTTTTCTTTGTTGGTGCAGGCTCCTGGCTCGTCTGGCTTGATTGGCTGAAGTCCTTATAAGGACTTTTTATTAGGTCTTTTAGTCTCCTGTTCTGTGTATTGCCCGTATCTTTTGTTAATGTAGGCTCCTGGCTCGACTGAGTGCATTCCTTAAAAGGACTTTTTGTTTTCCCACTCCATGCATCGTAGTTTAGATTGCCTTGCCTTTTCTTCGCAGTAAGCTACGCGGGCGGCGCACTTCTCATCGTACTCTCTCCATTCGTCTTCGTCGACCTGCTGTACGAACCTCTCCTCTACCTGGCAGGATGCTGATTTCATCTCGGGTTGCTTAGATATCGTGGCTGGACTACTGGCTACTGCTTGCTGCTTCTGATTGGTCTGTAGCTTGGCTCCTTCGTGCGTCTTTTTGCCTCCTTTTTTGTGAATTGTCTTCATCAGTTTTTCGACGTTTTTTTGTTGTTGTGCTTCGTCTTGCTTCCTCTCCTCTGTTGGTTTGGGTTGATGTTGCATCCTTTCGGCGCTCAGTAGTTCTCTTTCGGTCTTGATCTTTTGTAGGATTTCCTCGTTTTCCTTCTTCATCTCAGCCATGCGCTCCATCTCTTGTTTGATGTTGTGCTGGATTTCTTTCATGTCGGTCAGCAGCTTCTCATTATCGCTGGTCGGAGTCGACGTCAGCAGTGCTTTGACTTGTTTCTTCAACTCGTCTATCTGCTTTTGAAGTTGATCTCTTTCAGCTTGTGCTATACCCGTGGCTGTCTCGCTCCTCTGCATTGCTTCCTTGAATGGTGTCTTTGTGATGATGGCGATCTTTAAGACGTCTCTGTGTCTCTGCAGGTACGGACATCCCAGGTATCTTGCTCCACGTTTGCCCAGACAGTTGGCGCACTTTCTTTTGTTGTTAGGAGCTCGGAAGTCCGTGTCCAGCTTGGCCAGCGGACACTCCTTGAAGTTGCGATCAAGCTAGGGATGATTTTATAGGCAATTTTACGTTCAGTAATTTACTCATTCATTCTTTAAATGTTTAATTAATGAATCCATTCACTTATTCACCCGAACCGAATTAATAAGTTAATTATTCTGTCATTCCCTCATTCATTCATGTATATACGTATTCATTAATTGCTTAGTTTATTCACCCATCCACTTATCCATAAGTCTTTCTATCCATTCCTTCGTTCGTCCATCCATCCATACATTTATTCGTCCGTTCATTCATCCATCATCAGTCTATCCACTTACCTACCCATCCATCCATCCATCCATCCATCCATCCATCCATCCAGCCATGTATTGAGCCACTTATACACTCTGTAGAGATGTGTTATTGGTTATGAATAACCGATAACCTAACACTCCAGTCAGAGCCAAGGGTGCTCCGTCTCTGGACCAGATGTTCTAAGGTGTGGACACTGATTCTGTCTGCGCTAGAGGCATCAGCCTGTGTGCTTCTACTATTGTAGCTGCAAATAACCCACAGTCCAACAGTCTCAACCATATTTGTTTGTCTAAGGCTGTGTCGTAGCGCAACGTTACTCCTGCTGCTGCTGCTGCTGCTGCTGCTGCTTCTTCTTCTTCTTCTTCTTCTTCTTCTTCTTCTTCTTCTTCTTCTTCTTCTTCTTCTTCTTCTTCTTCTTCTTCTTCTTCTTCTTCTTCTTCTTCTTCTTCTTCTTCTTCTTCTTCTTCTTCTTCTTCTTCTTCTTCTTCTTCTTCTTCTTCTTCTTCTTCTTCTTCTTCTTCTTCTTCTTCTTCTTCTTCTTCTTCTTCTTCTTCTTCTTCTTCTTCTTCTTCTTCTTCTTCTTCTTCTTCTTCTTCTTCTTCTTCTTCTTCTTCTTCTTCTTCTTCTTCTTCTTCTTCTTCTTCTTCTTCTTCTTCTTCTTCTTCTTCTTCTTCTTCTTCTTCTTCTTCTTCTTCTTCTTCTTCTTCTTCTTCTTCTTCTTCTTCTTCTTCTTCTTCTTCTTCTTCTCTCCTTCCTTATTATATTCATTTATATTCTATTATTTACGTAGTCTCTTCTCCTTGCTCTTTATCCATTATATTTCTTCAATGTGGCTTTTTCTGGCAGATGGTACCAGGGCATTTTTGTGCGGTGACCAATAATTTAATCTGTTGTTCTTTAATTAAAAACCATGGAATTCTCAGAAATGTACAAGTTCTTATATAGTTATGTGGCATGCCCAATCTCTGGTCTATCAGGCTATCAGCATGTCCTTTCTAGGACTTTGCAATCCAACCCATGTCGACTTTCTAGACGATTTTACGTTCAGAAGTTTGCCATTGCTTTCTGAACGAGACGTCAACTTTAAGACCAACTTAATGTCAGTGTAATTATTGAACGACCTACCTCGCTATCAACGCGTCGTAAGTTTGATAGCGAGCGCCCATATCCCCTTGGCTACGTCGATTGCTTTGATAGACAACACGTACATTATAATCAACAAAAGTATAATCAATGAAAGTTTTAAAGATCTTGAAATCATGACACTGAATTCAACACTTCTATAACATGTCAGGTTTGCAGCACAATGAAATCACAGCAATGTATGAAGTTCTTGTAATATTTATTGTTTATTCCTGGGTCATTATTATAAACTTTCCTTGATTATCAAGAAAATAGAAACATTAGTTATATCAAAGAAAAAGATTACACCAAAATGTAATATACGAGGGTTATTCGGAAATTAATGCACCACATTGTTTTTCTCAGCTAATAATGATGATAGAAGCATGGCATTTTGAACACTTCAAATATTGCATGTGCAGATTGTGTACACCAAATTGCAACCCAACCGGCCAAATAATATGGCTTCCCTAAATCGTTGAAATGGAGCGTGTTAGCGTTATACGCAGCGAATTGTGATATAATTTATTGTTGTAGAGAAGGAAACTATTGTAAACATTCACAAGCGCCTATGTGATGTGTATGGAAGTTTTGCAGTCGACACGAGTACAGTCAGTCGCTGAGTTTAGAGAATCAGAGATTCAGGAAGTGGGGATACTGAGCTGCTTGATCGGTCACGCCGTGGATGCCCTGCGTTAGCCACCAGCTCATAAATGTTGAAATGCACTTGTTTCACGCTGGAATAAAGCTGTACAAGTTGATGGGGATTATGTTGAATAATACCGATGTTTATACGACATATCCGTGCATATTGTTTATACATTTCATGCTTTTTGAATAAACAGTTCCTGTTAAAAACGACGTGGTGCATTTCTTCCTGATCGTCCCTCGTAACAATACACGGGAAAATGTTTAACCATGTCGATAAATTTACATACATAGTGACAATATTAACATCAGATGGAAGATGTGCGACATAAATTAAGAGCAGAATGGATCACACAAAAGCTGCATTGTACAAAGCGAAAAGTATCGAATCCAATACTTCACTATCATTGCATGTAAGAAAGAGAGTTCTGACATGTTATATCGAACTTGTTTTGCTTTGCTGTATGGCAGTGAATCATGGAATGTAAATGAACAGATTAGGAAGATAGTTTAGTTTAGTTTAGTCGTTGGATCGACATCACGGCACACGGTTTAACCCATAAGCGCTCCGTTTTCCTCCTAACTCAAACCTGAGTCTGGAGAAACTCAGCTCAATGCACGAACTCCATTGCATCGGCGAGGATCCTGAAATACTTTGGGTAGATTTTTAACTCGAAATTTTGCCCGGGCAGCGCCGTTAGGCCGTTAGGCTAGATTAGGAAGAACTTGGAAGTAACAGAGATGTAGTTCCTGAGACGAATGTAGCGAATACCTTGGACTGCTTAAGTAACTAACAATGATTGTCTGGAAGAGGGGTATGAAAATAGAACATTACATAAAACAATAAGAAAGAAATCAACACTGTTCTTTGGTAATTTGATGAGAATAGAGGTATTATAGAACATCGTGACAAATGGCACGACCTGAGAGGAAAGAGGCAGAGGAGATCGAGTCAGGTGATCCTGGAAGGACTAAGACGGTGGCATTGAGGAATATTATCAGTGGTAGAAGATACTGGATAGACTGAGACAATGGTATGGAGAAATATCATCAGTGGTAGAAGATACTGGATGGTTTGAGACTGTGACATGGAGGAATATCATCAGTGGTAGAAGATAATGGATGGACTGAGACGGTGATATTGAGGAATATCATCAGTGGTAGAAGATGATGGATGAACTGAGACTGTGACATGGAGGAATATCATCACTGGTAGAAGATGATGGATGAACTGAGACGGTGGTATTGAGGAATATCACCAGGACAGTTTATCCAGAACACCAAGGACCGAAATCTGTGGAAAGACACGTCTACGCCAGCTGGCAAAACATACGATGATGATTATAAACATTAAGTCATGTATGACTGCTATTAGTAGGCAAACATATTACAGTCATAAAGTCATGCATTATTTCGTCACACCACGGCACTATAGACAATTATTACACGCAGTTTCTTTTCACTCGTACATCAAGTCTGTTTCAGATGTCACAATACATTCTATCTCAAGAGATTTAAACATATTTTGGGAGGTAAGCATGGCCGAATGGATAAGAACACTCGCTCTTAAACATCCGGTGTGCTGATTCCGAGTTAGCAGGCTCAACCCCTACACCGGTCAGCTGGACTAAAATGTTGTCTTCTCGTCTTTGACTTGGGGACGTAAATTACAATTACCTCAGTAGTCGGAGTGGGTTCGCCTGATGATGAGGGACATTGGTAATAATGATAGCCAATCTACAAGCAACAATCAGTCATGTGTACAAGAAGTAGTATCACGTGTATGGACTACGCTTGACTTCAAAGCGAACGAAGAAAAACACGTTGTATTGCTGCGGGATTTCCCAGACACCAGCGTATAGTCTTTGTTACATATGACATCATGTCTTTAACATATTTCTCAATGAAATTCAACTACTGAGATTATTTCAATCGATCGATCGATCGATCAATCAATCAATAAATCAATCAATCAATCAATCAGATGCCTTCTACACAATGAAGGTTGGCTGCAATGGATCTCCAACACTGTGAGTCTCTCACCATGACAGTACATTCTGTCAGATTGATGTTCGTCCATCTCTTGATGTTATCTTACCATTTGTATCGTCTATCTCTAGCTCGCTTACCTTCAACCTTGCCTCCAGTATGGAATTTATAAGAGTGTTATGTCTTTTAATGCAACCGAAATATTTCACTTGCCTCTTTTTTATTTCTTTTATCAAGTCTCTTTTCATTCCCAGGTTTTCTGGAACCTCTGTATTTCATTGTTTTTGTTTCCATGAAAAGCGATGAAATTCTTCAAATCAGTGAAAATATTTTATTGCTATACCAAGACGCACGCGTCAATCTTAAATCAGAATCAACAATGACGCAATTGAAAATATAACAAACTTTGTTTATCTTGACTCCATAATTAACAACAATGAGACTTTCAAAAACAAGCCAGATAAAGATTATCTATAGCAATCATCATCATGATGTCCATGCCGATAAGCGTGGGATGTAATGTTTCGCCATCTCACTCGATCACCAGAGTCGTGGATCAGCTCAGTGTTCTTGCCTCGACCATGCCACGTGACTAAGCCATCCAGGTATTTATTCCTCTGCCTATCCCTTTTTCTTTTCCCCTGAATCTTGCCAGTTGTCACCAAGTTCTCTAGTTTATTTCTTCTCATAACGCGCCCCAAAGAATGATGACTGTCTAGGCCTAATTCCTTTAATCAGTTTACGGTATTTATTTGCTTCTTATAGGATTAGCTCATTGGGTTTTTTCTTCTGTCTGTCCATGGTACCCTTTAAGGGATGGAAACAGCATTAATAATGCGAAATATAAACAGTTAGGTATGTTTGAGTCCTGCGAAAAATAGATAACAAACACAGACATGTGTGTACATAACTTACAACGAGCGCAAACCTGGCAAACGGAGACCATAGTGTAAAAATAACAATGATAATAATAACAACGTAAATATAAGATAAAAATAAGTTACACAAGAACACAAGGAATCGACGGTTCAATCTTGTGGTTCTAAATCAGAACACCACAAACAGATCTAAAGAAATAATTAAAAAAAAAAACAACAACATAAAATTAGAAAGTTAAATTAAAAATTAAAACGTAAAGAGAAAAAAAAAAATATTGATATCAAACGTTGCTTGGCCATTGCACATGCTCCGTTTCAAGGAAGGCTGCGCAGAAGTTCAGTTGCGAAAGGTGCCAAATAAGAAAGTGAGAAACCGAAGGTGTGCAGACAATTAGATATGAATATAGTAGGAAGTCAGCAGAGTTATATAGTGGCATCTATAACAGCATTAATTCCCGCAACTCAAAGAGTTGGACCAGCTATGAATAGTCTATGACAGAACACCAGCAAGCACGCGTAAGTACACAATGTCAACATATACAACTTCCCTGTGGTACGCTCGTATGTGAGTTATGGCCCATTTCGCATTTACCGAAGAGGAAAAAGAACAATGTTGAAGTTGAATATTGTAGAAACATTTCTAAAAGTGTGAACTGAGAAGAAAAAGTATAATTTTGAACTTAAATATTGTAGAAACATTTCTAGCAGTGTGAACTAGAAGAAGTATAATGATGAACTTAAATATTGTAGAGCAATTTCTAACAGTGTGAACTGAGACGAAGACGTATAATGTTGACGTTAAATATTGTTGAACAATTTCTAACAGTGTGAACTGAGAAGAAGAAGTACAATGTTGAACTTAAATATTGTTGAACAATTTCTTACAGTGTGAACCATAAGAAGTATAATGTTGAACTTAAATATTGTAGAACAATTTCTAACAGTGTGAATTAGAAGATGTATAATATTGAAGGTAAATATTGTTGAACAATTTCTAACAGCGTAAACTTAGAAGAAGAAATATAATGTTGAATTTAATATTATAAAAACAATTCTAAGAGTGCGAACCGAGAAGAAGAAGTATAATGCCATTCTTTGCGATATCAACATCGAAGACAACTGGGTCATAAAAGACATCACGTCTTGCAAACTGAAATACTGTGGCCATAATTAACGTCACCGTGGATTTGGAATAGCAGTAAAGGCAGGCATGGTTTATGGAAGAGAAGGCAGGGGTTGACTGTTAGACGGTGGGGAAACGTCATTAAGGACACTCTCGTCATTACAATGCATGAGACTGCAAATCCGACGAAGAATCGGGCAATCTTTTCGCCGAATTGTGATGAGGATAAGGTTCTACAAAGAGTTTTCTGCGTGATGGTGATGCGAAATTAAGACAGTGTTAACTCGGCGTGGCTGTAAGGATAAGAGCTCTAGCGGTGCGGTGATGACGGAGTTAGTGGTTCTCCCCGAATACTGGTCAGTTTGACTTAAACATTGATTTCTCGTTCAGAAGGTAATGGCAAACTAATGGATACGTAATTGTAAAGAAAATCAACCTGAGGTTGGTCGCTATGTCCTGCAAAGAACATGCAATTTACGAAGGGCTGAATGTAAGACGGGCCTGTGTGAACAATTTGTTACCCTTTGAAAATAAAGTCCGTTCGTTCGTTCGTTCGTCACACATTTTATTGTAACATTCCAGCATTTTGTCATGAACTCTTTTTGAACCAAGTAGCTCACTATACGTTGATATTTATCTTTCTGTTTGAAAAAATACGTTCGATGTTCTGCACCCGTTTAGTCACAAGCAGTTATTAATTAGTCTGCCAGCCCGGTGGCATTGGTTCGAGCCCGCATCCAGACTGAGTTTGAAACATTGACCAGATCTCTCAGATCGACCCAGCCTATACTGGGCACTAGGAAATGCGTTAGAAAATAAAAGCGGCTGCTGGAATACTGACCATATAAACCAGCGAGTGCCGATTGTTCTATAAAGCATATGGGTATAGCACTATAGGTGTAAATGGGCCTGAAGGGGCGTGAAAGGGTCATTGACACATTTTACTTATTGGGAACTTAAGGTAATAAAACAGATTCCCGCCTCGAGGTGAATTGGAACACATCATCACCAATCATGAGTCTGATTAAGTCACTTTGCTACATGAGATGTATTATTTGTGTGATACTATACTATACTATACTATACTATACTATACTATACTATACTATACTATACTATACTATACTATACTATACTATACTTACTGTATGTACTATACTGGCACCTTGCCGTCTTGACAGATGATAGTGTGTTAAATGTGCTAAAAGAAGGCATAATAACTACAACCCGTGGTGGTAGCGAATGTGACTGATCAGACCAATTCGTGCTGTAAATGTTCATCCATAATGGATGCATGTGAACACGTGGTTATTTCCACCACCACGCACCATCTGATGTCTCGCGTGCTCAATGTGTGACCTATCTGCAAACGTTTTCCCCGTTGTCTTTATTCCATTTCTGATCGTTGCCCTCCAAGCAACACGATCATCGACCACTTGCTCTCAATGTGCATTATCAACGCCTGTATCAATCATGTCCCGCTTACACACAATTTGCTTCGTAGTAGAGGCCGACCCTGAGATCTCCTACCCGTCTGTAATTCACCAAAAAAAATACCCTCTGGTAATTTACCGTCATGCATCCTCCTAATGTGTCCTATCCATCTAAGACTGGGCATGGAACAAACAGTAACACAATCTGTTCTTTCCAATACTTCAGTATTTGTGATTTTGTCTTGCCACTTAATACCAAGTATTCTTTGCAGACACCCCATATGAAAGCTGTTTAAACGTTTCTCTTGGTGTAAGTTGACCAGGCTTCACTGCCATAAAGAGTACCAAGGACACAGGTTTGATAGCAAGGACTTTTGTTTTGACAGTAAGCTTCCTGTTCTCCCAGACTCTTTTTGTTAACCTGTTGATTTCCCGATCTAGGGATAATTTGCTGTTTACTTATAATCCTTGATATGTAAAATAGTCTACTATCTCCAGTTCGGCGTCGTCAATAAAGATTGGTGGCACCCAATGTGCACCTTGTGACATAATCTGTGTCTTCTTTTTGCTAATTGTTAAACCAAATTCAGAACAAGTATTGTAGAATGCAGATAGTAGGCGTTGTAATTCTTCCTCAGAGTGGGTCGTAATTGCAGCATCATCTGCAAAAAGCAACTCTCTGAGCAGTACTCTCCTAATTTTGGTCTTGGCCTTCAATTTCTGAGCATTGTAGAGGCCACCATCCGAGCGTGAGTGAATTTATAAATAAGGTATTCAATCAATCATGTGCCATGCCGGAAAGCGTGGGCGGTCATGACTCGCCATTTCACTCGATCACCAGTGTCGTGGATCAGCTCAGTGTTCCTGTCTCGTCCATGCCATGTGGCCAAGCCATCCAGGTATTTTACTCTTGGTCTTCCTCTTGGTCTGTTCCCCTCGATCTTGCCAGTTGTCACTAAGTTCTCCAATCCATTTCTTCTCATAACATATCCAAAAAAATTTGACTGTCTACGTCTAATTTCTCTAATCAGTTTACGATGTTCATTTGTCTCCTGTAGTACTTGGTCTTTGGTTTTTCTGTCTGTCCATGGTATTCCAAGGTATAACAAGGTATAAGGTATTACAAAATGCAAAATATAAAAAAAGCAATGACACATAGGCCAGATAGAATAACGGTAAAGGAATTAGAAAGGTTTGTATAATTTGGAATAGAAATATCAACAAAAGTCGTAAATGATATTTTTACAACAGTGGATACATACCTAGAAATATGAAAGATTTACCACAGAGGCCGGGAGCAACTAAATGCGAAGAATTTCATACCATTAAACTCATAAATCATGCCACCAAACACCTACTTAGAATTAAATCGGGAAGAACGAGAAGGTAAAATAAAGATGCACATTAGTGAAGTACAATATTGATTTTCTGAAAGGAAAGAAACAAATAATGCGATATACACACTGTGAGCATTAACAGAGATCAAGTGAGAAACTTTCAGAACTATATTATTATAATGAACAGACATTGGATTCAAACGGTGACGTCTTGTCATTGTCTTGGGGACGTAAATTACAAGTACATCAGAAGTCGTAGTGGGATCTCAAGATGGCCTGGGACACTAGTAATAGGGAAAGCTTAGCCATACGCAAAAATCATTCAAATATTGCTATCCTTTAGTTCATAGCAAGCAAAAATATATAATAAAGACACATACAAAAAAGTTGCACAGTATATTGCCCAGTATATTTTGCTGCTGGGGTTAGAATTAAATTGTAAAAAGACACAGGTTATGGTAGTCACTAGGAAAACGAAATACCTCAATGTAATATACAAGTAAATGGGAATATTCTTCAACAAGTGAATCGGTACAATTATCTCGGAACAGTCATAACATCTGATGGGAGATGCCCTGAAGAGATTAGAACAAGAATCGCCATGGCGAAAGTTGCCTTTAGCAAGATGAAAAACATTCTGACCAATAAAAAGATGTCAATTGAAACGAGAAAAAGAGTGTTGAGGGGATACATAGAGCCTGTTCTTTTGTATGGATGTGAGGCGTGGACAATGTGCAGTCAAGCTGAAAAACATCTGATGGCTGCAGAAATGTGGTTTCTGAGGAGAATGCAAAGAATACCATGGACAGACAGAAAAGCCAATGACCAAGTGCTACAGGAGACAATTGAACATCGTAAATTGATTAGAGAAATTAGACGTAGACAGTCAAAATTTTTTGGACATATTATGAGAAGAAATGGATTGGAGAACTTAGTGACAATTGGCAAGATCGAAGGGAACAGACCAAGAGGAAGACCGAGAGGAAAATACCTGGATGGCTTGGCCACATGGCATGGACGAGACAGGAACACTGAGCTGATCCACGACTCTGGTGATCGAGTGAAATGGCGAGTCATGACCACCCACGCTTTCCGGCATGGCACATGATTGATATTTTGCTGCATTTCTGCACCAAGAATGCTTGTCTTCAACTTTCTCAGCAAACTTTGTTGATCCTTAGAATTATGACACGTGTGTTAGCTTTGTCCTGAAGCTGGCGGGACCCCTCAGTAACCGCCTCCACCTCTATTGTCAGACCAGATGTGGTTTCTATGCCAGTCGTTTCTTAAGAATAAATACAGACCGTCTTCGCATGAATTTCTTTTGCCTCTTAGCACAGAACCATCCGTGTAGATGACTGCATCGCCTGGGCGTGCAACATTTCATGAATCAATTGTTGCAGCACCCCTTCTGCACAATTTGCCGGCCAATCCCAGCACTACCAGTTCGATGTGATTATCATCTTGCATAGGTCTGACTTTAGTTCTAAAAAAGAACAAGTTTTGTTTTCAAAGAGTTAAGAATTAGGCACACAAGCCCGTCTGATATTCTACCTTTATGATCTCTCTGCCGATAAGCGTGGGCGATCATGTTTCGCCATCTCACACGATCACCAGAGTCGTGAATCAGCTCAGTGTTCTTGTCTCGACCATACCACGTATAATTCTCTGCATTCCTCTTGCTCTTTTCCTCTCAATCTTGCCAGTTGTCACAAAGTTCTCCAATTTATTTCTTCTCATAGTGTATCTATAACTAGACAACTACAATACAGTAATTAATTCTCATTCTTCAAGGAGTAACACAAACACAAATCACATACAACGGGTACTTCCGGGCTTTAATGCAGTTTGTGCTGACTGATTCTGCTTCCCTGGTTTATCAGAAACGCCATGCTTTATATTGGCATCGTACACCTCAGCTCTTTTCTAATGAAACCAATTGCAAGTAACTACGGTCAGAAACTCCAGTAATTAGACGCCGACATTTGGCTCATTGGCTAAGCAGACATTACCAGGTATTTTGTTACCTGATGCATTTCAGAATAAACATCAGCACATGAGTTGTCCATAACATTCTACAATGTTGCCCCATCCCTTCAGGAGTTATATTTGACAGTTTGTTAGTTGCATATCTTTTACAGGGCGTCGCAGTGTACCCCATAATTTTTGGGCTATTCGTGATTTCTTGGCAAGTTTATGTTCAGTAATTTGCCTTTGCTTTCTGACCGACCGGTACTCACACCATTTTCCTGAAAACTAACGCCAGGCGGTCTGCTTCCAAATCGGCCTCAGCTATGTTTCGAACACGGTATGCGGAATTGCGAATTGCGTCCGTAACGCCTTCTCGAAGGAGCCGGCTATATGACAGTGTTGTTTGTCCATCGAGAATGATGATGACCATTCATTTCATCCAGTGGGGTTGAAGGTATGGAGCCGTAGGTTCTCAGATGGCTGATAAGGCCTATTTTGGCTCGAAACGTTCTTTGACAATGTGGGCAAGGAATGCTTGACGTTTCTGGAGGAGGATTTCCTGCAGTGGTTTTTCTGTCCTGCCTTTTCTTCACAGCTCTTGCAGTCCTGGTTGCCTCACATATGACTGCGCCCTTGCGTAATGATGCACGCCACGAATTTCGGTCTCTGGCTGCAGCCTCCCAGGTGTCATGATGAATTCCAAAAGCCTTCAGTGAAATTTTCAGAGTGTCTTTAAAGCGTTTCCTCTGGCCACCTTGGGAGCGTTTACCACAACGCAGTTCGCTGTAAAAAATTCGTTTAGGGAGCCTGTGATCTGGCATGCGAGTCAAGTGACCAGCCCAGCGAATCTGATTCTTCATCAGTGGAGTGTGGATACTGGGCATGGATGCTCTTTCTAGGACTTCAGTGTCTGGAATCTTGTCTTGCCATTTAATCTTCAGTAGCTTCCTTAGGCAGACTGTGTGGAAGTGGTATAATTTCCTAGCGTGTCGCTGATAAACAGTCCAGGTTTCACAATCATATAGCAGTGTGGATAATACAACTGCTTTGTAGACTTTTAGCTTTGTTTGCAGGCTTATTCCAGTTCTGTCCCATACATTCTTGTACAGTCTGCCAAAGGCCGCACTGGCCTTGGAGATTCTTGCATTCACTTCGTCATCAATTGTGGCAGCTTGTGACACAGTGCTGCCAAGATAGGTGAATTTGTCCACAATACTTAGTCTATGATCATTCACTTTGATATTCGGCAAAGTGTGATTATTCCCTGGAGCTGGCTGGTACATAACTACAGTCTTCTCCAAGTTGATATTGAGCCCAAAGTTGGCACAGGCATGTGAGAAAGCTGAAACATTATGTTGCATGTCCGCCTCTGAGTTGACGTACAGAGCGCAATCATCAGCAAACAGGAGCTCTCTGACGGTGTCGCTGTTAATTTTGGTTTTAGCTTTCAGCCTTCTGAGATTGAATAACTTTCCATCCATACGGTAGTTCATGTCTATTCCAATGTCGTCGTTCTCGAAGGCATTCATCAGCATGGCTGAAAACATGAGGCTGAACAGTGTTGGTGCCAGGACACATCCTTGCTTCACTCAATTGGTGACAGGAAAGGGTTCAGACAGTTCGCCATTTTCCTGTACTCTTGCCTGCATGCCATCATGAAATAGCCGCACTATTTGGACAAACTTTCGTGGACAGCCATATTTTGCCATAATCTTCCACAGTCCTTCTCTGCTGACTGTATCAAAAGCCTTGGTAAGGTCAATGAAAGTGGAGAACATTTCGCAGTTCTGTTCCTGACATTTCTCTTGCAGCTGCCTTGCAGCGAAAATCATGTCAACAGTTCCACGTTCTTTTCTGAAGCCACACTGACTCTCAGGAATATGACAGTAGCGCTTATTTTATCGTGAAGTCAAGAACAGATTTAGAGGTTAATGAGAACTAATTATAGAACCAAGTGGAATCAGAATGTACGGGCAGAGGTCAGCATCACCAAATGCTCAGTCTTAAACATCCGGTGTACTGATGTCGAGCAGGCGGGTTCATCCCCTATACCGGTCATTTGGACTAAAATGTTGACTTCTCGTCCTTGACTTGGGGACGTAATATTACAATACCTCAGAAGTTGGAGTGGATTCGCTCTTCTTCTTCTTCTTCTTCTTCTTCTTCTTCTTCTTCTTCTTCTTCTTCTTCTTCTTCTTCTTCTTCTTCTTCTTCTTCTTCTTCTTCTTCTTCTTCTTCTTCTTCTTCTTCTTCTTCTTCTTCTTCTTCTTGTCTGCGTTCATCGGGAATATTTTTATTGAACGTAATTGCGCTGTGCATATTAACAGCAGAGCTGCGATATTTGCACCTTTCGGCTGACCAATCCGACTTCTGCAGGCACTTGTTGTCAGGGTTAACCTTCTTGGGTGTTTCGTAGGACGGTCAACTGACACTGTCATGGTGTCATTACCATCCCAGCTGGCCCATTCAGAACAGCTGGAGACATAACGGTCAGCCCTCAAAGTGACGACAGGAGCAGACCATGGGCATTCCCTACCATCCATGGAGGCTTCCATTATTGCAGAACCGACACATAGCGCTCTCGTACTGGAACAGATTACAATGTTTGGACTCCTTACTGGGCACAGCATAAATAAATTCACATGTACCTTTTGGCACTTATAGAAATAGAAGAAAGAAGTAGAGACTAGAGGACACTAGACAATATAAACGCTGAAAGGTATAGTCACCCAACCGGGATTCGAATCTGTCACCTCCAAATGGCGACAGCGCATCGTTAAGAAATAAGTGTACTACGAAGCATGACCAGCTAGACGCCCCTGCAAAAGGTGTCACCATTAGCCAGGTCTATCATCCACCTATATAGTGTGAACTGTCTGTGTGACCTCAAAGTATTCCCCAGTTGATATTTATGTATGGACACGAGGCTGATATACCACTTGTTCAATACACTTTAGCTAGGAGATACTGATGAATGTAAATGTGGAACAGGTAAAATGGATACAGGTGAGTGTAACTGTAGAACTGGTAAAATAGATACAGATGGATGTTGTGGAACTGGTAAAGTCGGTACTGATGGATACAACAGTGATAATAATAGATACTGATGGATGTAACTGTGGAACTGGTAATAAAATAGATACTGACGGATGTAACTGTGGAACTGGTAAAGTGGATACTAATGGATACAACAGTAATATTAATAATAATAATAATAATAATAACAACAATAATAATAACAATAATAATAGTAATAACAGTAATAATAATAATAACAACAGTGTATGTCAGCATGGCCGGATGGATAAGACCGCGTATTCTTAAACATCCGGTGTGCTGATACCGAGGTAAGGTACACCGGATAGTTGGACTAAAATATTGTCCTCTCGTCCTAGACTGGGAAACGTAAAGTACAAGTACCTCTGAAGCCAGAGAGAGTTCGCCTGATGGCGAGGGACACTGTAAATAGGGAAAGCTAATCGTCACGCAAAATTCATCCAGGCACTACTAGAAGTAGTGTGTGTGAACTACGGAAAGCCAGCGAGCGAACAAACAGAACAGTAAGAATAATAACAACAGTAATAATCATAATAATGATAACAACAGCAATAATAATAACAATAATAATAACAACAGTAGTAATGATAATAATAGTAATAATAATAACAACAGTAATAATAATAATAAAAAATATTAACAGTAATAATAATAACGGCAATAATAATAACAACAACATCAGTAATAACAATGATAATAATAATAGTAATAATAATAAAAATAATAATAATAACAATAATATTAATAATAATAATAAACATAATAATAATTTCAACAGTCATCTCTCATCTCGTCTCATCTCATGTTCCTCTTGTACCTTGCGCTGTCGAGATGAAGTATAAACAGCGGGAGAGTGCCCGCTTATGGGCTTCATGTATCGATATTCCCATGGACTCTGTTATTCCCTGCGTCCATCGTTTACGTGGTCGGCCTCTTCCTCTGCTTCCCTCTGGTCTGTACATCATTGCTTGTTGTGGTATACTGTTAGTTGGTAACCTACTTGGCATGGCCAAACCATTTGACTTGCTACCTTCTAATAACAACAGTAAGAATAATAATAACAACAGTCATAATAATAATAATAACAACAGTAAGAATAATAATAACAACAGTCATAATAATAATAACAAATGTAATAATAATAATAACAACAGTAATATTAATAACAACAGTAATAATAATAACAACACATTGTCACGAAGCAGTTTTCTGATATGGGTCTATGATGTGATAGGGCCAACGCAATTTGCAGACCTGAGAGCAAGGAGATATAGGTGGTCAGTCTTTCCCTCATTGTAGCAAGCGACGAGCCCAAGCGTCGAGCCAGCGTCCGACCGTTGTCATGATATAATTCCAGTCAACGTTGTTAGCGCTAATAATAACAGCGATGATAATAATAGCAATATAATCTGATGATGATGATGATATTCATTGGCACCTTGCCGTCTTGACAGACGATAGTTTGTGCTTTAAAAAGGCATAATAACTTTTAACTATGGCGGTAGCGAGTGTGACTGATAAGGCCAATTTGCGCTGTAAATGTCCGTTCACAGTGGGTGCATGTGAACAAGTGGTCACTTCCGCCATCATGCACCATCTTACGTCTCAAACGCTTGGTGTGTGACTTTTCTGCAATAATTTTCTCCTTTGACTTTATTCCATTTCTGATATTTGCCCTCCATGCAACACGTTCAGCGGCGACTTGCTCCCAATGTGCATTATCAATGCCTGTATCAATCATGTCCCGCTTACACACATCTTTGTATCGTAGTAGAGGCCGACCCTGAGATCTCTTACCCATCTGTAATTCACCAAAAAAGATATCCTTTGGTATTCTACCATCATCCATCCTCCTAAGATGTCCTATCCATCTAAGTCTACGAAGACTGAGCATGGAATAAACTGTCACACAACCTGATCTTTCCAATACTTCAGTATTTGTGATTTTGTCTTGCCACTTAATACCAAGAATTCTTCGCAGACACCGCATATGAAAGCTGTTTAAGTTGTTCTCTTGGTGTGAGTAAGTTGTCCAGGTTTCACTGCCATAGAGAAGAGTACTAAGGACACAGGCTTGATAGACAAGGACTTTTGTTTTGGCAGTAAGCTTCCTGTTCTCCCAGACTCTTTTTCTTAACCTGTTCATTGTTGTTGCTGCCTTACCAATCCGGATGTTGATTTCCTGATCTAGGGATAATTTGCTATTTACTACTGATCCTAGATATGTAAAATGGTCTACTATCTCTAGTTCGGCGTCGTCAATAAAGATTGATGGTACCCCATGTGCACCTTGTGACATAATCTGTGTCTTCTTTTTGCTAATTGTTAAACCAAATTCAGAACAAGCATTGGAGAATGCAGATAGTAGACATTGCAATTCTTCCTCAGAGTGGGTCGTAACTGCAGCATCATCTGCAAAAAGCAACTCTCTGATCAGTACCCTCCTAATTTTGGTCTTAGCCTTCAATCTCTGAGCATTGTAGAGGCCGCCATCTGAGCGTGAGTGAATGTATATACCACCATCCTGATCATGAAATGCATATTTCAGTAGAAGTGAAAAGTATATTCCAAAGAGGGTGGGAGCTAGTACACAACCTTGCTTAACTCCACTCTTAATTTCAAATTCTTCAGAAGTTGCACCATCAAACTTGATTATACCCTTCATGCCTGTGTGGAACGATTCCACAATGGACAGAAGAGTTGGTGGGCAGCCAATCTTCTTTAGTGCCTTGAACAGACCCCCACGACTGACCAAATCAAATGCCTTTGTGAGGTCGATGAAGGCAATAAACAGTGGTTGATTCTGTTCACGATGATAATAATAATAATAATAATAATAATAATAATAATAATAATAATAATAATAATAATAATAATAATTCTTCAGCATTCCGTGCCATTGAGGTTCTTTGCTGTGTGAGTGTCTACGGTCATTTATTTGAGTGTAAGCGAGTTTTGTTTCCCTACTATCTTCCATTCTTTCTATATGCCCCAGCCATTGCAATAATAATAATAATAATAATAATAATAATAATAATAATAATAATAATAATAATAATAATAATAATAATAATAATAAAACAAAGGATTTTAAGTCATGAGATCTGCATCACATTGTAATTTTGTAACTAAAAATTTGCATTAACTCCGTAAAACTTGCCGTGGTAAATGGCTAGGACAATACTCATATAATGAAAGGAGAGATATTGAGCGGGGTTTCGATGTAAGCTCTCATAATTCGCCACGGGACAGAAAGACTAGCCGCCTGTTACTGTGTGCATTCAGTCCTACAGAAGGTGACGGTTCTAATACAGCCCATACCACAAGAGGCTCATGCTAAGGGGCTGGTTTGTTGTTTGTTGAATAATTCCGTTTATTTCTTAAATATATTTCAACATTGCACCACATGATGATTCTGGGTAGGATATCACATAATGGGATTCCCGTAACATTCATACATTGCTTACAATGATGTACTGACCCTCTGATGTTTTATCATCATCATCATTATTATAATCATTTTCAACTTAATCATCATTCACTTTTGCTGCCAAGCGGCGTAGGGAGGTATATTTAACGTTCCGTTGCCCTATGGTTGACATTAGACAGTGTTATTCCATGTGATTGTACAATGTCTTTGATGTGGTCGATTCACTGTCTTCTCGGACGTCCTTTTGCTGTCGTATCAGATCTTCTTTGATGTAGCGCCAGTAATGGTAGTTGATAGTGTTGCATTCTTACGAGATGATCAAACCATTTGATCTTCTGCCTTCTAATATATGTGACCAACTGTGTTTATCCCACTATCTGATTGATAACATCATTTCTTACTTGGTCTCGGATAGTTATGATGGCAGCTCGTCTCAAGCATCACATCTTGTTGGTGTTGATTTTGCCTGAGTGTAATTCTGATTATGTTTCAGTAGAAAGCAAAGGGTTGTTGTGAATATGCTATTTATTATCTGTCGTTTTGCGGACACCCTTATGTTTGGATGTTTCAGTATGGGTGATACTTGATATATAAGCTCACTTGTTATTTGACATCTGATTTCGATTTCTCTGTCTATTCTGCATTCTTCTACCTACTTGTTTCATCACTGGAGGACTTTGCATAAGTTGTAACTGATGCAGAATGTAACGAGCAGGTCTGGCACATTGCCACCTGTGCATTAGTTATAGGTGTAAATACATATTATCCCCCAATAAGATCGTAATTAATTAAATTAGCGAATAACCGAAGCACGAAGCACACTGTACAGAAGAGTTCCTTGAAAAATTTCCTAAGTTTCTTCCCTTGTTCTGCGCATAAACGGCGTATCAAGCAGGTGTTTACCGGACAAAACCTTGCTTTTAAGTAAGATTCGACCATATGAGTTTTGTCCTTAAAAGCAAGAATTTGATGACATTACTAGTGGTAAGATTGAAATCACTTTATATCTGTTTGGGCTTACCACTTTGGCTGTTTTTGATTTCTAGGCAAGTTTACATTAAGTAGTTTATCATTGCTTTCTCAACGACCTACACTCATATCACTGTGTAAAAACCAGCGCAATGCTGATGTGCGTCCAAATCGCTCGTAGATGTGTCTCGGAAGCGGTATGTGGGATACCGAATTGCGTTAGTGACCTCTTCGTCGCAGCATTGGCTAGCCAACCACTGCTATACATACAATGTAACATTCTAGCATTTTTTAAATGAGTAACATTAGACTCTGCAGCAACCCAAACACCTGGTGTAACATTCTGACATTTTGTCCCTGAAGGACCTACTCAGCACGATATACACAAGAATGTTACAGAAATGGTTGACCAGGAACAGATTCCTGGCAATACTCAGCGTCACGTTGGTCGCCAGCATGGAGGTGACCGGAAACACAGTTAAATTGTCAATCAAAATCACCGACCACGAAACGGACCAACTCAAGACGAAGACCAGAGTGATGACTCCCAGCAGTTTCGTGATATTGTGCTCCCGTTCTGCCGTGCGCCGGGTGATCTTCTCGCAGTCTGGAGACAAGAGATGCCAATGGGAAGTATCAATATGTGATGAGAAATACATACCCAGGGTATTATGCATGTTAGATTCGTGTAGCAGTGAAGATAATAAAGGTATAAACAGAACGTGGACGAAACATCTTATGAGGCATACATTCATGCATCCATCCATAGATACCCATTTACCTATCTGTCTGCGTGCCTATCTGTCTGCCTACGTGCACAAATACCTGCCTGCCTACCTACCTACCTACCTACCTACACACAGACCCACCTGACTACCTATCTACTCATTCATCCACCCACTTACCTGAAACAAACCTATCCACCTACCTATCTACCTCTCTACTTACTTCATTCCCTACTAGGCTACATACCTACATACCTACCCACCAACCCCCACGTACTTACCTACCTAATTACCTACCAACCCACATACCTAGCTACCTACCTACCTACCTACTTACCTACGTTCCTACCTAACTACCTATCTAACTACCTACCTGCCTAATTACCTACCTACTTACCTACATGCCTACATACATACGAGCTCGTACATATTTAGACAAACATATACACATCGATAGACAAACAGAGTGACAATTGTGCGAACGTACGTAAGTACATACACATACAGGCAAACACACACACACACACATACACACACATACACATACACAGACACGCAAAACAGACATCGAGACACATACATGGACTCACTAACACACACATACATACACACGCATACAGACTCAAGAAAAGACAAACAAACCCACAGACACAGAAGATACACACCTAACGACACACACACACAACCGACAAACTGAGCCAAATACAGACACATGCACATGTATATCTACAGGTATTTAGTAGATTTAAAATATGTACATGTGATGATAATATGGTGAGTGGTAACGCTCGTATGGTAATAATAGCTGAATTCACTTAGACATAACACATAACATGTACTAGACAGACAGGCAGACAGACAGACAGACAGAAGACAGACAGACAAATAGATAGATAGATAGATAGATAGATAGATAGGTAGGTCGGTAGGTAGATAGGTATATATATATATATATATATATATATATATATATATATATATATATATAGGTAGGTAGGTAGATAAATAGATAGATAGCTAGATATAGATAGATAGATAGATTGATAGATAGATAGATAGGTAGGTAGGTAGGTAGGTATATAGATAGATAGATAGATAGATAGATAGATAGATAGATAGATAGATAGATAGATAGATAGATAGATAGATAGATAGATATAGTGATTGCCAATTACCTGATCTGCTGTTCTCTGTGTACGCACTACACTCCGTTAGCTTGGACAGATTGGAAATTCCCGAACACATGCTCCCCGTCCGGAAACTGGCAGACGTCGGAGACAGAAGGTCCAGAGATGCCCCTCTTGACCTGCCAATCGATAGGTCCTGGGATCTGCATAAAAATGATGGATCGTCCGAGTGGGTGTTAGAACTGTAACTGGTGTCCAGTGAACTGGCTCGGGGCTTGGGTCTGGCCTCGAATGCAACGTTGCTGCCCGTGTTTGGGGGAGCGGAGCTGTGTGAGACTCGGCTGGATTTGTCCAGAGACGCAGGGTCCAATGTGGCTGCTGGCAGTGAATAAAATAAAATTCGTAGTAGAACACAGGAAGTGAGATACAATCCAGTATTTCAATCTCACAATTACATACTGAAGGATTGTTATTCCAGGGATTGACGTCTAGCTCATTAGGATTCTTGCATTAATGATTATGCACTTCTTCTCTTCCTCCGGGACGCAGAGGTGTTTCCAAGGAACCAGGGCTGGGTTCTATACTGGCCAAGACCTATTGACGCGTCCTCGCCGAGCGTCCTGGCTAAAGTCAGTAGGATCGTCGACTCCTCCCGGAGAGTGTCTGCCTGCACGGCGAGGAACCACCAGTATGCACACCAATAAGCCAGACAATGGACAACGGATACTCACGCAAACCTCAGGTCCTGTATGACATCACACTGATGTTGGACAACAGGATGTCTTCATCCGACATACAGGACTTCGCGCTGGAGTTCACAGCCAACGAACACAAGCAAGCAAGCATGCATGTTCTCTTCCTCCGTTGATCTTGTGTTGGGAGATGTAAAGATCGTTTATGCACTCTTTCTAATGCTCTGTGTAAGTTGATATTAATTTCTTTAAGGTTGTTCTTGATACCTTCACTCCATCTTTTATGTGGAGTATAATAATCTGTATCCATTATATTTTACAGTGTGACCTTTTGTGGTAGATGGTACCAGTGCATTCTTGTGTGGTGGCCAAACCATTTAATCTGTAGTTTCTTAATGAAGTGCATGACTCGAAATCTATTAAAGTGAGAGCAAAAGCAAAATGAAACACACACCTCATATCTTAATGCAGCAAAAACCATAATTTGATAACCAACAGACCAGAGTAAGAAAACTATTGAAAAGTGAGTGAGAACGTGAGAGTGACAGGAAATGAGCTAAAGATATATATATATATATATATATATATATATATATATATATATAGAGAGAGAGAGAGAGAGAGAGAGAGAGAGAAAGAGAGAGAGAGAGAGAGAGAGAGAGAGAGAGAGAGAGAGAGAGAGAGAGAGAGAGAGAGAGAGAGAGAGACAGGAGACCTGAATGATAAAGTTAGCTGCATATCCTTTATAGAACGTCGGAGTCAACCGTAGTCAACATTTTTTTAGCTGTTTGTGTTTTGTTGGCAAGTTTATATTCAGTAGTTTGCCCTTGCTTTCTGAACGACCGGCACTCATATCATTGTATGGACACCAATGCAAGGCGGTCTGCTGCCAAATCGCCTGCAGCTATGTTCTGAATTCGGTGTGCAGGATTACGAAATGCGCCCGTAACCCCATCGCCCCAGAACCGGCTGAATGATTAAGGGGGGTGGGGGGGGGGGAGAGAAACTTCCAGAAAGGATTTGGTGTATTTCCTTGTGAAAAAACATTTAAGTTTCCATAAACACATCGCAGCAACAATCATCTTACTTTCAAAATCATAACGACATTGATATCAATCCAACAGTAACAAAATATAAATTTAAAAAAAAATATTTCATGACTACAAGTATCATCAGAACAGCTAACAGAAACAAAACAAACATTGGTTCTCAAACGATTACCGTGTACCTTTCAATAATCATAAATATTTATCAACGGAGAGATCAAAAAGAGAATAGAAATGGTCAAAAAATGCTTTTAACATCATGAAATCATTATTATTATCTAGAGAGATTAACAACGCATTAAAAACGAGAATTGTCAAATGTTATGTATATTCAACACTATTAGATGGCGCGGAAGCCTGGACATTGAACAAGCAACCAGAAAGTCGAATAGAGGCCCTGGAGATGTGGATATACAGAAGTCTTATTTGTCGTATTTCATGGAAACAAAAACGATCAAATACAGAGGTTCTTGAAAAACTGGGAATTAAAAGTGTGTTGATGAAGGAAATAAAAACGAGGCAAGTGAAATATTCCGGCCATGTTATAAGGCATAACACTTGTATACAACCATACTGAAGTATAAGGTTGAAGGCAAGCTAGCAAGAAGTAGATAAGGATACAATTGGGAAGATAACATCAAGAGATGGACGAACAGCAGTCTGACAGAATGTACAATCAAGGCGAGAGATAGTGTTGGAGATCCGGCACCTGATTCATTGGTTCATTGATCAATGGAGAGACATTACAGACTACGAGCAGTTAGTTATGCAGGGTTAAGTGTATTGCAGACATCTGTGGAACTGGCAAAACGAGGACCAAGCGCTTGCTACAAGTGTGTCCAGGTTGTGCAGAACAGATGACATGACTTTGATCTACATCCGCTCCATTTGAAGACAAACTCTTTGGAGATTTTAGGTACCTCAAGTTGGCTTTATATATTCAAGTTGGTCTCTGACGGTGTGGGAAGAAGAAGAAGAAGAAGAAGAAGAAGAAGAAGAAGAAGAAGAAGAAGAAGAAGAAGAAGAAGAAGAAGAAGAAGCAGCAGAAGAAGAAGAAGAAGAAGAAGAAGAAGAAGAAGAAGAAGAAGAAGAAGAAGAAGAAGAAGAAGAAGAAGAAGAAGACGAGGTGAATAAAGAAGCAGCAGCAGCAGCAAAAGAAGAATAAGAAGAAGAAGAGATGAAGAGGAAGAGGAAGAAGGAGAAGAAGAAATCCTGATGTCCATCATCATCATCATCATCATCATCATCATGATGCGCCATGCGGATAAGCGTGGGCGGTCATGTTTCACAATCTCACGCGATCACCAGAGTCGTGGATCAGCTCCTTGTTCTTGTCTCGACCATATAACGTGGCCAAGCCAACCAGGTATTTACTTCTCTGTCTTCCGCTTGTTCTATTCCCTTCGATCTTGCCAGTTGTCACAAAGTTTTCCAATTTTGACTGTCTACGTCTAATTTCTCTAATCAGTTTACGTATTTCATTTATTTCCTGTAGGACTTGGTCATTGGTTTTTCTGTCTGTCCATGGTATTCTTCGTATTTTCTTCTGAAACCACATTTCCACAGGCATCAAATGTTTTTAAGCTTGTCTGCACATTGTCAATATAGCTTTCAATATTTTTCTTGTCGATCGCATCCTTTATCTACTTTCTAGTTTATTCCGAGTTTTCCTGTTACGGTCGATCAAAACTAGATAGTGTAGTTCTCACGTTATTGTAATGGCCTTGCGGGTTCCCAAACGATTACCAGGTACATTTAAAAAAGACACATTGTCTGCAATGTTGAGAACCACTGTATGCCGCTAGCAGAAAAATAAAGATTGACTACAGTGATTAAAAACTGGAGATTACAAGCAGTAAAATGTGAACCAAGGTTTTTAGAATTCAAGCAATTCTATTGCTAATTAGTGCGATAGCGACACTTGTAATTATATTACCGTCTGTCATATACAATTAGCAAACTTTATATAATGTTTGTTTTGCTTCTGTTAGCTGTTTCGGTGATAATAGTAGTCAAGACATATGAAATATGTTGCTGCCTTGTTGCTGTGGAGTTGATAACAATACGATGATTATTTTTAGAGTAGAGTGACTGTTGTTGAAAATATGTTTATGGGAACTCTGACATATTGTTTTACATAAGGAAACACATCGAATCCTCTTGGGAAATGTGTTTCTATCTTATATTTCTCTCCTCTCTTTGTATCTCTATCACTCTCTTACTCTCACTGGTTTATCTTCTTAATCTCAATAGGTCTCATTTTCTCTCACTTTCACAATCACTTTTCAATGATTTTCTTACTCCCTTATTTTCGTTGTCATTCACTCTCATCCTTCTCTCATTGTCTCTAATTTTCTCTCTCAGTCACTTCCAAATCTCTCTCACTTTGTCTCGCTTTGCCTCTCATTTTATCTCTATCCTTGTTCTCTCATTAACTCTTCCTCCACAATCTCTCTAACTCTCTTTCATTTTATGACTATCACTGTCTCTCTCGCTAAGTCTCGTTTTCTCTTTTTAACACATTTTCCCCACCTCACTTTCGCTCTATCGCTCTTTCTTACTTTATATCACTCATTCTCTTTTACTCTTTCTTTCTTTCTTTCTTTCTTTCTTTCTTTCTTTCTTTCTTTCTTTCTTTCTTTCTTTCTTTCTTTCTTTCTTTCTTTCTTTCTTTCTTTCTTTCTTTCTTTCTCTCTCTCTCTCTCTCTCTCTCTCTCTCTCTCTCTCTCTCTCTCTCTCTCTCTCAAATACAAATCTCACACTATGTTTCACTCTTTAACACTCTACCACTCTATTTACACTTTCTCACCCTCACTGTTCCTTTCTATAAGCATACGTTACTCTCTCTTTCTGTCTCTCCCTCCCATTGTTTCACTGTGAACGGGAAAGTAAGAGAAAGTGAATAATAGTGAGTGAGAGCGAGAGCGAGAGAGGGAGCGAGTGAAAGAGTAAGAGCCGAAGACAAAATGCGTGACAGAGTGAGTGATAGTGAGCGAGTGATTGATTGATTGATTGACTGATTTAACTTTATTTTCAAAAGGTCACAAATTGGGCACGAGGCCCATCTTACATTCGGCCCTTCCAATCACGTATCTTTCTTTCATCAGTGGGAGTGAAAACGAGAGAGTGAAAGAGTGAGTGTGAGAGAGTTACAGTGTACCTGAAAGAGGGAAAGAGAGAGAGCGAGAGATTTGTGACGTTGGGTGAGAAAGCAAAGATATAAGACAGAGAGAGAGAGAGAGAGAGAGAGAGAGAGAGAGAGAGAGAGAGAAAGAGAGAAAGAGAGAGAGAGAGAGAGGTGGTGGGGCGGGTGAAATAAACAGAGTGTGTTTGAGAGAATGGGTGGATGTGTAGGGAGCGATGGATAGACAAAGTGAGAATTAAAGAGAAGAGAGAGAGAGAGAGAGAGAAATAGACCCAGTGAGAATGAGAGAAATAGGCAGAGTGAGAGAAATAGAGAGAGTGAGAAGGACTGCGTATAAGATCAACAGATAGAGTGAGAGAACGTGAGAGAGCTGGAGATAGAGAGGGTGAGAAGATTAAACAGAAAACAGTGAGAGAGATATGGAGTGTGAGAGAGCAAGATATGGAGAGAATGAGAGATAAAGAATGAGGAAGAGAGAAAATGAGAGAATGAGAGAGTGAAAGGGAATGAACGAGTGAAAGAGCAAGAGCTAGCGAGCATGTGAGAAATAGACGGAGAGAGAGATTTAGAGAAATTGAGAGAGAGAGAGAGATAGAGAGAGAAAGTGAAAGTGAAAGGGAATGAACGAGTGAAAGAACACGAGCTAGCGAGCATGTGAGAAACACACAGAGAGAGAGAGAGAGAGAGAGAGAGAGAGAGAGAGAGAGAGAGAGAGAGAGAGATAGAGAGAGAGATGTAGAGAAATTGAGAGAGAGATAGTGAGATGAAGAGAGATACATATACGTTGAGCTAGAGATAGAGTGAGCGATAGAGAGTGAGGGAAATAGAGTGTGAGAGAGAGAGAGCAAGAAAGTTTGAGAGCGTGAGAAAGTAAGATAGAGAGAGAGAGAGAGAGAGAGAGTGCGAGAGAGAGAGAGAGTAAGAAGTAGAGATAGCGAGAGATAGAGAGAGAACGATTGAGAGATATAGAGTGAGCGACACAGAGAGTGAGAGATAAGAGAGTAAGAGATAGAGAGAGTGTGAGAAGTAGACATAGAGATAGAGAGTTAGAGAAATTCAGAGGAAGAGTGAGAATGATACCCAGAGTTAGAGGTAGATAGACATATATACGCCGAAAATATAATGAGAAATGTCAGAGATGATATAACCAGAGAGCAACATGATGCTCTAAATATCGGTGGTCATGAAATACCAGAGATTCGATATGCTTGTAATACACTATTAATATCCACACCACAGAAGGGTATAGAAAACTTAATAACCTCAACCCAAAGAAGTAGTGAAAATGATAACTTATATCTGAACATAGCAAAAACAAAGATAATGCATACAGATAAAACTACTATGGAGAAAGAAATACATGGTAATGAGGAAAGCTTGGAGGTGGTGGAACATTTTGAATATCTTGGGTCATTCATTACCAAGAATTGTGACACAATGAAAGAAATTAAACGACGACTATCAATTGCTCTTCAAAGACTAAAACAACTGAATAAATTATGGAGTGGGACAGATAGAACTAAAAAAATTTGATTTTTATGAGCATGCATTTTTCCCATTGCAATATACGCCTGTGAGACCTGGACACTTACTAAACAAGCTGAACAGCGCATAAATGCCTTTGAATATAAATTCTATAGACGGGTTCTAAGAATATCTTGGGTAAAGAAAACAAAAAATGCATCCATACTTCAAGTGCTGAATATTGAAGAGGGTTGGCTATTAAAGACGATAAAACAAAGAAAATTGAAATATGTTAGTCACTTGAAACGACACGAAAGTTTGGAGAGAACAATAATTGAGGGATATATGCCCGGGAAGAGAGGAAGAGGAAGGCCACAGAGAAGATGGATGCAGGATGTGGCGGATGATTTCCAGATAGGTGTATCGGACGCGGGACATCTTGCTTATGATCGAGAAATTTTCCGGAAGGTTGTTATGGGAGCGAGGTTCTGCAAAGGACATGCTACTAAATGAATGAATAAATGAATGAATGAATGAATGAATGAATGAACGAATGAATGAATGAATGAATGAATGTGTATGTATATACACGAACAATTAGGTTACGAACAACAACTTCGAAAAGTTTTTTTTCTCGGGTAATGAACAGTGCTTCAAGTTACAAACGAAGGAGAGAGAGAGAGAGAGAGAGAGAGAGAGAGAGAGAGAGAGAGAGAGAGAGAGAGAGAGAGAGAGAGAGAGAGAGAGAGAGAGAGAGAGAGAGAGAGCAGGGTTTAACGGTCGAAACAAACGATAGCGTACAGTACAAACGAAGGCCACGCAGTACTAACATCGCTTATCGCTAGCCTAGCAGCCTACTTTTGCAGGCATGTGCAGCCTCGCTTTCATTGGCCTTACAAAGCAGCAGTAAAAGATTTCTTAGCAGTGGCACTGTGTTCAGTTTATCTCTTTCATTATTTTACTTGTTGACCCCATCAATTATGAGTTCGAAGAACGGTAGTGGTGCTGCTAGAAAGCAGAAACGTATAAAGTGGTCGTAAAGAAGGACATAATTATGAAACATGAAAATGGCGTTCATGTGTGTGATATCGCTAATGAGTACAGCATGGCAAAATCAACTATTTCCACCATCATAAATAACAAAGAGTTACTCAAATCAGTCGATGTGGTTACAGGCGTAACTAAGCTGCGGAAGCAAAGACCTCATATGTTAGAGAAAGTTGAAAATCTTCACTTGATCTGGATCAATGAAAAGCAATTTGCAGGAGACAGTGTTAGTGAGACAATAATATGTGAAAAGGCGAAGCTGTTGTACGGTGATTTATTGTCGAAATTGCTTGGTGCAAGTGCTGAGACTGACGATTTTTAAAGCCAACAGAGGCTGGTTTGAAAAGTTCTGAAAAGAAAAAAAAAAAAAAAAAAAAAAAGAAGGGCATTCATAGGCACGGAGAGGCTGCAAGTTCTAACGAGAAAGAAGCAGAAGCGTTCAAGGTGGAATTTGATAAGATTATCAACATGACCAGACTATGCATGGAAGATACTTATAATATAGTAACATATACAGGCAGGAAATCAGACTGACACATGCCTGGGGTCATTGACAGTGAGTTGAGTGACCGGGCATGAGAAAGAATGGATGAAAGTTGGATTCAGTAAAGTGACTGACCTGGCGTTGAGAAAAACAGCCAGTCCTGAGGAATAATAGGGAGGATTGAGTGTAGACCCCAGGGGGATGGGGCGAAAGACAGTTGAGTGGGTGTGTGAAGTCAGGAGACTTGAAAGTCAATGAGAGAAGAGACCGCCTGCGGGTCAGGTCGTTTAAGGGAGTTGAATTTTAGACACCGAACGAGTCGGTAGTCGACGGAGAACGGTGTTGTGTGATTCTCCGAGCTGTGAATGCAGGCCTAAAACCCAGAGTGGGTTGCATAGTGAGCAGAGGCTCCGACCCAGTGTGTGGATCGTATTGTGGGAGATCCAGCCGTGGATAGTAGCTGGACTAAATGTCTTGTGAATTTGAGATTCAGCAGGCCGTGAGAAGACAGTGATGTGTGCTGGTTAAATTGTGAGGAGGATATTTATATTCTATGGATTACATTGTTTCTGGATGTATAAACATGTTCCGTTTGTCCGTGTTCTTTCTGGATTAAAAGATTATGTGCGCCAACTCTATCTTGTTTCATGACTGGTGGATGTGCACTGCAAGGGTGAGTTGGATTAAGAGACAGGAGGCTAGCTCAACTTACACTCTGTAATGACATACAAGGAGCATCGTTACCTAGACAACGACATATCACGCAATTATCATCAACAACATCGTGATATTAACTGGGGTCTCTCCGGTCAAGAACGACGGGGATATATTAATTATCTGGAAGGCTACGTACGGTCAAGAACAATATAGACATTGTTGTCATTCTGGTTATTTGTGAACTCGTCGATTAGAGAGGATACTAAGATCAGAGACATTAGTCAGATGCCCAGTTACAACGACAATTATGGCACAAGGAATAAACACCATTTTCAGTAGACGGTCAATGCCAAAAGTGTCCGAGAAATAATACAGACAGTTCAAGTGAAGTTCACGACAGGTAAATTTGATACCAGGCAGTAGTGCTCAAGCTAGCAGAAAGTGAACGGGAAACCAGGATTAATCCAGAAGGTGGTGAGAATATCCTGCGTGTGTGTGTACGACCGCACATCGAGAAAAACTGTCAGTGCGCGTTAAGAAACAGCGGCACAGATAAATGAAGAGTGTGGGGTAACGGGGTTAGTCATTAGTCACAAACAGCGCGTTGGTGAAGACGGAGCAC
Organism: Cepaea nemoralis; assembly: GCA_014155875.1. Taxonomy (NCBI): domain Eukaryota; kingdom Metazoa; phylum Mollusca; class Gastropoda; order Stylommatophora; family Helicidae; genus Cepaea; species Cepaea nemoralis. Next base: position 149,831 of record JACEFZ010017570.1, on the reverse strand, counting down.
AAAAAGTCTGCACGGCGAGACGGGCTGGACAGTATCGCTGTCGGTGTAAAGACAGGATTGAAAATTCAAAGATATTGACAGGTGTGTGTGTGTGCTGATGCGATGCACGGTGTAATCACGAGTCGACAGGTGAAGAATTTCACCACAGCTAACACGACGAGGGAGGTCGGTGGAAATTGTGAGTTACCACGGACAAATCGGGTCAGCGCTGTTTATGAGGACAGTTGACTGAAGGGGATAGTAACGGTACCCCTACCACAGCCGGGTGCTGGGGCTGAGAAGGTTGGGTGGAAATTGTTTACTAAGGATTTTTCCACTGAAAGTGATAAAGAGAAATTAGGTTGACCTTGGGAGGCAAGGTTATTAACAGTAAGCAGTTACTGAGGAAATTTCCACGGCCTATTGTGGTCAAGATGACTCATTGTGAATGAACAAAACAAGGTTGTTTTGAAAGAAAGCCAGACTTTTTGTTCGTCTTTGTTCAATCCCTTTGTGATCATTACCCTGTTATGAGAAAACATTTTAACGTGTCGTCATCGCAACCATGGTCGTAATTCTTTGCCAATAAGGATTTATATATACAAGTTTAAAGCGCTGAACATTTGCTGCCAATTTTGTTTGTTTTTTGGTGAATCTTGTCGGATAACGGAAATCCATAACATTTATGATACAGCAAAGCGCCATCTCCGCAACGAAGGTAGATAGACGTTTGGATTATTACTTTGGGGCCACCACGTCCAAGGAAAGTACAATAACGTGACGGACTGTGTCGAGACAGAACATTGTGGATAATCAATCATCATCTTCAATTTTTTCGACGGTTTGAACTTGTGATCACCATGTGAAATTCAGTCACTACGCAACAAATTTGGAATATCGTAGACATATCGAAACATTTACCAATATACATTCCCAGAATATTGTGAAGAATTATTAAAAAACGAAGTTGTGGCGACGGATTAATAGGCACATATTTGTCGGCCAACCATTTGCACATTTTGTTTGCTCCCATAGTCATATTTATTGTTGTCTGCTGTTACGCAATTATTTGTATGTGGTCCAGTGTTAGTCAAGAGTAGGGGATTTTTGTGTTGTTTCTCGAAGGTCGGGAGACAGGGCGAAAAGTTATTTTCTGAGGTGCACCATATATTTTCTGGGAAGAAAATCGAAAGGTCGGTTTGTGTGGTTCTTCAGGGACGTTCCTGAATTATATAACGTGCCAGTTTGTGTTTAACGTCAGATCTGTGTATATTTTGATGCTATAATATTTTTTTCTTTCTTTCTTTTTGTTATAGTTACATATGATATTTGTTGTGGTCGGATATATGTTATTATTGTGATCTTTCGTCATTTCTACTGTCTAGTGGTCGGTTTCAGTTTATATGTATATATTACGCGCACAGTTGTGTTTTTACAAGGGCATGTCAATGTTAGTGGTTTTTATTTCTATGTAATCATCTGTACGCGTGTCACTAGCCTATGCGTCTATCGTTTTATAGACACCCCTTACTGTTATCATCCATTTGTTTGTATATGTATTTATATGTATGTTTAACAATATTTCCAGAAATGTTTTACAACTATTTGTTATAGATATATGCGAGGGAGTATAGGTAATATTTCCCCCTCACTACCTAGTGCTTATAGAGTCACTAAGTGAGTACAGAGTGATATTATTAGTACTACAAAGTTACGTACACAGAGAGTGGTAGTGTACTTATTGAAGGCACACAAAGACTAGCAGCAGAGTCTTTATATTTATAAGTGGGCTGACAGACAGCAACGTGTCCACAAGTACAAAATGCCTACTTTAATAGAATATATTGAAGCAGGTGAAAGGTTAGGCCTGAAGGGTAAAGAGGTACAAGAGTATGCCGAAGCAAAAGAACAAAAACAGATTGAAAGAGACCAAAGACAAGGTGAAAGAGAACAGAGACAGGAAGAAAAGGTAGCTGAGGACAAGCGTCTACAAGAAGTAAAGTTAGCTGAAATAGAAAACAAGTGTCTACAGGAAGAGAGAGAGACACACAAATGGAACTTGAAAAGTTAAAACAAACATATGCCGTGGAGATAGAGAAAGAGAAGATTAAGATGGAAGCGGAAATTGCACTCAGAAAACTAGAACTATCTTTGAAGGGTCAAAGTGAAGAAAGCAGAAGACCTTCCCATCCCTCACAGAGACTAAAACTGCCATATTTTACAGACCGGGACCATCTTGAATCTTATTTGGGAAGATTCGAAGCATCAGCGAAAGTGTTAGGTATTCCAGAGGGAGAGTATGCGATGCGACTTGGCGAGTTTCTTACGGGTAAGGCCCTAGATACAATGTTTAATTTACCTGTGGAAGAAAGAAACAACTACACTATTTTGCGTCAACGTTTGTTAACAAAGTTCCAACTAACTGAGCATGGCTATAGAACAAAGTTTAGACACTTAGGACCAGAGACAAATCAAGATTTCACAGATTTTGTTAACACAGTAAGGAATACATTTAACAAATGGATGGAGCTTGCAGAGGTAGGGAAAGATTTTAATAAATTAGTAGATTTAATGTTAAGAGACAAGGTAGTATCTGCATGCAATACAAACTTAGTAGCTTTCTTTGAGGAACGTAAGCCAAAGGACATAGACACAATGTCACAGTTAGGGCAAAACTACATGACTGCACATCCAAACAGTTCTATTGGTAGAGAAATGAGTGAGGAAATAGTCTGTGCAGCGTACAATAAACAGGACCAGAATCCAGTTATTAGACCAAGATCGAAAAGTGTGGATTCAGCACAGAAGTATGAACTACAAGAGTCTCAAGATAATGGTTTCCGTGGCAACCATTGTGGTAGAGCAGGACGGTACCCATACAAAAGGGGGAATTTCCAGAGGCGTCCAAATAGTTATGCCGGATACTGGAATTGTGGGAGCTGGAGACACAAAATGGCAGAATGTGATGCACAACCATCAGATGGACCAACGAACAACAGTAAAAGTTTCAAATGTGGAAGGAAGGGGCATGTCAGCTATCATTGTACGATGAGGGAAACGGAGCATTCTAATGCAGCACAAGTTATTGAGACTATCAACAATGAAGATTGTAGTGGGTGCAAACCTCTTTTTGAAAAAGACGGTCAGCCAGTCTTAGTGTGTGGTCATACAGTGAAAGCAGGATCAGCAGTCCATGCAGGTGGAAGCATGAAGATGCACCATGGATTTGTTAATGATAGGCCAGCGTTAACAATTAGGGATTCCGGGTGTACGTCTATCGGAGTTAGAAAAAGTTTAGTGAACCCCTCGGAGTACACAGGGGAAAAGATTAGATGCATAACATTTAATGGGACAGTAGAATTCTACCCATTGGCCGTGATAGCAGTAAAAACACCGTATATCACAGGATGAGTGGTAGCGTGTGTTCTAGACTCACCAGTGGCAGATGTGATCATCGGAAACGTGACAGGAGTTAAAGATTGTACAGAAGAAGAAGTAGTTTATTGGGACCAGATACATAGTGTAAGTAGTAACGGGGTAGTTACAAAAAGAAAACCTAAATTAGAGAGTATAGCTGAAGAAAAAGTGGCACTTGAAATATATACAGAGGACAACGATAGGACAGCTGAGCAGGTGAGAATGGATCTCAAATATAGCTGTAGGGAATCCCAGAGACAAGATGATACGATAGACAAATGTTTCCAAGGGTGTAGTAAAGTGAGACATAGGCAATCAAAGAAGGGTAGATGGTGCTGTGGAAGGAAGAACAATGGTCTCACTCGCAGGTTTTCAGATGGCGGAACTGCATGTGGGCAAGTTGTATTACCGTTACCACATAGAGACCGATATACAAGAACAGCTCAGGAGAGGGCATGTGCAGGGCACATAGGAGTAAGGCGGCAGCAGCATAGTGCAGGATGCCAGGTATATTGGCCAGGATTTAATAAAGAGGTCAGACTAAACAGAGACTCCAGTGTAACGGTACAATGTGTAGATTGCAAAGTTAAGGCAGTTCAAAAGAGTGTTAACGACATCACTAAACCAGGATTAGCAAACAGATGTGTTAAAGATATAGGAAACATGAGGCATGGGTATATGACGGGTAGACACAGCATCGACAGGAATCATAGGTGGAGGTTTGAGGCAAGAAAAGAACCACCTGATATAGGGTCGGTACACAAATAGCTTGTGTCTTTTTGAGGATGTTAATAGACCTGCAGATACACAGATATGATGTTTCCTATGATGTATTATTATTATGTGATGTATTAGTTCATGCATTGGTACACAAGATAGAAAGGTGGTTGTATTGATGTGTGGGGAATATGGGAGTGTACTATGAGCATTTGATGTATTATTTAGTGTGGTAGCTAGAGTAAGTTGGATTTATACTTACGACTACCCAGGCAATGTGTCTGGGTCACATATTTGATCAGTATTAGTCTCCTAACATTTGAAAACGATGTTTTCTTTTGAGGGTTGGGTAGTGACACATGCCTGGGGTCATTGACAGTGACTTGAGTGAGCGGGCATGAGAAAGAATGGATGAAAGTTGGATTCAGTAAAGCGACTGACCTGGCGATGAGAAAAACAGCCAGTCCTGAGAAATAATAGGGAGGGTGAGTGTAGACCCCAGGGGGATGGGGCGAAAGACAGTTGAGTGCTGTGTGAAGTCAGGAGACTTGAAAGTCAGTGAGAGAAGAGACCGACTGCGGGGCAGGTCGTTTAAGGAAGTTAAGTTTTAGACACCTAACGAGTCGGTAGTCGACGGAGAACGGTGTTGTGTGATTCTCCGAGCTGTGAATGCAGGCCTAAAACCCAGAGTGGGTTGCATAGTGAGCAGAGCCTCCGACCTAGTGTGTGGGTCGTATTGTGGGAGATCCAGCCGTGGATAGTAGCTGGACTAAATGTCTTGTGAATTTGAGATTCAGCAGGCCATGAGAAGACAGTGATGTGTGCTGGTTAAATTGTGAGGAGGATATTTATATTCTATGGATTACATTGTTTCTGGATGTATAAACATGTTCCGTTTGTCCGTGTTCTTTCTGGATTAAAAGATTATGTGCGCCAACTCTATCTTGTTTCTGGCTCTAGAGAAAGTTGTAAGGAAGGTAAAGGAGGAATGTGATATTGAAGGAACATCCAAGCTGCTTGGCTATGCAGATGATATAGATATTATAGGGGAAAATGAACAAAAGACATTGGAAATATTGACCCACTTAAAGGAAAAGCTCAACAGACGGGGCTGGTTATCAACCAAGATAAGACAGAATATATGGTAATTACAAGGGAAGGAATGGCTAAAATCTCTGGCCACATACAAATAGATAATATGACCATTAGAAAACGGAAACATACAAATTGTCAGAGTCTCACCCTGAGTTGCAGCGCGTTGTCTGTACCAACGCCAGTCAATGCAAGGCTGAACTATGAAAAACACTACAGTTATAACGAGGCGTCGTCGACAACGCCAGACAATCAACACTGAGCGATGCTAAGCAGTCGGGGGTCAGCTGGAACACAGCGTGAACATTGGGGGTCACGCAAGCTGACTCGAGCACAACTGAGGCGTGTGCTAAAAGGCGAATTAGACTTGGCTTGGGCGCCGTTCTGGACAGACGTGTGAATGCGGCCTGAGAGTTTGTGCATGTATTGATAGCTAGCCTGTATGACCGTTGGAGATGAAACGCCTGTGTGTTTGACTTGTAAGTGGAGTGCATTGATGTATTATTATATTGATGTATTGATTGCTTGTATTTATAATCTATTTGATATTGTGAATTGTGATTGCGCGAAGCCTGTATTGTTTCTGATGTGTGCAGTGCGTGAATAAAGAGTGCGAATTATTTCATCGGGTATTCGCGTCGCGTTATTTGATAATCATATTTAGTATCACATTTGTCAAGATACGAGCCACATTTCTTGCTCTGCGCAAGACTCTGACAAGTGCGAACGTGGGGTCTTCGTCCTCATTGGATTTTAACCGTTAAATACGAAAAGTACAGTGTTAAACAAGTGCGAACGTGGTGACTGTTGTCGGTTTGTTTTTGAATCAATTGTTTGTATAAAGTGCGAGTTTTGAACAGATGCGAGCATGTAGGTAATAAATTAACAGATAAATACTAACTTTCACGTTGATGTATTGAAACCATAAGTGCGTCTTTGGACTTAGTAAATTTTCAACCGATTTAGTGAAGTAGATAAAAACAAAAATGGCGGCCGCGTCCTTGAATGTCATTGAGTAGAAGTAGTGTAAGCGGAAAGTCTGGAAAGTGTGAAAAGAGAGATGTTCAGTGTGGTGAAAGGACTAACAACAATACTTGACGACATACAAACCTACAAAAACTTAAGTGACATTACATACACCACACACTTGCACATGTTCTAATTTCTCTTGTTCCAAAAACAACAGGTTGTCTGGTGTCATCTACACCTGTCCCTTGTAAACTCCGAATTTTTTGTCGACCTGAATTAAAAACCAGTGTGGGTTCGGGCAGTACGGTGCAGCCATTGTCCGACACATTGTTCTAGGAGTACTTGAGTATAAAATTTTTTTTCTCTTCCTTATACTTTCGTGCATCAGGCCTAAACATAAGCTGTAATATTAAGTACTGTAAACTATTGAATGTAAATTACTAACAACATTATTAATTTTGTGTCTATCTAGTTCATCATACATATAGTTCATCATGTCTAGTTTAAACGAGTTCATCGATATGGGTTTAAAGATGAAGCTTTCTGGTGAAGAATTAAGAGCCTGGAGTGAGAAAAAGTTTGCAGAATACCTACAGGAGAAGGTTAATGAACGTGATGAGAGAGCAGCCGAAAGATCTTTTAAACAAGCAGAAGCAGATACTGCTTTGAAACTAAAACAGGCAGAATCAGATACTGCTTTGAAACAGGCAGAAGCTGCTTTGAAACTTAAAGAGGCAGAATCAGAAGCTGCTTTAAAACTTAAGCAAGCAGAAACAGATGCAGAAATAAGAAAAGCCCAAATTATAGCTCAGAGCAAAAGAGAGGAACTTGATGTACAGCTAAATATTGAACAGCTGAAAGCAGAAACTTCCAAAGAAAAGGAAGATAGAAAATCTGACAAAGATAAGCCATACAAGAAATACCAAGGGCTGATTAAAAGTTACACCACAGGTGATTGCATAGCAGCCTTCACTCAAAATTTTGAATGTATTATGGATCATTACCAGATCCCAAAGTCAGAATGGAGTATAATATACATGAGAAGTCTTTCTGGGGAACCTCTGAAAGTGATAGAGTCTATTCCAAATGACCTGAAGAAAGATTATCAGTATAATAAGACAAAAGTTATGTCTCACTTTCTGCTAGATGAAGCAGGTTACAGAGAACAGTTTGGTAAATTGTCTCCTAAACCAACACAAACGTTCTCTGATTACATCTCAGAAATACAGAATGTTTTTTCAAAGTGGCTGTCAGCAGCCAAAGTGAATGGTAATTTTGATAGATTGACAGATCTTATTTTGAGAGATAAAATTATTACATCTCTCCCACCTCCATTTTCAAAATTTCTATCGGAATGTCAGTGTGAAAGTGTACAACAGATTAAAAGTCGTGGCTCAGGTTATTTTTCAGCCAATAAACAATGTTTCATTACTGGTCTGACTAGCACAGACTTTGTAGCAGCCGCTACATATGATAGATCTAAGTCAGTGCCCTACAACAAACAAAAGCCCTATAAGCAATCTGCTGAACAGGTTAACCAATGCAAATATTCCCACTTATCACACAACGAAAGTGAAATGTGTGACCAACATCCTGGATACATGTCTTACCTACAAAACTACATAGCGAAGCAAGACACAGAAAGAAAGGTCTACAGACGTGTCACCAAATGCTTCCTTTGTAAGGCTTTCGGCCATTGGCGGAAAGATTGTAAAGCCAAAGCTATGTCCAGAAAGGCTAATGCAGCCATGATTGATAGTTCTTCCTCAGAAGATGAAAGTGTAAAAGATCACCCTGTAAACGCAGCACATTCTATTGATGTGTTTCAACACGACAAATGTACTATCTGTGATCAATTTCATGAGGATGGCATTTTGACATGCGGCCATTCCATACCTGTTACAAATGAGGAAGCCAATTTAGTAGTCATCTCCCAAGGTAAATTAAATATCCACCATAGGTATATTAATGGTAGAGCTGCCACCGTTTTACGTGATAGCGGCAGTACCCTCATTGGCATTAAGAGAGACTATATCTTACCATCACAATATAGTGGTAAATATGTTACATGCAGAACTTTCTCGGGTAACATCGAGAGAAACCCGCTTGCATGGGCATATATAAGTCCACCATTTCTTACAGGAAAGGTCAAATGCGCAGCATTACCAATCCTTGTTGCGATGTCATCATTGGTAACCTTCGTGAGGTAAATGATATGCCACATGACAGTATTATATCCACTGTCACTTGTAGAAATTGATAATACCATTTCACCTTCATCACAAATCACCATTCATGATGTATTACCACCTGTAAATGAATGTATGTATGCCAATTCGGCAACGCCAGCACATGAATGTAGTTGTTTGAATGTAACACCAAGTTGTAATGTAAATGATAACTTTGATATTACAAATGCAGTAACCAGATCTACTGCTCAAATGCAAGATCGAATCGATCAGACAGAGGCTTTACAGCTAATAAGCCCAGTTGTAACATCTCCTGAAACAACCAGGGAGAAATTTATAACAGCTCAAAAAGCCGATCGATCTTTGCAAAAGTACTTTAAACTAATAGGCCAGAAGCCACGAGTAGCAAAGAACGCTAAATGGTATTTTGCTCTGAAAAACGGAATTCTGACACGGTACTATACCAAAGGTTCTAGCACTACAGAACAAACGGTGCTACCTTCAGAAAACCGCAACCAAGCATTACAGCTAGCGCATGACATACCCTTTGCAGGGCATATGGCGTATGCTAAAACACGAGCAAGGTTACTTACTCAATTCTATTGGCCTAAATTTTGCAGTGATACCAAACTGTATTGCAGATCGTGAGACATCTGCCAAAAGCTTGTTAAAAAGGGGAAACACCCGCAAGCAGAACTGCAAATCACTGATTTGGCAAGGAGACCGTGTGAAAAGATCTCGGTCGATATAGTTGGTCCTCTTAACCACGTAACATCAAGAGGAAACAAATATATTGTAACAATAATTGATTTATGTAGTCGGTGGCCAGAAGCCATTCCGATGAAGAACATAACTTCCAAGGACATCATGGAAGTATTCTTCCATATTTTTGCAAGGGTAGGATTTCCTGATACCATCCTTTCAGATCGGGGTAGTCAGTTTATTGCCGCAGCTACACAAGCCTTTACTAAGATGTTGGGGGTGAAGCAATGTTTTAACAGCCCGTACCACCCACACTCCACGGGTATCATAGAAAAGATTAACGGCGATCTTAAACATATGCTCTCAAAAGTAACCCAAGAACATCCCGAAGATTGGGACACGTATCTACCTGCTATTCTATTTGCATATAGGGAAGTGCCACATTCCAGCACTGGATTCTCACCATTTGAAATTGTATATCGTGCCAATCCACGCGGCCCATTATCATTGTACCAGTCTATGTTGACTGAAAGTTAAACTATATCTACACCCATTTCATAGAATCATGAGATCTTGTATGTTAGCGAAAGAAGCACTACAAAAATCTGGTGCTATCTACCGACAATACGCTAGCAGAAGAAATAGAACAATTACTCTGACGCCAGGACAGGATGTTCTTCTTCTATTGCCAAGTGACAGACATCTTCTCACAGACTCATGGCAAGGACCGTTTAAAGTGTTACGACAAATTTTGACAGTAGATTACGAAATTGCAATTAGGGACAAACACAAAATTTTTCATATTAACATGCTTAAACCATATTACCACAGGGACGACGAATAAGTAGAGACTGACAGCAAGCAAAACAATAGTGGACCAGACAGACGACAATGATACTGACGAGATACCAACACCAGTACTGGACACGACAACCAACCTACAGGACATAAAGTTAAATCCCAAGCTGACGCAGACACAGACCGACAGTTGCAGACAAGTGTTACAAGAATACAGTACAATTTTTTCTAACAACCCAGGACAGACAGACTTAGTGCATCATCATATTATTTTGACGTCTGACATCCCAATAAAATGCAGACCATATTCCATTCCTATACACTACAAAGACAAATTACACCAAGAAATTATTGATTTAGAAGCATACCATATCATCCGACGTTCACAATCACATTTTTGTTCACCGATTGTCATTGTGAGGAAAAAGGACAACACAATAAGACTCTGTGTTGACTATAGGAAACTCAACAGCATTACACAGTTGGATTTAGAACCAATGAGCAACTGTGAGGACATACTAATTGAACTGACTGACTCACGTTACTTTACTAAACTTGACATGATTAAAGGTTACTGGCAAATACCTGTACATGCTGACTGCATATATCTGACAGTATTTGCCACACCCTGGGGACTATACGAATGGTGCAAGTTGCCCTGGGCTAGTTAATGCTCCAGCAACATTTGTCAGAATGACAAGACGACTTTTGACAGGCATTTCTAACATCATTTGGTACATGGAAGACATTTGCATACATACAAAGAACATGACAGACCACATAACAGCACTACAGCAGACATTCGACAGGATTAGACAACATGGACTGACAATAAAACCATCCATAGTTGATATAGCCTTTCAAGAAATTTCATTTTTGAGCTATAAGATCTCAAATGACTTTATATCAACTGACGATAGCATCATGTCTAGAATTTTGAAATTGCCGCTTCCGACAACCAAGAAAGAGTTGCGAAGTGTGTTAGGTCTTTTGAACTATTATAGACAATTTATTCCTCATTTTGCTGAATTGACCAAATGTTTCACTGATTTACTAACAAACAAACATCCTAATGTCATTGTAAACAGCGAATGTTTAAGGCCTGCATTTGCGAAAGTACTATCTTATTTTTCCAGTGAACCTATTCTAAAATTACCCGATCTTAGCACTATTTTCAGGTTAAGATGCGATGCGAGCTCCGTAGCCATTGGAAGGGTACTGCTTCAAGAGCACGACCAAATATTGTACCCTGTATACTACGTCTCTCGAAAATTGAACACCAGTGAACGAAATTACAGCACGCCGGAACTTGAAGCCCTCGCTCTTGTGTTCTCGGTACGTAAACTTTTAAAATTTCTTTTAGATAAACACTTCATTATAGAAACAGACAATAGTCCGTTGACATTTATCACCAGTGGAACCCCAAGTAACCACAGAGTGGCAAGATGATCCCTTCTTCTGCAGGATTATAGCTTCGAAATCAGACATATAAGAGGCTCACATAACTCACTGGCCGATCTTCTATCTAGATGTCCATACGACTCACCCAATAGCCAGGTAACACCTGAGCACAGTGCAGATGGTATATAAACTGCAAATTAAATGGTGCTCAACACCACAGCCAATTGTGACTTCATGTCAGTTACGCTGTGAAGAACGGTGTGATAGGGACGATTTAATCTACCATTGTAAATAAATTGTGTACATACTATTATTACTTTGTGAATAAATGTGTCGTATAATTGTGAAAGATGTGAAAGAATGCCATTAGTATTGTAAATATGTAATAGTATAAGAAATAGACACCACAAGTGTCACAGGACAGTACTACAGGACCCAAGGACTTACCGAGCTTGAACAGCGTCAAGTAATCCTGAGTACATCTACAAAGATGGTCCACGACGTTTTAACAAGTACGAATGATGACCATGACAACCTAATCCGAGAATAAGACGGAAGAAACCACCCAACAGCTGATGACAATAACTGGTTGCTCCGTATATTTAAATTCCATCTAGAACGGAAGACCTTGATGTGAATGTCAACATAACACATGTGTGCAACAACACAGCTCTACACTTCCGTTATATTTGCATATTAATTTGAAAGTTAGCAGACGATACTAAAATGTTTATAAATTTATGACAATTGTATGAAAATTTGGGGTATGAAACATTTCCATATACGAAATTGTATATGTCGAGTTTTGCTAGATGTAATCTCATCATCGTAGCTTGATTTACTTTTTCACAATAGTGACCTTTTGTGCACTGTTGTCAATAAGTATCAAATTATGACAATGAGAAAGGAAATGTTACTTGTAATTTATTTTGTTGAAAGCATGATAAAATTACTGTCCCTAACTTTTGTTCCATAACCAAGGGACATAACTAAAATTTGTTGGTGATGTGTAAATATGTATTGAAACTACCATGTTTGCCTAATGAGTAACACGTCAATGTGACGTCATGTGTATATGGGGAAACTTGCCAAAACTGAAGACCTTCATTGGATATTCTATGAGATAAGGGTAGATGTCCAATGTCGGAGTTATCTTATAGGTAGATACTCACAGGCTGACCTGATTATTTTTAATTTTTGTTTTTGGTTGAGAGGTAGGGGCAAGTTAGCCGTAACCTACCGGATTGGCTGTGTCTCAGCGAGGTAAAATCCATGGAATTGATTGTACTTGACAAGTATGCTTGATGGGTAGGCATGGAGATTGTATGCATATTGTTTACTAATCACCTGTGCATATTAAGAAAAACCAAAGATTTACGTCAGATGAAGTGCAAAGTTCGATTCTGACAAGAGAAAGAACAGCCATATAGAGTACATGAAAGGAAAACCTTTCATGAGAAAAGGGGGGGGGGGGGAGAATGTCAGAGTCTCATCCAGAGTTGCAACGCGTTGTCTGTACCAACGCCAGTCAATGCAAGGCTGAAATATGATAAACACTACAGTTATAACGCGGCGTCGTCGACAACGCCAGGCAATCAACACTGAGCGATGCTAAGCAGTCGGGGGTCAGCTGGAACACAGCGTGAACATTGGGGGTCACGCAAGCTGACTCGAGCACAACTGAGGCGTGTGCTAAAAGGCGAATTAGACTGGGCTTGGGCGCCGTACTGGACAGATGTGTGAATGCGGCCTGAGAGTTTGTGCATGTATTGATAGCTAGCCTGTATGACCGTTGGAGATGAAACGCCTGTGTGTTTGACTTGTAAGTGGAGTGCATTGATGTATTATTATATTGATGTATTGATTGCTTGTATTTATGATCTATTTGATATTGTGAATTGTGATTGCGCGAAGCCTGTATTGTTTCTGATGTGTGCAGTGCGCGAATAAAGAGTGCGAATTATATCATCGGGTATTCGCGTCGCGTCATTTGATAATCATATTTAGTATCACACTTGTCAAGATACGAGCCACATTTCTTGCTCTACGCAAGACTCTGACAAAATACCTGGGTACAATCTTCAACTGCTCCAACATCATAAGGGAAGAAATACAAACTAGAATCTATTCTGGAAATAAGATATACTATGCATTACAACATCTACTAAAATCAAATGCGCTATCTCGCAACACCAAAATCACAATATACAAAACACTGATCAGACCAGTTGTGATGTATGGCTCTGAAACCACGAGTACAACGAAAGGAGACGAAGCCTTGTTACAAACCTTTGAGAACAAAGTTTTAAGATGCATCTTTAGACCCATAAGGGATACACAAAGTGGAGAGTGGAAAAGAAGAAGTAACAAAGACATTTATGGTCTGTTTAAGTCCCCGCTAATCACTGGTATCATGAAGGCTAACAGACTACAATGGCTGGGGCATATAGAAAGAATGGAAGACAATAGGGAAACAAAACTCGCTTACACTCAGGAAATAAATGACCGTAGACCCCGAGGTAGACCAAGAAGACGGTGGAAAGATAATATATATATACAGACCTACAAGCACTTGGAATCAACGACTGGCAAGAGAAGGTCAACCAGAGAGACGAATGGAGACAGATTGTATCTGCAGCAAAGAACCTCAATGGCTCGGAACGCTGAAGAAGAAGAATCAAAGAGGAAGACTACGTTCTACAAGTCTTTAATTGCGATGAAACGGGCAAAAATATGGGCCTGGAAGTCGATGACACGACTTGGAGGAGCTGATTGAGGACCACAGTTGAGAGCTCACTACAGATGAGCTTGTGGATCTTCAGAATGAACAGCTAGAGACATTAAAGTCGCCCGATGATGAGGAGTCAGTGACCGTTTCAACTGCCAGGATTAAAGAAATTTGCAGCAAGTGGGCAGGCGTCTAAGACTTCATTGTGAACCACCATCCAAACAAACTTGTTGCTAACAGGGCAGTAAACCTGATCAATGATAACGCGATGACCCACTTCAGAAAGATTCTCCAGCAAAGGACGCGACAAATTTCCCTTTATAGTTCCTTGGCGCAGAAAGATGCCCAGTCGGCCGCCAAGAAACAGCAACAAGAAACTCCTGAAACTAATGATTCAGAATAGAAAAGAAAGTGACAAATTTCCCATGATTGTTTTCTTGACAAGTAAGATAGACTGAATCTGTTCTTATTTTACATTTAATTTATTTGGTTGTTTTCTTTCTCTTTATTTAATACGTGAAGTACGCGTATTCTTTGCGTTTTGTCAGGTAAATTACCGGATGTTAATAAAATAGAACGATTCTTTCATCTTGAAACGGCTTGTTTCTATTTCGCTGATTTCAATATTTCAGGTTACGGACGTTTCGGGTTACGAACCGAGTTCTGGATTGAATTAAGTTCGTAACCCGAGGTACTACTGTAGATAAATAGATAGATAGATAGACAGACAGACAGACAGACAGACAGACAGACAGATAGATAGATAGATAGATAGATAGATAGATAGATAGATAGATAGATAGATAGATAGATAGATAGATAGATAGATAGATAGATAGATAGATAGATAGATAGAGTGAGAAACAAAGAGAATGAAAAACAGAGAGCAATGGAGAGCGATGGATAAGGTGAGTGAGAGAAATAAAGAGAGAGAGAGAGAAAAAGAGAGAGATAGAGAGAGATAGAGAGAGAGAGAGAAAGAGAGAGAAGGAGAGAGAGATAACAAACGAATGAACTTTATGTTCAAAGAGTTAACAATTGGCCTCGTAGGCCCGTATAACACTCTATTTTACCGTTCTCTCTCTCTCTCTCTCTCTCTCTCTCTCTCTCTCTCTCTCTCTCTCCCTTTCTCTTACTCATTCACTCTCCTTTCACACACTATTTTACCCACACATCTGTTATTAAGTTAATCCCAGACAACATACGTTCATTCATTCAGCGGCATGTCCTGTGCACAACTTCATCCACCAAATTGTCTTGAAAATATTCCTGAACCCTAATCCAGATGCCCCGACTCTGTTGTTATCGTGTCGAAATTATCCAAATTATCCAGCACATCTTGAAATCATCTACGCTGTGATCGCCCTCGTCTCCGCCTAACTGGTACATTTCCGACACTGATGACCTTTTAGAACTTTCGTGTCTTTTCATGTGTCCAAAATATTTCGTTTTCTCGCTATATGGCTATATTTTAATAGATGTTGAGAAATCGATGATGACGGCGTTTTATAGGTTTTTCGACTGCACAGGGATTCCTGAAGAATAATTAACTAAATTTTCCACCCCCACTGGTATATGTTCGGCTGCTTGATTTGCTAATTGGCTTTCCGTTCTACCCATGTAAGTTGCTTGGCACCCAAACTGGAATTGATCAATGCAGTTTGATTTGGTGTATGGAGACAATAATTGTTTTACAGATGGATTAGGTATCGTGGTGGCTTTTAAAGAGAGTGATAGAAGGGCAGATACGTGCCCAATTCTTACCCTATGAAGAAAAAAAAAGTTTGTTCGTTCGTTAGTTCGTTTATATCTGATCACTGTTTCAGCAGCAGACGGTTTGATTACTGCTGTTGTAAGTCGATCGCATATTCGTGTCATTACGTCGTCCCCTCGAAAGGTATTCTGAAGAAATACTTGAAGTATGGAAACGGATGTTTTTGTCGGGTGGCCTTGGGTTCCTGTAGTGACCCCAAACTTTTTCGTCGTTTTTTTTCCCTCTCTTATGATTGGTGTATTAGACGTCAAAAATCGATATTGTTTGGGTATTTTATATAATGTGTGAGTATATGTGTGTACACGTGCGTTTTTGTGTCCGTGTGTTTGATATAATCATGCAACGAAAAACAAAACAAAGACTTCCAGATCCTAACGGAGAAGATGTAAGATTACGAATGAAGTAAAGATGGAATCGAATCAAGCAGTACATCAAGCAGTACACAATTACAACAGATCGTTCCTACCTCTGTCCCTGATTGGTGGAAGCCCCATTTCCTGTCTTTTATCCATGACCAGGCTGTCACAGCGCGTGATAATCACGTTAATCTGATTGGTACTGAGCGTGTCACGTGAACATGGCGGCCTTCTGGCAGCCGCCTTGCCATCTTGTTGATTATTAATTCCGAAAAACTGGCGAATACTCTTTGGAGACAAAACGTTATTGAGTTGGCGACGAAGCGAAGCTAGAAAGACCATGCTAGCATGTCTGGAACTGGTAGGCTTTGAAGATAAGTCATCGAGAGAGAACCATGATTGAGTTGGCCCGTTTCTTTTAGGACTTCTGATCTTTCGGACTCGGGCGTCATAGACATCGAAAGCTGAATTCAGACTCTGTCGTCTGTGGTCATCAATGTGGTACACAGATGCGTCTTTTATGTTCTCGTTGTTTTTTTTCTTGCGATGAGCCGTTCTGCAGAAGAGAGGCGACAGAGGAAAGACAAGGAGCTCAGAATTTGCATAATCAATATCACTGGCGCTTAAACACGGATCGCTTTTGAAGGGGTAAGAATTGCTGGTGAAGAAAGTGTCAAAAACTGTGCGTACAAAAAACTGGCAAGTCTCAAGATGAGGGACATTCACATCCTGCAAGCTTGACTTCAGCTCGAAGTCTTCAACTTGAAATGTGGGCACGCATCCGAGCAAAGCAGAATGGATTGTCTTTGTTGTCGTTGGTAAAGCCATCGAGTTATCTCCGTTCTCGTTAGTGTTATTGCTGATACTGCTGATGTCGATGTCCAGTGGCGTGGTGTGTTGATGGGTGGGCGTGGTGTGTTGATGGGTGGGCGTGCTGGCATTGTGCAGGCTGTCCCGGCGATGGTCTAATCTGTCCTGACCACAGACTTCATGCCTGGTAGGCCCCATGGCTAGCGGCACAAGTGAGTTCAAAGCACAGCTAACAATATTACCAGAAAACAGTTTCAATTGTTTCATCCTGTCGTTTGGATGACGTGAGGACCACTCTGGTGGTAGTTTTAGATGCTCCCGAGAACTACAGTCACATACATTGGCTTCGTGAACGGATTGCATTCTTTTTATCAACGGCTGAATTTGAGTATTCTCCGTGGCATTGAGATGTTCCTTCTCTGTATTGTATTCCTGTAGTTTAGATTCGTTATTTGAACACTTCTTCTGGCATTGTAACATATTCTTCTCTCGGTTGAAATCTGTCTCCTCTCTTTGATTATCTACCTGCCTGCCGTTTATTATGTTTCCACAAGGAATTTCCTCCCTAATGAAGGGGTTAAAACAAGACAATCTTTGTATATCGCAAGTATCTGAGCACACGAGAGAACTAACATTAGCTTCGTTTCTTACCACCGATGTAATGTGGGCTGACTCATCTACCGAGACCGTCTTTGAGGACGAAATGTCTGTGTCTGATACACCAATACGTTGATTTGTATGCGTGCAGTCGTTGCTTAGCGACTGATCATCCTGAAAACTTTGGGAATAATTTCTATCACCATCTTTATTATAAGCTGTACCCGCTGTTACAAACCCAACACCATCGTCCCACACTGGGGTCGGTATCTCTGGGGCATCTAATCTCCGATGACCTTCGTTACCTAAACGCGTTATGTTTCTGTTATACACAAGATCAAAACTAGCAATGTTCTGTTCAAGCGTTCCTAAACGACTGCAGCAGAGAATATCATTACCACCACTCTGTAGCCCGTTACCATCTACTAGACTTGGACATTCTCCGTGAATCATTGATTTTTGGCCCAGTCTGTCTAGTTCGGTTTTGCATAGCCATTTCTCAAACGTGCCTTTGTCTGAGTATATTAATGGCATTCCACTCGGAAGTGAATGCAGAAACACGGAGAAACCCGAAAAGTCCACGGGTTTTAGACAAAACGGACATATTTCGTTATTAAAGAAGTCTTTTATAAAACGTGACCAGAAATATTTACATTGGCAGAAATGATCATAATGATGAATATTTGCGCTAATGATGATTGGTGTGGTTTTATCACGTGCTGATGTCCAGATAATATTGGTGGCATCAACCACACCCGATTTAACATCGACATTGTCTGTGAGTGAAGTGTTTGAATCTAATGTAGAATGAGTTTCTGTTATTCGTGATTCTACTGAAGATTCAAATGTGGAGTTAATTTCTAACACGTCTAACCCAAGGGAGTCATTTATAACATCTGGTTTAGTATGCAAATGAGTATAAGCAGATTCCGGTGTCAGGTGTTTGAAGGAGGTACTTATAGTTGGGAGGTTAAAATGCGCGGAGATAGAAATGTCCCAAAGGAGATCACTTCTGTGAAACTGAAAGGATCTGTTTGTTAAGGAATGTAATGATGATGAAGTAATGATGTCACAGTTGACATGATGTGGGCTTGTGGCTGTGGTAAACAAGATGTTTTGTGGCGGGGAAAATGAATACACAGAGGAGAAGTTTTCCAGGATACTGTTTGCGAGTCTTGTTCTGAACACAGTTGCTATAATCTGTTCCACTAATGAAATATCTTTCTCGGGCAAGAATTCGATTAAACTAACAACTAAACACTCGTCACAATGGGAAAAATTGAATTTTGAAGCCTTATCAGCAATGGCGTGCAATCCTTTACTGATATCGAGTGAATGTCTACTGGTGTTCTCTTCCAGGGGAAGGTACTCTCCAATTTGTCTTGGAGTTGGTGAGTTGCCAGTTTTTGGATAAGTGTCCGACATTTGGTAGGAGCTCTCATTAGTGACTATCCCACTCCAAAGCTGATGGTGTGTGTCTACAAAACAGTTTTTGTTTGAACTGTCAAGCGTACAAGGTTGTAGGTCTTTAGACAAAGCGCAGGGATATGACTGACGATGCTGGTTGAATATGGAAGAAGACTTTTTAACATCCTCCTCCTTTGAACTATCAATAGCTTTATTGTTTTGTACTTTATTATGTTCTTTGAATAACCGTGGGTCCTCCATCCTATCGCAATTATTTGATGTCCAGGCTGGCTGAATATATCTACTGCATTCGTTGTCCGGTTCAACGTCCTGGGCCAAGCAGGTGGAGCAGGGGTGGTAACTAACCAAGCCCACCTTGTAGGGATTGCCCAACGGATTCGAACTGTGCATACATTTACCAGGATTATCTGGAGAATTATTTCCCGCTTTCAACTCTTCAAATTCTGGGGATATATTGCTACAGTTAACAGACTTAGTCACGGTTCCACTGAAAAAGTCAGTCTCCTGTGTGGGACTTTGTGATCTGTATATTTCTCTCATTGTGGAATCACATGTATTACAGTGATGACTATAATGAACATTCAGCATTGCTGGGGTAGAGTATCCCATAGGTGTATTACAGTTAGTTTGTTTCAGCGCTGTATACCCCCGTCCACCAGTGACATTTTCAGATACATCTTGGTCAGTGTTCTGTTCTTTGACACTCTGGCAAATAAGACCATACCGACAACGGATACCTTCATCCTGCGCTTTCATATTTTCTCTATGGTCAACCAGGTCCCGCGGTTCTTCTTCCAAATCGTAAGAAGTATTTAAATAGCTGTCACATTCATTCAGTGAACAATTTGTATTTCTGGTTGACCTTATGTCCAATAACTGACTGTCTTTTCCCAAATGTACATTGTCTTTGAGCAAAACATGATTGTCACTGCTGCCACCAATAGCAAGAGTCTCGCTTTCTGATGATATCTCTGAAGGCAACACTGAGAACAAACCCATGGATCTGCAAATGCCCATGTTATCGTTGCAATCATCATTGTTATGTCCATAATCTGTACTATGTGTATGGAAATTATTTTGGAGGTTTCTCTGACAGGATGTGTTGTGCGTCATAAAGTGGTTGTCTGAGGTTTGTGCAGTTTCCAAAGAAGCGTTTACACGCTCAGGATGACCCCGTTCTTTACATGTAGCACCATGTTTTGTATTGTAATCTAGAGCATCTTGAGGGGAGATATTGTGACATTCATTGACAGTATCACAGACATTGTTACTGCATCGGTGAAATACCTCTTTGTCCTTATATGACTTAAGCTTACTTTGATCACACACAGGATATAATCCGATTGAACTGGTGTCTGCAGAGTCAGATATTTTGGTACCAGCTGCATTCTTTATTGCGTTTTCACCTATTGTACAAGTTTTACCACAAAGTGATATGTCATTGGAATTTTCTGACATTGTGGAATTAATATCTCCCATATCACTGAAGAATTGTTGCCTGATGGTTTTTTGGTTTGTACACGTGAATCTGTCGCAGCTTCGTGAGTTTGGAGGATCGATGTGGCATTGTCCATACGCGATATCTACAGCTGTGGGTACCATATCGGGTGTCTTTCTAGAAGAGTCTTCAAGGTTGGTATGCAGGCTGCAGTTCACCTTTTCTGAACGTCTTTTATTAAACTGAATGTTTCTGATTTTGTCGGAAAGCAGAAGCGGCGTTTCCAGATCTTTCTTGTGTTTCGAAGCGTGCTTTTCATCGTTGATAGGATACAGGTAGTCTTTGCAAGCATCGAGTTTATGTGACCTGTGAACGCTGTTACAGCTCACATGATGATTGTCGTCCATCTCTATGACAGGACATCTATGATCATCTCTGTCAGTTCTATTTTCAGCCACATCCCTGTAATCTGACAGTTTAGCACCTTTATAGACTGCAAACCGGTTTGTGTCGGAATTATCCAGCAGGGCTTTCCTCACATCATCATCAACATAGTCGTCATCATCACAACCTATCAAAAAGTGAATATCTTCAGTTGGGCTACAGGAAATTCGTCTTGAGGTACGACATCGTTCTCCCTCCCCAGATGCATCTAAAATCTCATCATCTATCAGTTTACTGTAAGGCAGATTTATGTAGTTCAGGTCACGAACCAGCGTGGACCTCATGCTCTGATGAACGCCCTTTTTCGGAGAGAAAGCGATATGCACGGGAGAGCCTGTGCTTGGGGACTTGCCACAAGCACCTTTAACGTCTCTTTCCTGCACATGGTGTTTACACTGGAACCTTCCACAGCCACACGTCTTGCTGTGGTTCATTTCTTCGAACGCCATCGACTTACTCGGTGTATTGTGAGTACAGTTCTTCCATTGCCAATCTGGTTTTCCGAAGTACGACTGGATGACCCTCAAGTCTGTATAAGATTGGCTTTTGTTTTCTCCCTTTTCGGATACACCGCTCCTGGACAAATTTTTAATGTGCTTTGGTGAAACCAGACATGATGCAGATCGGCATCTTTTATCTCGGCCTTTTCCCTTCGGAGACGAATGCCTGAAATTATATTTTCGTGAACGAGTAAACAAAGAAAGCAGTGAATGAGACAAACTACCACTGTCCGAACGGTCTGGCATATTATGTGCACTGCATCTGTTTGAAAAATCATGTTCTGTCAGTTCTGTTGTTGAATTGCCACGTAGCCTTGGTATCTGAAGAGATTCATTTTGACAACGACAACATTCTGAATGAAAAGTTCGGCAACATTTCTTTGAAGAAGCACATTCACTCACAATAAATAAGCCACAATCATTATTTCCCAGACATGCACTACTTCCTTCTTTACCATATACGTCATTTACATTTCCGGAGGTTGTCTGAATTTCCGCATTATCATTTGATGCATTTTCATCGTTAATATTGTGCGACATATCGTGTATTCTGTTACATTTTGATGCTTCGTTTCCAAGATCCCCACAACTACTTTGTTCATCTGCATTTGTCTTTAGCAGAACTCCATCATTGATTACTTGACTTTGATTTGTCTCAATCACAACTTTCGTTTCTTGTTTGTGAGAATTTGAATCTGTGTCTAAATTAGACAGTGTCATACCCTGTGCTCTAGATGTGCATTCCCGGTCGGCATGAAAGTCACCCCAGTGGCTAACCTGGGAACCTCCTTGATGTTCAAATACCGAATCATCGCTTTGGTGATTACAGCTGTTTATGTGTAATCTTCCAAGTCCATTGCAGTTGTTTTCACGCTTAACAAACATGTTGCATGTATCATTTGACGACCGTGGAACAATTTGTAGGCCCTCTATGATATCATTTCTTTTTATGTCATGTCCATTTTCTTTATATCCCCCTAATGCTTGAAAAACACCTTCCTTGGAGTCACTATACCTCTCCTCAATAGACGAAGATTTTGTCCGAAACATCAAGGCATAATCCAACTGCCGTTTACTATCCACTAAGCTGTCTTTACTTGCCAGCACTTCCTCATCTTCTGGGTTAGCTAACCTCCTGCCAACGCCATCACTCGGGAGACTGAGCCTGGCCTTTATCCACGGAGAGATGGCAGAAAGGCGCCGACTACTGCCGATGCTGAACAAGGAAAACCTCTTCTTGTTTCTACTTCCCGGGTGGCCGGATAACCCGTGAGGGTCGTCGACATTGGAGATGGCTTGTAGAAAGGCTGGTATTTGCATCAGGTGTTTCCTCTTCAGGGCGTTCTCCCGATGTCGTTTAATGCGACGGCGGACGACAATGCAGACGTGGCTGTAGCAGAAGATGACCACGAAGAACACACAAAGGAAGAAGCCGAACGTTAAGCAAAGGTGAGTCTTGACGCCTGCAAAAACAAAAATGTCAATGAAAACAATATATAAGACAATACTACAGCATATAAATAAATTTACAAGTATTGTATGGCGATTATAGAAGAAGAGGAAAGAATAAGAGATTAGCAGGCACTCCAGACAAAATAACAGTTGAATGTTATATTTACCCAACCGGGATTGGAGCTTGGTCACACACAAGAATACGCCCATATTATCGTTTACAGTCATTATTGTTATGTCTATAATCTGTATTATTTGTATGAACATTAGTTTGAATATTGCTCTGACAGGATGTGTTTTGCTCCTGAAACTGGCATTTTCCTGGGTGTAACCTTTTTACCTCCAAAACACGATAGCGCCCCCCCCCCCCCCTGCAGGAATCAGTGTGCTTCGACACATGACCAACTACACACCCCAGAAACATGTCTTCATTGGCCATTATTTCGTCCACCTGAGCCCACAATTTTGGAACACAGATTTCATTTCGTGTCTAACCATTGAAAGAGCACCATAGGTCTCAGTATTGTGTGTTAACCCAGCGTGGGTCAAATAACATACATATAAACACATCGGACCGTAATGCTTTATCCAGTATATTAAATGCCAAACAACAATATATCACCAAATGTGATCTCCCATTTATACAGAAGGATGATTTATCACCATTCTAATGTCATCGTGTTATGTGCTTTGTTTCGCTGTATCTTTCCCAATTTCAATACTCAGTGAATATCAATTTACATTATTATTAATACTTGGTCATTTGATTGTGTACCATGTTTGGTCCAAACCTAATGTTTGTTTAGCACTGAATCAGTTAATAAACATTTGAATAAGAGATATCATTGATCGGCTGCCACGGGGTAAACGTAACACAAAGATATATTAATTGATATAAGACAAAATTGGTAATACGTAGTAAAAATATTATAGTGCAATCTACCACGCACCTAAAAAAGTAACAATAACGCACCCAGATAAGTAAGAAATATTGACATTATTTTTATTATCATTAGCTAGATCAAAACAGAAATAAATTTTGTTTGGTGTTTCAGATATGTGACGCCCATAGGAAGAAACAAATATGTAGGACAATATTGTTAACTGATTCAGTGCCAAATAAAAAGTGCATTTGTACCAAACATGGTACCCAATCAAATGAACAGGTATTATCATGTAAATTTCCGTTCACTGAACATTAAAATTGCGGAAGATACGACGAAACAAACAAAACAAATAACAAGATGGCCATTGCTTAAGGTTATATGGCCTTCTGTCCAAATATGTGTCACACTTGGCAATATATTATCCTTTAGCTTTGAATCAGTTAACAAATGTAAGAATGGTATACTTCAATCTCCTATGCACAGTTCAGTATGCTCTTTCAGTCATTCAATTATAATAGGTATAATACGAGAATTTTCATTTTCTGAATTGCAGCTTTTGCTTGACAAAGTCTGTTCTTAATCTCTGTCACAAGTTGAAAATTTCTATCAACTTAGAATCGAGAAACAATTTAATTTAAGTAAACTTTCATTTAGCCGGTCTCCCTGGCCTAGTGGTTAACGTCTTTCTCCGTAATCCCGCATATTCTCGTGAGTAACGTAACCTGCGCGAGAATCGGTAGCGGTTCTCGCCGCGTTGGTAACTTACGGGGTATGTGAGCCGGCCGCTCAGAAAGCAATGGCAAACTACTGAGCGTAATCTTGCCAAGAAATCAACAATCAGCTGAAAAATGCTGATGTTGACAGCGATGTCCTGTAAAGGATATGCGGAAAAAAACAAAAAAACTTTCATTTGATAGGGAAAAAAAATACCGGGATAAACCAGCGCCCCGAAAGCATTATTCGAGACTGTGAATTATTTCATTAATAACCGGAATTGTCCCGAAAGTACCCGGACGTCTTGCAAACATAACCACCATGATGATGCAGGTCTATGATGAACGTGGCTCTCAGACGCGTAAAGACTCTCGATCCTGGTTAACTTCACTATCCCATGCCGTTTAATTCACAAAATGTTTCCAACGTCCTGTGCCCCTGCTCATGTTGATCGACCTGTACCCCCATTTTCCCAGGAGACATGCTTCCCATCAATGTTCTGTCCAAACCTCTGTGATGTTTAATATGGCAATACTATTAATTTTCCATACAAGCAACCAGCTAATCAACCCACGAACCAACGAATTAAGAACGAATTAACCAAACAAACGAATGAATCAACGAATGAACGAACAATCAAAGAATGAACGAATGAACCAACAAATGCATGATCGAACGAACAAACCAACACACCAACTAACCAACCAACCCAACCACCCACCCACCCACTTTCCAACCAATCAACCCAACCAACCCACCCACCCGCCCATCAACCAACCCAACCAACCAACCAACCCAACCCCGCCCACCAACCAACCCAACCAACCAACCCATCCACCCAACCAACCCACCAACCAACCAACCAACCAACCAACCAACCAGCCAGCTAGCCAACCAACCAATCTTTCAAGCAAGCAAGCAACCATTCAAGCAAGCAGTCAACCAACCAACCAAAGAATAAAATAACTCACCAACCAATCAGCCAACAAAGCAACCAATCAGCCACCTTCCCACCCACCAACATACCCACCAACCAAATTAACGTACCCTCACACTTTTCTCGTATTGAACAATAACTATAGCTCTGTGGGCCACTTACCTAATGTACCCCTGTACTTTTCTTGCACCCGACAGAACCTTCGCTCGACATTGCCATCCCAGATCAGAATCGGGGAAGCGACGATGGCGGACACCAAAGAGATGCAGAACCCCAGGTTTCTGGCTTGAACAGCGTTCAACGATTTTTTGGTTGGGTGACATATTTTGAGATACCTGAAAGCGGACAACACCTGAGGATGAGTTTAGAATCAAAATCATTGCATTCGGTAAATACCCATACAAAACTCCACCTTCTTCTTCTTCAGTAGCCAATGATATCTCTGGCTTTATGACATCAGCAAATCAACATAATTGCATTCGGGTCATTCCCACACACCTCTGTCCCCTTCTTCAGTAACCAATTCCAACTTCATTGTAAGGGTCAACTCATAATGCGCTGGTCCTGTGCCAGTTAATATCACACAACAAAAGCTCCTCACTGTTCCATGTGATAAGTGGAAAAGACACAGTCTCTACAAACCCACAGCATGCACAGCAGGCATACATGCATAAAGCAGCTGCCAGAATGCCAACACAACAGTCCGCCTCTAAAATTACAGTTTATCGTTGATGGAAGCGGAAATCCACAAGAAAACTAGCAGTTGTGCACACTTTACTGCATTTGTAAAAGCAGCTAATTCAGCAACAGACCTTCGGTAGTTTTTCTGAACATGCAGTTCACAAAACAAACCACGCACTTTACCTCAGTAGATGGGAGACACAACCATGTACTACCAGTTAAAAATGAGTAAAATGTGTAAGCAAACCGTAGCAAACACTTCACAGGACTTAACAGCTCAACAGCCTATGCACCACATTGGACCAGAAGATTATGTACTCACTCCCATTGAATAAACCTATCCAGGTCTTTATCTTCTGTTCATTTTGATGCCCCCTTTCCAATAGGTTCCAGAGAGCCTTCACCACATTAAGCTTGTCATAAAGTAATCCCCCCCCCCCCCTTTTGTTTTCCAAGAAGCGTCAGCACTCAGACTATCAGCTTGTTCATTTCTTCGCACACATTTTTTCAAAAAAAAACAAAAAAACAAACAACCCACGCTGTGGTTTTAATCTTCGTCATGTCGAGCGATGCAAACCACTCCACACGGAGCATACCAAGTTTTTGTTTTAACTAGCACACTCTTCGGTCAAATTACAAACATACAGGGCTGCGCTATTCTCCAGCTATCTGAACGCTGCAGCCAGAACAACAACCTTAACCTATATTTTCATGCTAGAAGTAATGATACCATACGCTAGACTCTCCTTTTTCACACATCGTCCTCTAACATTTGTGATACAACCTCACCGACTCCGTCTACTTCCCACCACATACCAATGCGCGTTTACTGTATGATCTCATGGAGTGAAGTGTCACATAGAGCCATTGCATGGACACCTCAATTGAGGTGTGACATACTACCATTGCATGGGTACCTCAGTCGGTGCATCAGCTGTTAGATGACACCTCTGTCTCAGCCGCCGTCCATTCTCATCACCCTCAGTCCAGAGTGAACATCGTCATACACATCCACGAATACACGTTCTATGAGGATTAGTGTAAATATCTACCAACAATAAACACTAAAATACTTACGTGCTAGATCTTCACATAATAAAAGTCACAACAGGGGGTGGGGGAGGGGGGGGGAGCTGAGTGGTCTCGAGGTATGGTTTCCACCTCGGGTTCTGGAGGTCCTGGGGTTGGGCCCCAGTGAGGGCCAGGATTTTTTTTTTCACGTGGACTTATAGTATCAACATTTTCCCTGGTCTCGGGGTAGTGAGATCGGCCACCCGTGTGTATAGGTGCGCACGTAAAAAATCCCTTGGCAGTTGGACAT
>JACEFZ010017570.1:90000-117500 GCA_014155875.1 Cepaea nemoralis | reverse complement strand
TAGGGGGTGCATGCGTGGATTATACACGCGACCAAGAGATTTCCTTTTTCTACAGGAAACCAAGTACTTTATCGGCGCTGGAGGGTTTGCATTCAACGCAGTGATGACTACATCGAAAAATGATACATTTGTTCTTTACTATTTCAGAACATATTCTCCACATAACAATTTTTAAAAGCTTTTCATTTGAAGCCTCCTCGTATGTGTATATAATGTTCTACTTTCTGTAGATTTTTCCGGGCACACGTTGTCAATGGATCTACATGTAGATGTACATAACTATTCTGTCATGAAAAGGGTACGAGTCTATAGGCAGATATATGTCAGCATTTGATATCTCATCAACTGAACCAAATACTGTTGTAAATCTACATCTAAACACACATGCCGTTGATGAGAAACCAAATGCTAATGTATATCTTCATCGAGACACATCCCTTTTATGAGAAACCAAATGATAATGTATATCTACATCCAGACACATATCCCGTTGGTGAGAAACCAAATGCTAAAGTATATCTTCATCAAGACACATCCCTTTTATGAGAAACCAAATGATAATGCATATCTACATCTAGACACGCATCCCGTTTGTAAGAAACCAAATGCTGATGTATATCCACATCTAGACATATCACGTTGATGAGAAACCAAATGCTTCCTTATATATACATCTAGACACATATCCCGTTGGTGAGAAACCAAATGCTGATGTATATCCACATCTAGACACATATCCCGTTGGTGAGAAACAAAATGCTAATGTATATCTACGTCTTGGCACATATCATTTTGATGAAAACCCAAATTCTGAACTATATCTTCATGTCGACGCGTGTTCGTTTAACTTTAAACCAAATTCTGATCTATATCTACAGATAGCCGCATGTCTACGTGCTGAGAAACCAAATGCTGATGTATATATATGTCTAGACACATATCCCGTTGGGAAGAAACCAAATACCGATGCATATCCACATCTAGATACACATCTCGTTGGGAAGAAACCAAATGCTGGTATATCTACATCTAGACACATATCTCGTTGGGAAGAAACCAAATGCTGGTATATCTACATCTAGACACATATCTCGTTGGGAAGAAACCAAATGCTGGTATATCTACATCTAGACACATATCTCGTTGGGAAGAAACCAAATGCTGGTATATCTACATCTAGACACATATCTCGTTGGGAAGAAACCAAATGCTGGTATATCTACATCTAGACACATATCTCGTTGGGAAGAAACCAAATGCTGGTATATCTACATCTAGACACATATCTCGTTGGGAAGAAACCAAATGCTGGTATATCTACATCTAGACACATATCTCGTTGGGAAGAAACCAAATGCTGGTATATCTACATCTAGACACATATCTCGTTGGGAAGAAACCAAATGCTGGTATATCTACATCTAGACACATATCTCGTTGGGAAGAAACCAAATGCTGGTATATCTACATCTAGACACATATCTCGTTGGGAAGAAACCAAATGCTGGTATATCTATATCTAGACACATATCTCGTTGGGAAGAAACCAAATGCTGGTATATCTACATCTAGACACATATCTCGTTGGGAAGAAACCAAATGCTGGTATATCTACATCTAGACACATATCTCGTTGGGAAGAAACCAAATGCTGGTATATCTACATCTAGACACATATCTCGTTGGGAAGAAACCAAATGCTGGTGCATATCTACATCTAGACACATATCTCGTTGGCAAGAAACCAAATGCTGGTATATCTACATCTAGACACATATCTCGTTGGGAAGAAACCAAATGCTGGTATATCTACATCTAGACACATATCTCGTTGGTGAAAAACCAAATGCTGACCTTATCTACATGCCGACGCGTGTTCATTTAATGTTAAACCAACCTCTGAGCTATATCTACAGACAGACACATGTATACTTGCTGAGAAACCAAATGCTGATGTATATCTGCGTCTAGATACACATCCTTTAGATGAACATCCAAATTCTGAGCTATATCTACTTGTCGACGCGTGTTCAGTTAACGTGAAAACAAATTATGTGCTATATCTACAGACAGACGCATGTCTAGCTGCTGAGAAACCAAATTCTGATGTATATCTACATCTGTACAAGACTACACCAACAGGACAAAGCTAAACAAATCAAAACAATCAAACAAAGCTGGACTAACGCAGTCAGCCAAACAAACGAACAACCATCCAGTACTACCAGGTGCAAATTGACAAAACATACTCCAGGTAAAACACTATAAAGCAGACAAATATAAATGTATACCCATCACACATCATTGACATCAAATCCTGTTATAACAATAACTGGCACATCGAAATCTTCCCTGCCTGAATACAACCACATACATCACTATTTATTGGACTATAAACTTCATTTCCTAATCCCAGAAGGTGTTAAAACTGAATGGCAACATTAATCTCACTGTATGTACTCACTTTTGATGTAAGATCACCTTTCATGAACCACCAAAGCCCATTAACAAATATTACTCACGAAGCATGCTTATGTGCCTTTCCCGCACACCTGGCAGCAATTAGCTCTTTTAATATGTTTAGACAAACACCCATCTAACCTGAGCAAATTAATTACTAATTGTATCATCCATTAGGACAGCATACTTGTAGCCAAATATATAATGAAACAAAAGTGTATTCTAAATCCCAAGGACACACAACAAACACAAATACATCTACATATAGATACACGATCAGCGTTTCAGTTCACGACAAGGAAAATGGGCGAAAATTGTAGTAATATAATAAAAACCTAGACAGATATCAATGGAACAAGTAAGAATAAAACGCAACACAGCTGTCCGACATTTCGGTAGTCACTACCTTTCTCAAGAACAGAACAAAAATTAAAATTAAGTTGCATGTCCTTCACAGGACGTAGCAGTCAACCCCAGAATTTTCGCTGTTCGTGATTCCTGGGCAAATTGTACGTTCATTAGTTTGCCATTGCTTTCTGAACGACTATACCATTTTCGAAAAAACCAGCACCGCTGTGTTTCGAACCCGGGTATACGGGCTCACAAACTGCGTTCGCCAGCAACTTATCCACAGAGACCGGTGTAGAGCAAAAATAGATATAAGAAAATTAATATGAAATTCAAACACAATACATTTGATAGGAATGTTTACAAAGGGGAAAGCGAAGGATGAGTGCGCGACAACCGTGGATATCAATAATGTAGAGACGTGTAAGTGTGAAATAGGGAATGATAGAACTAAACATGGCCAGTGTCAGACAGTTGAAGAACTTGAAGATTAACTATTGTATGGACATGACATGATATAATATGACAAAAGAAGGGTGGATGGTTAAAGATAGCAGGAGACAGGAGGACTTCGGTTAAACTTAAGTTAGTCTCAGAAAGGAGGTGGAGGCAGTCACAGAGGCATTCCACTGGCTGGGGGACAAACAGGACACGCATATCGTGATTGTAACGGACTCACAGAGTATGATGAGAAAGGTGAAGACGAGCATGCATTAAGCAGACTGGCGGGCTTCCATTTAACAATCACAAATATAGAGCACCTGTTTTATTTCAATGACATGTTGGTGTAGTGGGAAACCAGCAGAGAAATTGCTGATAATATTGTGAAATGCTGTCTTTGCATGGGCTTTTCTACATTTAACATCCTAAACTTTGTATTTTGGGTGACTATATTCTGAAAAGCCGGCTTTCTGGCCTAGAGGTTAGCGACTTTTCTCCGTAATCTCGCATACTCTCGTAAGTAATGTGACGACGATGAGAATCAGCAGTGGTTCGAATCGCGTCAGTAACTTACGGGGTATGTGAGCCGGCCGCTCAGAAAGCAATGGCAAACTACTGAGCGTAATCTTGCCAAGAAATCAACAGTCAGCTGAAAGATGCTGATGTTGACAGCAATGTCCTGTAAAGGATATGCGAACATTTTTTTTTATATTATGAAAAAGTAAAGAGCAAATGTATCATTATTCGATGTAGTCACCGCTGCATTCAATGCAAGTCCTCCAGAGCCGATAAAGTGCTTAGATTCCTGTAGAAAAATCAACTCTGGGGTCACTACTCGGTGTGCCTGACCCAGTAGTGAACAGTCTGTCATAGAAGTCACCCGTGTTGAAACTACCTACTCCACTCATACACTTGCTGGTCTGACAGGCATCCATCACCATACTGGAATTTCATGCGCCGATGAATTTCTATAATTTTCACCTCTTCAGTGATCAAAATAGGGATAACAGAACGCTTCTCCTCTTTGGTGCATGTCAAAAGTGGCACTGCCATCTTTAAACTGTCCTTATGACGTCACCGTGTTCTTCTGCACCGTGATGTTACTGCTTAACACTTTTGACACCCGTAACAACAATATTGACAGGTTACAAGACAATGGTTATAGTAATTTCTATCACAAGCACCCTCGTACATTTTCCATATGCTATTTAATCAGTACCCAAACACATTAATGTGCTTCAGAATGACATGTTGGTTCACTTAAATGTTGCATTTGGGTATACCCATTTTTGTTGTAATAACCATTACCTCTGGTTTTCTGTTATTCAGTCTGCATTTTTTATTTGACTTTTTGTTGCAATTATAAATATTATTCTTGTAACTGCATTTTCTTTTCAGCGAAGAAAACGATGTCTGAATAAATTACCAGAAATAATGTTTGCCGTCAAGCAGATCATATGGGAAGTAAAGAATAATAACAGTGTAACCTACCATGCATATCGTAGGAGACGATTGAGGAGGGTTGGCGTGATACTGACTACCCTATCAAGTAGAAAACTTTAGTTGCATAATTCGATCAAATATAATACAGTTTACAAAGGGATTGACGGAAGCTGATTGGGAGCTTATGCTTAACTGGGAGAAGAAAGGCAACAGAAAAAAAGACTACCTATGACTATTGCCTACAGATATAATCACATACCAACCTGAGAGAACTGTACTATCGCTTAAGATGAGAAGATTGTTAATGCTACAACTCATACTTGTAAGCCACTGGAATCCTGGGAGAAAAAAAACTCTGAATGCATCAAAAGAATTGTCACCTATAGACTATTGCCTACAGATATAATTACACACCAAAGTAACCACATTGTATTTCTGCGAGGGGCGAGAAGTGTACTAATACAGCAAACCCATGCGTTTAAATCACTGGAATCCTAAAAGAAGCGACTCTCTGAATAAATCATAAGAATTGCCACCCACTGACTATTGCCTCCAGATAAAATCACATACCAAAGTGACCAAGTTGTATTTTCCTAGGGTTGAGAAGTGTGCTAATACTACAAACTAATGCATATAAACCACTGGAATTCTAGGAGAAGCGACTCTGAATAAATCATTAGAATTGTCACCCACTGACTATTGCCTATATATAAAATCACATACCAAAGTAACCGTTGTACCAAAGTAAAAGTTGTATTTATGCTAAGGGTGAGAAATGTGCTAATAATGCACACTCATGCATCTAAGCAATTCCAATTTGTGGAGAGACGACTGTGAATAAATCACCATAAATACTATCTTTCGCTCGAATGTTACCGGGGACCATATAAGAAGCAAAGAATAGTTACAGTGTAAACTACCATGCATGCCGTAAGAGAAGATTAAGGAGGGTTGGCGCAAGACTGACTATCCCATCAAGTAGAAAACTTTAGTTGCAAAATCAGATCAAACAATAAAATCAACAAAGGATTGATAGAGAGCATATACTCCACCGGGACAAGAAAGGCAACAGAAGAAAAGACTACCTTTGACTATTGCCTACAGATACAATCACATACTAAACTGAGTAAACTGAATACTGTTGCTAAAGATGAGAAGATTGCTAACGCTAAAACTCATGCTTGTAAACCACTGGAATCCTAGAAGAAGCGATGTCGAATAAATAACAAGAATTGTCATCTACAGACAATTGCCCACAGATGCAATCACATACCAAAGTAACCAATATGTATGTATGCAAGGGGTGAGAAATGTGATAATACTATACACTCATTTATCTAAGCCATTCCAGTTCCCGAAGAAGTGACTGAATAAATCACCAGAGTTATTATTTTTCGCCCGTGTGTTAAATTCGACCATCGTAATTAGGTATACAAAAGGGTTTGGCTTAAGTTAGTTGAGGAACTAACCTGCATTGGATACTTCAATCCGTAGAAAACAAGCTGCAGAATCCGAACAATTACAATCAAGCCTACATGAAGCATGGCATGAGTTGGATGAGGGCCATGGGAGGTGAAAGACAGAAGAAGAAGCTAACTTTGACTATAGATTTCCGGCTCGGTGGTGAAGGAGTTACAAATATAATTCGTAATCTCGCATATAGCGTTCGAAATACAGCTGCGGGAGATTTGGAAGCCGACAGTCTTGCGTTGATTTTTATACAATGGGATGAGTGTCGGTTGTTCAGAAAGCAATGTTAAAGTACGGAACGTAAACTTGCCCAGGAATCACAAACAGTTAATAAATGCTGGAGATGATGGCTACGTCCTGTAAAGAAAATGCAACTAACATTCATAGATTACATCACATGCCAAACTGACTACATTATATCTAAGCTAAATCAAATCAAATCAAATCAAATAAACTTTATTAGGGTCACAAATTGGGCGCGCAGGCCCGTCTTACATTCGGCCCTTCCAATCACTCGTCTTTCGTTCATCAAGAGCATTATACATTTACATAGGAAGAAAAATAAACATTGTGAAATGAATGTTGTAAACATAAACAAGGCTAATTACCATGTTATGAGGCCCATCTCCCATCTATCCATACATCACCCCACCCACACAACACGCCCACCTACCCACACACACGCGCACCAAGGGACACATACACACCCCCACCTACCCACAAACACGCACACCAAGGGACACATACATACCCCACCAACCGTCCCATCCCCCTCCCGCACATCCCCCACCCGCACACACTGCCCTCACCTGATCCCCCAACCAAAACACACTCGCCACCCACAAACATTCCCCCACCAACCCACACATCCCACGCCCATCCACATACAGATCTTAACCCACACATCCTCTCCCCACCCACACCTCACACCACCCACCCCCCAGCCACATCTCTATCGACAACATATTCCCCACCCATGCACACAATCCCCCACCAACCCACACATCGCACATCCACTCACACATCCCCAAACCATACACACACATCCCCACCAACTAACATGTCCCCCCACACACACACACACATCTCCCTAACCACCCATACATCCCCAATCCACTCACACACACCCCACCACCCACACATACAACTTCCACCCACCCACACATGCCATAACCTAATCCCCCACCACACAATCCCCCACCCGCACATCACATACACCCCCTACCACGCACTATTCCCAACCCACGCACCACACACACACATCCCTCACCAACACATCCCCACTTACACACCACACACATATCCCCCACCCAGATACCACACAATATTCCCACCCACACCCACACAGATACCCTTACCCATCCACCCCACATACCCCCACTCACACACCACAAAAATCCCCCACCCACACACACATACCTCACCCACACAATATCCGAAAACCAACACACCACACACCTCTCCCCACCCACACACGCATTCCCTACCCGTCCACCAACAGACACTCACTCACGTAAACATCCTCCACTACGCACCCACACACCCCCACACACCCACCCCAACCAAACATCTCTCGATCACAATACCCCTACCCACACACACCCTCCACCCACTCACACATCCCACCCCAACACATACAACTCCCTCACCCACCTACACATCCCTAAGCCACTCACACACCCCCACCCACACATTCCCCATCCACACACCCCACATACTTCCTCCAACCACCACAATCCCCTCCCACCCACACATATACCCCACCCATACGCACATTCCCCGCACCCATCACACACATCCCCCACACCACACACTATCCTCCACCCATACCACCACAAACATACCCTCCACCCACACATCATTCACACATCCCCCACCAACACACCGCACGCATATCTCAAACCCACACACCATACACTTCTCCCCACCCGCCCTTGCATCCCCAATCCACCCAACACAATCCCCTACCCACACAACCCCGCCTCCCACACATACTTCCTCAAACCATCCACACATCTCCACCCACATAAACACACATCCCCCGCATCCGTCCCATACACATATCCTCCACCCATACACACATCCCCCACACCCATTCCAACACCCCTACTTTCACCCCCACACATCCATCCACACATCCCACCAACACCCACAAATACCACTACCCACCAAAACCAACACACCCCAACCCATCCAAACGCATACCCACACCCATACAACCCCCACCCACACATATCCCCACACTCACACACATCCTCCACATACACTCACACTTCCTCACATCTAGACACATACAAAATGTCTCACGTTAGTATTGAAACTAGTATGAACAAACTCCCACACTTTACTCACACACATACACTGACACTTGTCATGAGCAGTCTCATAAAAATGTTAAACATGGAGAACAATGTGTACATAAAATGTATGTGACGTAAAAATAGTGATGCTCTCTCTCTCTCTCTCTCTCTCTCTCTCTCTCTCTCTCTCTCTCTCTCTCTCTCTCTCTCTCTCTCTCTCTCTCTCTCTCTCTCTCACACACACACACACACACACACACACACATTCACTCTCACGCTCACACATTCACTCTTCCGCTCATTCACTCTCACGCTCACTCATTCACTCTCACGCTCACTCATTCACTCTCCTGCTCACTCATTCACTCTCCCGCTCATTTGACAAAACAGTGATCGTTTGCGTCTCGTTTTACTAGCCGCGAGAAGATCGCTAATACTAGAAACTTATCGTCTACGCCAGTGGTTCTCAACCGGTGGAAAATTAGCTGGAAACCCTAAAATTCCCCCTGGGGGGGGGGGGGGGATTAAGATTATTTCAAGATCGTGTTAATACAAGAACCGATTACGTGATATTGTTTTTCTCTTCATACTGTACGGTTCTGTACGTCTCACCCTTCTAAAATTCAATTTATAAAGTAAGTAGACCCACAAATCATGTTTTATGTGTACGTCTAGACTTGTTTTAGTATGTGCTATTAATTTTAGCTTCCATTACTACATATACTGTGTAGGGGCGCGGGTGGAACTTTTAGGTAGGAAATACGAAAGGGGGGAATGACGTTCTGAAAATATGGTGAAGGGGGGCACAGGCCAAATTTTTAGGTAGGAAATACGAAAAAAGGGGGGGGGGGATGACGTTCTGAAAATATGGTGAAGGGGGCATGGGCCAAAAAAGGTTGAGAGCCACTGGTCTAAGCCATTCCAATACTATGAGAAGCAGCTCTGAATACATCACAAGAATTGTCACTCGCAGACTTTTGCCAAAATAATCAATCACATACCAAAGTAACCAAATTGTATGTATGCAAGGGGAGAGAAATCTACCTTATACTATAAAATCATGCTGCTAAGACATTCCAATGCTCCAAGAAGCGACTCTGAATAAATCAACAGAATTACTTTTGTTCGCCCCTGTGCTAAACTCGACCATCGTAATTAAGTCTACAAAAGGGCTTGATGTAAGTTGGATGAGAACCTATACAACATTGGGAGATGAAAGGCAGAAATAGAAGACTGTTTCTGATTATTGCCTACATATAAAATCACACGCTAAAGTGACTAAACTATATATCTTCTAAACACGACAAAAGTCCTAACACTCCAAACTATCAACCGTACAGACTTCATGAATGTTAGCATGATGAAACGTGCCCTCAAATTGAGTTCCAGAACGCAATCTAGACCAAATAAATTGATTATCAACATCGTGGAAAGCAGAAGTCTATACAGAAAACTAAAAGGGCCCTTAGGTGCCGACCTCTGGCCATTCAGAAATCCCCGTAGGAAAATCACTGTTTTGTCAAACGAGACGCTAGCGGCTCGACGAGACAGGAGAGATTTGCATGTTTTGTCTGATTTCGGGGATCTTGTTTACCGAATTCGGTCTTACTGCCGGTTCTTGCTTTGACTGTCTGTGTTTAATGGTATTGACATTTGCATACATGCTAGCTCTAGAAGGATATTGCAGTACTTACAATTTATGTTTTTGATTAGTTGATACATATATTTTTTTTTCTCTCTTCTAATCTTCATTCCTAGTAATCCTTCACCCCCTCCTCCTCCTCCTCCTCCTCCTCCTCCTCCTCCTCCTCCTCCTCCTCCTCCTCCTCCGTGTACATGAGTTCCCAGGTCGATAGAGTTCATAATGATTACTATGAAATGTATTGGGAAGGGAAGGCGGTGGGAGTAATACTAACTAAATCACCCAACAAAGTTCCGAAAGGTCTATACATTTACGGGCTAAGCACAATATTCCAAATGCACCGTAGTGTGTCTAAGAGGGTCCTTGACATGTGTATTCTCATGAGGTGAGGGGCGTTGTGCAAAGACGTTGATGATGCAATTCCTACATGTGTACTGTTCAAGTTCAAGGCTCACCTGTCAACAGCGATGATCCCCAACATGCAAACAGAGGAGAACTGAGCCGTGAAGATGGTGAACTGTTCAATCTTGCAGGCCAGGTCGCTGCCGGAGTCCATCCAGGCTCCCGTCTCGATGCTGAGGTACAGGGGGACAGCAAAGACACACACAGCGCAGTCGTAGACGGACAGAAAGAAGATGAACCAATCGGAGGTCCGCTTCTGGCGAATGACGACATACACGACTGCGATGATAACGTTGCCAGGCAACCCGATGATTAGTGCTGTCCATAGGTATCCAAGGTAAACAGCCTGGGAGGAAGAGCAGGAGAGATATATTAATCTTTCTGTTTATCCGTTCATCTGTCAACCTTTCTATCTATACATCCGTCCATCTGTACTTCCGTCTCTCTCTCTCTCTCTCTCTCTCTCTCTCTCTCTCTCTCTCTCTCTCTCTCTCTCTCTCTCTCTCTCTCTCTCTCTACCTGCCTGCCTGCCCGCCCGCCTGCCTGCCTGCCTGCCTGCCTGTCTGTCTGTCTGTCTGTCTGTCTGTCTGTCTGTCTGTCTGTCTGTCTGTCTAAAGGTACCAACATCAGTTAAATGCTTACGAGACCTGCATCTGCCCGTAACTCTGCCAGTAGGTGGTATATTGTTGAATGTACCTTCATCGAGCTCAGACCATAACAGTTTTCGACACACTGAACAACAGGGCATTTGCAAGGCCCTTAATTATAAAATGTATACAACGCATGTTCTATGCTGTATCCTAAGCCTTAGGAATTGGCCACGTGACAAAACAAGAATAAGAACACAAATATGATCCTCGGATGGCGATCGCGTGAAATAGCGAAACATGATCACCAGCGTACAGCGTTTCCCCGAACATATGACTGGTTCTGATATTAATTTTAGCTTAAAAATGCACTAGGGCTTATTTTCGGGGGATGTCTTAACACTCTAAATCCCGAATTTCGGCCTGCATTTCTTTCGCAAAAGTAGAAAATCAAGGTGATAAATACACAGTATGAAACTATTGTTTTAGGAGAGAGAAATGAAAGAGGATTCAGACTTGTAGAGTGGGCAAAAGAGCAAGAAATGATTGTAGGAAACATCTGGTTTAAACAACACCCTAGAAGATTATGGGCATGGAGAAGTCTTTATAGCAGGATTAGAAACCAGATTGATTACATTCTGATTAGCAGAAGATTTAGAAATGCGTTAACAATTGGAAAAAAAAACCCAAAAAAAACCACACAAAACACCAAAAAACAACAACAACAACAACAACAAACAATTCCCAGTGCTGATTGTTATAGTGACCACAGATTACTACAGGTACATTGAGGGTAAAGTTAAAGAAAGTCAAATATATAACAGGAAACACTAAATATGATTTGTACACATTGAGTAATGACAAGGAAATACAA
Organism: Cepaea nemoralis; assembly: GCA_014155875.1. Classification (NCBI taxonomy): domain Eukaryota; kingdom Metazoa; phylum Mollusca; class Gastropoda; order Stylommatophora; family Helicidae; genus Cepaea; species Cepaea nemoralis. Next base: position 105,533 of record JACEFZ010017570.1, on the reverse strand, counting down.
CACAAATTCAACATAGAAGTACAAAACAGATTTGATATATTGTCTAATCTAGAGATCCTATTCCACGATGTGGATGATCAATGGGAAATGTTGCAGTATTTAATCAGTTTGGCTGCAGAAACAACTATACCAAAATTAAAGAAGGTGGGTCGTAAGAAATGTATAAGTGAAGAAATTTTTCAACTAATGGAAACAAGAACACTCAACAAAAATAATCCTGCCAAATATGAAGAAATTCACAGACAAGTCAGAATATTATGCAAGATGGCAAAAGAAGCATGACTTGAGAAAAATTGCTTAGTAATTGTAAAACAACACAACAGTTAAAATACTAAATTAGTGCACAAAAGAATTCAGGAACTTACTAATAAAAGAACAAGTACATTAGAAGGCTGTCTAAAAACTAAGAAATTGGCTTTTTGCTTTTTTTTTTTGTATTTCGTTGTTTGCCTATCTGTATTGTCCTGTCCTTGACAAAGATTCTGAGAATCGAAACGTCGACCGTCCTGTGTGTCGTATTGTACGCTTTTGTGTGTATTTTATCTTATTATTCATTTTAGATATTTATTTATTACTTCTGATTTTGGATTTTCACCTGTATTCCAGTATACGATGGATCTCCTTGTAAGGTATGTGCAAAGTGTTTGTGTTTAGTACGTTTCTTCTAGTAGGAGCTTAATATACCTATTTGTTTCCAATTCATATCGTTATATCCTGCTGCAGCCGCTGCTTTTTCTTCTAAAAACTAAAGATGGCAAAATCAAAACAGAAAAAGATCAGATTCTACATGTATTGTCAGATTATGTGAAACACCTTTATGATGATAACAGAGATGAACAGTATGATATTTGAATTAATAATGAAGGGCCGCCGATTTAGAAGATGGAGGTTCGAAATGTTCTTAAACATATGAAAACAGGCAAAACCCCCGGTTCAGATAACACCACAACATAAATGATTAAAGCTTTAGAAGAATATGGAATATATCAAGTCACCAGACTCTTGAACACATTATATGATATCAGAGAAATATCTTCTGAATTATGTAATTCTACATTTATTGCAATTCCAAAGAAATCAGGCGCCTTGGAATGTGACCAGCATGGAACAATTAGTGTAATAAGTCACATCAAAAAGATTTTGCTACGAGTTATCATGCAAAGAGTGAGAAAGAAAATACAACCTGAAATAGGGGACATATATTGGAAACAACAATCTGCCATAAGGATTGATAATGAAGTGGGACAATATCAGCCTATTAAGAGAGGTGTTAGGCAGGAATGTGTAACTTCTCCAGATGATATTTTCACTATACAGTGAACATATTTTCAGAAATGTAGAAGATATAAATGGAAATAGCATTGGAGGACGAAACATCAATAACAATAGATATGCAGATGATACAGTATTGATTGCAGACAATGAGCAGAATCTGCAACAATTAGTAGATGCGGTTGTTACACACAGTGAATAACTGGGGCTAGAATTACGTTACAAGGAAGAACGAAATACCACAATGTAATATACAAGTAAATGGGAATATTCTTCAACAAGTGAATCGGTACAATTATTTCGGAACAGTCATAACTTCTGATGGGAGATGCCTTGAAAAGATTAGAACAAGAATCGCCATGGCAAAAGTAGCCTTTAGCAAGATGAAAAACATACTGACCAATTAAAAGATGTCAATTGAAACGATAAAAAGAGTGTTGAGGTGCTACATAGAGCCTGTTCTTTTGTATGGATGTGAAACTTGGACAATGAGCAGTCAAGCTGAAAAACATCTGATGGCTGCAGAAATATGGTTTCTGGGGAGAATGCAAAGAATACCATGGACAGACAGAAAAACCAATGACCATATACTACAGGAGACAGATAAAATCGTAAATTGATTAGAGACATTAGACGTAGACAGTCAAAATGTTTTGGACATGTTATGAGAAGAAATGAATTGGAGAACTTTGTGACAACTGGCAAGATTGAAGGGAACAGACCGGAGGGAAGATCGAGAAGTAAATACATGGATGGCTTGGCCACATGGCATGGTCGAGACAGGAACACTGAGCTGATCTATGACTCTGGTGATCGAGTGAAATGGCGAGTCATAACCACCCACGCTTTCCGGCATGGCACATGATTGATTGATTGATTGATTTTGGTCCATTTCCTGTAGAACCAATTGTCCATGTCGCTCATGTCCATCAATAAAGCTTTCCTTAAATGAGCATTTCTTGTCCATGTAGCCTGCTTGTAGTGCATTGGCATCTTTATTTCCACACGAGTGACGAATTGAATTATGAACCACATCCGTTCATGATCTAGTGCGCACCAGTGGCGTCTGTACTTCGACTGGCCATTCGGCAACATGTCTCTCATTCTAGCTGACGATCTGATTTTAGAGGTAGGTCTTATATTATATTTTAGGGCTAGGGCTTATTATAGTGGTAGGTCTTATTTTCTGGAAAAAACATTATATCGGCACATCACATGGTGGAAACGATAATATCAAATAAACATTTAGTCTGCCCGACATATTTAAATTAAAAACTGATAACTCTTACCTGAAAAAGTCGTTCGTCAGAGTAATCCCGCATGGACAAACTTTGATTTATCGTTGCGTTTTCAGTTACATTATCTGGTTCATATTTCATTATCATTGAAAGCGTTATCGTAGAGGTAGCTATGGTAGACGAAATCACCGGAACGGACAATGAGGTGTTCATTGGCGTTCTCTTTAAACCTTGATTCACTGCCATCGATTTTTTCTTGAATTCACTCTCGTGATTTTGTTAGATTCTCGCCATCTGACTCGTTCTGTCTGGTTCAGTTAATGGGAAAGCCATAAACTTGTGGCAAACTGAACTGTTCCCAAAGGAATAGACGAACATTGGATACCAATCTGGAGGAATGAAATAAAAGAAAAGTCTTAAAACGACAGCATAATTATCCTAAAAGAATAATGTCTGCTTATTTAATCGATTTGTGCACGAACGGCATTCAGCGCACAATTGTTAAAAGTGAAGACCGATTCTTTTCATCGTTCCGGTAAATGTTAATGCTAACGTATTTAGGTTGATGTGCGAACCAGTGCTCTTTGGTTAAACTGATGTTTCCATTTGTGCTCTTTTTTTAAACACTCCACCCCCCCCCCCCCCCCCACACACACACACATACACACACAGATACCAGCCTACCTACCTCTCTAAAGAGAAGAGAGTTTAGTTTAGTCGACAGATCAACATCACGGCACACGGGTTTAAACCCATAAATACTCCGTTCTACTTCTAATTCAAGCCTGAGTCTGCAGAATCTCAGCTCAGTGCACGAACTCCGTAGCACCGATGAGGATTCTGAAATACTTTGGGTAGATTGTTAACTCGAAATTTTGCCCGGGCAGAGCCGTTAGGCTACTATTTTCCGATTTCCAACTGCCAAGGGATTTATTTACGTGCGCAACAATACACGCGGGCGTCCGATCTCACTACCCAGAGACCAGGGGAAATTTGTGGTACTAGAAGTCCACGTTACAAAAATCTCCGCCCTCACCGGGGCTTGAACCCGGGGCAGCCAGCACTCGAGGCGGACACCAAAAATAAAAAGAGAAGAGGAAGAGAGAGAGAGAGAGAGAGAGAGAGAGAGAGAGAGAGAGAGAGAGAGAGAGAGAGAGAGAGAGAGAGAGAGAGAGATTCTACTAAACGATCAACTGACCGTCAAACCGACAGTTCATCCACTAAACCAACCATCCACCTAATTACCTAACTACTTACCAAGATACGTATATACCCACTAATCAACTAGCCCACCGGCCATTCCATCAACTCATCCATCTATTTACCTACCCACCTATCTACCCATTGATCAACTAGCCGACTGTACCTCCCATCCACCGAATTATCTACCTACCTACCTATCTACTGATGATTGGCCAACCGACAGACCAACCCACCAAACATTTTAACCATGTATATACCAGACCTACCCGCCTTCCAATCTACGGCGGAGGTAAACAGACAACCGCCACATGCTAGTATACAGATGCTTGGTTTCCGGCGTATTCCCGGTAATTTAGTCTATTTAATCTTCTGACGATGCGTGATGTGGACAAATCAAGACACACAAATCCGGAGAGAATGTAAAAACACGTAATTTACACACCCATTATCGTGATTACAGCATAGTGCCAGATACGTATGTGAGAGAAAACGTATTGCAGGAAAGATGTGTTAGATGTAAAACGAGAGAGAGAGAAAGAAAAAGAGAGAGAGAGAGAGAGAGAGAGAGAGAGAGAGAGAGAGAGAGAGAGAGAGAGACGACACATACAAAGATGTCACAGAAGACATAGACACAGAGAAAGAGAAGAAACAATGAGACAGAAAGATAAAACGTTGTTTTTATACAGATAGACATACACGAATAGCCGTTTATAACCATGCGTGTATAAATATACACATAGCCATAAGGGAAAACAATAAGTAAGTCACAAATGGCTGTAGAAAAATAACTAAATATGATAACAACTTGAAACCAGTTTATTGTTATACATACATTGTCCCTTTATTTCTCAACATAATTTCCACCAACTTTGATGCACTTATCCCATCGTTTTATCAGTCCCCCCAAACCGGCTGCATAGAACTGCGTGCGCTGTTTTCTAAACCACGCTTTCACTTCACATTCAACTTCGGCGTCGTTCGCGAAATGTCTCCCGCCAAGGTGGGGTTTCAGTGGACCAAAAAAGTGGAAATTGGCAGGGGCTAAGTCGGGGCTGCAAGGTGGCCGTTACTCCTCTGTCACCTCTAATCATCTCCTCCACCCGCTGCACGGATGATTTTGTTGCAATCTTAACAGGACGACCAGATCGGATTTCATAAACAATTTTAGAGCGTCCTTGAGAAAATTTTTCTACCCAGCTATGCACCGCTTTACGGGACAAACATTTGTCAGCATAAACAGGAAGCATTTCCTTATGAATGTCCTTTGCAGTCAGTCCTTTTGCCCACAAAAAAAATAAAAAAAATAAAGCACAACAGCACGTTGCTCTTTGGTTGTACACGCCATAAGTACAGTCGCCATTTTGTTTATGCCGCATGCGCATGAGACACCTAGCGCCACCTGACGAACGGGAATATAAAGTTCGATGTTGCTGTCACCTAATGACACCTGTAGAAAACACCAACTACATTTACCTGTCATCCCACAGAACTGTGTGACTTACTTATTGACTTTGCTTAGATAGCTGTCTGTGTTTGTCTGTCTGTCCGTCCACCCATCCGTCTGTCCGTCTGTCTGCCTGTCTGTCTGTCTGTATGTTGTTCGGTCCGCACATTGGTCTGTCCTCCCGTTCGTCGCTCTGTCTGCATATTTATTCATCTATCTACGAGTATCTCCCCCCTCCCCCGCAAATCCTTTACAGAACATAGCTGTCAACACCAGCATTTTACCGCTGTCGTTGATTTCTTGGCAAGATTACGCTCAGTAGTTTGCCATTGCTTTCTGAGTGGCCGGTTCACTTATCCCGTAAGTTACCAACGCGACGAGAACCGCTTCCAATTCTCGTGCGCTGCGTTACCCTACGTGGATAAACCGGATTAGGAGAAAGTCATTTAACGCCTCGGCCAGGGAGACCGCCTACGAGTATCTACATATCTATATATCTCTATACCTTTCTATCTATCTTTTTGTTTTGTTTTCGTTGTTTGCATATCCTTTACAGGACATTGCTGTCAACATCAGCATCTTTCAGATGATTGTTGATTTCTTGGCAAGATTACGCTCAGTAGTTTGCCTATTGCTTTCTGAGCGGCCGGCTCACATACCCCGTAAGTTACCGACGCGATTCGAACCACTGCTGATTCTCACCGTCGTCACGTTACTTACGAGAGTATACGAGATTACGGAGACAAGTCGCTAACCTCTAGGCCAGGAAGCCGGCTTCTATCTATCTAGATACTCAAATAATTATATGTCCATTACAGAACTTAGCCATCAACGCCGACATTTCCTAGCTGGTTTATTTTTCTACGCATTCTGGACCCAATCATTCGGTTCTCGTAAACTGCTGGTTGTTGTCGCGAAAGGCTACGGAGTTCGTGCTTTGTGCAACACTTTCGGCAGGTTGTCTTGCGGAAAGAGACAGAACCCTTATGTGATATAACCCGGTGCAATGAAATCAATCCTCTCACTCTAACCCCCCCCCCCCCCCCCCTCCTCCCCCAATTAAACAACGAATATGTTACACGTTTTGAACCGGGACTGGGACGAAGGGCTTACAGACGCAACTCGTAAAACCCCGCATACCACTTTCGAAACACAACTGCGGGCGATTTGGCAGCAGACCGCCTGGCATTAGTATCCATACAAAGGTATGAGTGCCGGTCATCCAGAAAGCAATGGCAAACTACTAAACGTAAACTTGTCAAAAAAAACAATCACAAACAGCCAAAACATGCTGTCATCATCCCCTGTACAGAATAAACAAGTAACTTTTAACTATAAACAAATGTCCCGAGGCAGCAATTTGCTATAGGCCTGTAATATATAATTGTGTCTTTTTGACCGCTTTGGACTCAAGCTTAGGACATGCATATGCTACTACTTCTAGTGCACAGGACTGATATTTGCGTGTGGGTTAGCTTTGCCTATTACCAGTGTCCTTCACCATCAGGCGACCCCACCCCGGTGTCAGAAATGCTTGCAATGTGCGTCCTCCAAGTCAAGGACAATACACCAACATTTTAGTCCAACTGACCAGTGTAGGGGTTGAACCCGCTACGTCGGCACCAGCACGTCGATCGTAACCTTCCGGTGTGCTGATGCCCAGGGGTCTGTGATATGGTAGAGCTATCACATTGTCTAGGTTTGAATCCACGGAGGAAAAGGTGACCCGTCTTTTCTTCTGTGGGCTGACGATGAACATTTGATTCGAACTCTCTCCCACTGCACTCATTACGTTACCAGCGTATTTTCTATCAGCTGCACTATCACGTTCTACCGGGTGGATGTAAAGCCTCACTACACTTTGTATACAGAACAAATTTGAAAAATGAAGCATACGATGTAATCAAAAAATGTGCTAATAAATTCATTAAATCAGTTACAATAGTCACTGCTTTCGTCTAACGCTGTTTGGGGAAGCTAGGAAGTACCAATAAAGAATTCATTTCCTGTAGCAAGAAACTTATTCAACAAATTTCTAACCGTAATGCGATGAGGAGGATGTTTATCAGGAAAGTGTGCTATAAATCTTTGAACAACCATCCGTGTGTATTGACCGCCATTTCGAAACACTTGTTCAACCAACATAAATATTTTCTTCTGTTTATAACAACCTTATTCTGTTTGGAGTGCAAATACTTACCCCAGCAGACGACAGCCATTCGCTGCTTATTGCTTCACGATGGACAGTGGAGCACATTTTTTGATGACATAATGTACTTCATTTTTCAAATTTATTCTACATACAAAGTGTAGTGAAACTGTACAAACACCCGGTATTAGATTATACGTTAAAAAAGAAAGGAGGAATTCACAGTTGGGATTCTACAATTAGCTCATTTGTTTTCATGCTTTTCATTTTCTTTTCATTGTCCTCATATTTTCATCCGTGCACGCTTCTCATTCCGTTATCATGCCCTAAATAAAGTCACTGAAGTGTCTTCCACGTGGAATATGTTGTGTTGTCGTGTATATGTGTGCTGATGAAGGTTAGTCGCCGCAACATTCCGTAATTCCGTAACCGTGGTTTGTAAAGCTACATTAATAAGCATTCGTGTGTATTATTAGAAGTTAAATTTGCTTCATTTTTTATGTGATGTAAAGAGCAATGGACCAATGTAAAACCAGACTTCTCTCTCTCCCCCTCTCGCCCTCTCTTTGTAACCTCTCTCGCCCTCTCTTTGTCTCTCTCTATATTTCTCCCTTTCTCCCTCACTCTCCGTCTCTCCCCTCTTACTTCCTTCTCTCTCCATCTCTCTTAACCTCTCTTCATTTCTCTCTCAAATTTGATTTTTAAAATGTGTTCTGCTATTTCATAAATAACCAGTGCCTGTCCAAAAAGCTACTTTCAATCTGCCTTTAAAGTTGCTAAAGTTCATCCTCTACTTAAAAATGGCCCAACTGATAATAGCGTCTTGGGTAATTATAGACCTATTTCCTTACTATCGTCGCTATCAAAGCCATTAAAAAAACACATACATAAAATAACATTACACCAGTTAATTAATAACGATCTAATGATTGACAGTCAATCTGGGTTTCGACCTAAATATTCTTGCCATAGTGCCCTTACAAATAATGACCGATAACGGGCATCTTTGTATCAACAATGGCAACATTTGTGGAGCAGTATTTGTAGACTTTAAAAAAAAACCTTTGATGTGGTAGATCATGATATTTTAATTAGAAAATTAAAACAAATGACGACTAGCACCAATATGGTGAACCTAATTACGTCATTTTTATCCGACAGACAACAAGTAGTGTCCTTCAATAACTGTCTATCAAGATCCACACAACTTAATATTGGTGTGCCTCGGGGCTCAATACTAGGACCGCTGCTTTTTGCAGTTTATATTAACGATCTTCCTTTATATCTCAATACTTCGTGTGATCTATTTGCGGACGATTGCGCTATATACACTAGTCAAGAGAACCATAGTGACTTAGAGAGCTCTGTACAAAACAAACTTGATAACCTTAGTAGATGGAGCAATGAAAACCGCAAAACCCAATCCATGCTAATAACGACCAGACAAAAAAACTACAGACCCTAACCATAACTGAGGCACCGCTCGAGCTCCACGTTGACACGTTACCTATAATTAATGTAAATGAACATAAAACATTAGGTCTTTTAATTGACAGACATATAAACTGGAGCTCTCATGTTCACGTCCTTACCAAGAGAATAGCAGAAAACGTTTACCAACTTGCTAAAATTCAGCATTTCATGGATGAAAGCACACGAAACATATTTTATGCATCCTATATCCAATCACTCTCGACTATTGTTCCACAGTCTGGGATGGTTGCCCTAAATCTAATATGAAACGACTGTGTTCGCTTCAAAACCGCGCTATACGTCTAGTTTCTGGCACAAAGCACGTTGAAAGTGATAAATTATACAGCCATCTAAGACTTCTACCAATTCGAATGCGCGTCCTTTTTAGCAGAGCCAAATTAGTGAATACAATTATATCTGAAAATACCCCAGAGTATCTTCTACGGTTAATTCAATCTAATGCAATGAACAGTAAGCGCTTAAATTTATTATAGGTTCCGAAGCCTAGATTGGACTTCTACAAAATTTGTTTCGCGTTTTCTGGTGCTCACTTGTGGAATAGCCTTCCACCAGATCTGAAAACTCCAATGAGTCCCTGAACATTCAATCGAAAACTCTTTCAATACTTACTTTATACCGACTATATGCCTCCATAAGTCACCTACTGCTTTCATGTTTTCACTATCATTCTTCACTGTGTGAGTCAGAGAGTGGGTGAGAGAGTGAGTGAGAAAGAGTGTGAGTGAGAGAGTGAGTTTGAGACAGAGAGAGTGAGAGAATATGCATGAGCGTGTGCCTGAGTGAGTGTAAAAGTGAGTGAGTGTGTGTGCACGTATGTGTGAGAGATTAAGTGAGATAGTGAGTGAATGAGAGAGCGAGAGAGAGAGAGAGAGAGAGAGAGAGAGAGAGAGGTTGTGTTGTGTGTCTGCCTGTCTGTGTGATAGAGTGAGAAAGTGAGTGAGTGTGAGTTAGAGAGTCAGTGAGTGATTGAGTAAGGGAGCGTGAGTGAGTGAGTGAGTGAGAGAAAATGTGTGGGTATGTGTGTATGTGCGTGAGTGAGTGAGTGTGAGAGCGAGTGAGTGTGTAAGAGAGAGAGAGAGAGAAAGAGAGAGAGAGGGTGAGTGAGAGTGGGTGAGTGAGAGAATGCATGAGAAAGTGAATGAGTGAGAGTGAGTGAGTGTGTATGTCTGTTTGCTTGTCTGTGTGTGTGAGTAAGAGAGTGCGTTAGTGTAGGAGAGAGAGAGAGAGAGAGAGAGAGAGAGAGAGAGAGAGTAAGAGAGTGATTGTAAGTGGGAGAGTGAGTGAGAGATTGAGTGAGAGTGAATATGTGAGTATGTGTGTGTAAGAGATGGCTAGTGTGAGAGTGAGTGCGTATAAGCGAGAGAGTGAGAGAGAGAGAGAGAGAGAGAGAGAGAGAGAGAGAGTGAGAGAGAGGGAGAGAGTGAGACAATGCGAAAGTTAGTGTGTCAGTGTGCGTGAAAGAAAAATAAATAAATAAAGAGAGAGAGAGAGAGAGAGAGAGAGAGAGAGAGAGAGAGAGAGAGAGAGAGAGAGAGAGAGAGAGAGAGAGAGAGAGAGCTGAGCGCAAGCATGTCATTATGCCATATTTTTTTTCTGTATCCTCATCTTTCATATTAGCATGTTTACTGCCAATTGCTTATTTCATCATGTTTATGTCAATTCTAGGAATTATCTTACTGAATTGCACCACTATTTTTTTACGTTACACTATGTATAACATATTTTCATCACCATTTTCCATATTTTCCATGTTTTTCCATTTCCCCCCAATTTTGAATGTTCTTGTGAGGACGCTCACGATAGTCGACAGTGTGTGCGTGTGAAAAGTGTGTGAGATTATTCATATTAGTTTTAGTGATTATGTGAGGCAGCGTGTATGTGTGTGGATTGATGGGTGTGTGTATGTGTGTCTATGTGTGCATGTGTGTTTATATGTGTGGATGTATGTGTGTGTGCATGTCTGTATGTGTGTTTATGTGTGTGTACATGTGTGTTTATATTATGTGCGTGTGCATGTTCGTGTATGTATGCGTATAAGTTTGTGTGTGTATGTGTACATGCATGCAGTGTATGCGAGGGAGTGTTGGTGTGTATGAGGCATGTGTGATTGTCTGGGAGGATGTATGTGTGAGGGGTGTATGTGTGGAGGGGTTGTGTGGGTAGATGGGCGATGTGTGCGTTGGTGAAGGGATGTGTGGTCGATAGGGTGTATGTGTGGGTGAGGGATGTTTTGGGTGATGGTTGGAAATGTGGTGGATTGGTGGGTGGGGTGTTGTGTTAGTGGGGAATGTGTTTTGTAGGTGAGTGGGTGAGGGATGTCTGGGTGAATGGGTGTGTGGGAGTTGTATGTGGGTTAGAGATGGGTGTGTGATGGTGTGAGGGATGGGCGTGGGGACTTGTGTGGGTGGGGGATATATCTGTGTGGGTGGGGGTGTGAGTACGTGGAGTAATTGTGGGTGGGTGGAGGATGTATGTGTGGGTGGTGAGTGTGTTTATAGGTGGAGGATGTGTGGGTACATGGGGAGAAGTGTGTCTGTGGGTGAGGGATGTTTTGGTGGGATGTGTATGGGGAATGCGTGTGGGGGATGTGTGTGTGAGGGTGAGGATGTGTCTATGGGTGGGGTGTTGTGTGGAAGGGGAGATGTGTGTGGGTAAGGGATGTGTGTGTGGGTAGGTGGGTAGGTGTGATTGGGTGTGGAATGTGCGGGTGGGTAAATGATGTATGTGAGGGTGGGGGATGTGTGTTTGGCGGGATGGATAAGGTGTGTGAGTGTTGGTGGATATATGGGAGATTTATGTGTTGATAGGTGGGTAAGGGATGTGTGGGTGTGAGTGGTTTAGGGAGTACGTGAGTGAGTGGATATATGTGGGAGATGAGTGTATAAGTGGGGGATGTGTGTGTGGTGAGGAAGATGTGTGTGGATGGGGATGTGTGTGGGTGGTGGGGTGTGTGTGGGTAGGATGTGTGTGTTTGTGGATGGGGGATGTGTTGGTGGGTGCGAATGTGTGAGTGGGGGATATGTGTATGGGTAAGGAGATGTAAGTGTGTGAGTGTGTGGGTGGGGTGTGTGTGGGTGGGGGATGTGTGGTTAAGGGATGTGTGGTTAAGGGATGTGTGATTGGGGGATGGATGATTGGAGGATTTGTGAGTGGAGCATGTGTGGGTGAGTCGGGGGTGGGGATGTGTGTATGGGCTTGGGATGTGTTGTTTGGGGGGAGATTGTTTGGGTGGGTGATGTGTGAAAATGGGGGATCTGTGGGTGGATGCTAGTTGTGTGTGTGGGTAGGTGGGGGATGTGTGGGTGGGTGATGGGTGGGAGGGTGCATGTATGTGTGCCTGGGGGTGTGTGTGTGCGTGGGTGGGGATTGTGTGGTTGGTGGGAGATGTGTGGTGGGTGGGAGATGAGTGTGTGTATATGGGGAGATGTGTATAGATGGGAGATTTTTGTGGGTGGTGGATATTTGGGAGGGGGATGGGTGGATGGATGGGGTATTGGTGGATGGTTGGGGATGTGTCTCATAACATGGTAATATGCATTGTTTATGTTTACAACATTCATTTGACAATGTCTTTTTCCTATGTGAATGTATTATGCATTATTGATGAACGAAAGATGAGTGATTGGAAGGGCCGAATATAAGATGGGCCTGCGTGCCCAAGTTGTTTCTCTTTGAAAATAAAGTCCGTTCGTTCGTTCGTTCTTCCGTCTCTCCCCCCTCTATCTACCTCTCTCTCTCCATCTTTCTTCTCCCCTCTTTCATTCTCTCTCTCCCCTCTCTCTCTCTCTCTCTCATGATCTCTCTCACCCCTCTCTCTTTATCTCTCTTTATCTCTTTTTTCTTTCTCTCTCCCTCTCTCTCCTCCTGTCCCCTTCTACCACCCCATACCCAATGTAATACAAATAGGGGTATCAGAGAAAGTTAATAAAAACTGACAAACGCAGCTGTGAAAGATAGGAAAATATCAAGTAAGTGATAACTAGGCAGCAAAATCAATAACAGTAAATAATCAAATTGCATAACAAACAGGGCTGTATATTGCTGGCTGGCTGGTTCGGAATCGACCGGGCAGTTGAGTTCCAACTCCTAAGTCCGATATGCATTATCGTGAAAATTGTTTCAGCCCGGGAAAGGGCTTGCATCTACCCGAGAGAAGTTGATGGAGACAGTGTACACCCGATGGGGTACCAATGTGCCGTGTCTAAGGGAAGAGTGTTGCAGCGTTCTACTTCTCCTCTCCAAGCCTAGAAACCAGAAATTTGTGTAGGACTGGTACTAAAACGTCCGCCCGCCCGCCCGCCCGCCCGCCCGTCTGTCTGTCTGTCTGTCTGTCTGTCTGTCTGTCTGTCTGTCTGTCTGTCATAATCGTTGCAAGTGCTAAAAAGGTACATTTTGAAGCGGGAAGCAGGAAATATCGCCCTAACTTAACTGAATGAAGCTCTGGCCCAGGCTAAAAGGTACCAGGAAATGTTTTCTGAAGTCAAGGCAGTTTGCATGTTACCGAAAACATCACCCACCGAATGTGTCTCGCACCCTATGCCAATGAAATACCTTAAGAAGTGTAAAAGGAGTATATTACTTTTACGTAGATTATAAAAATTTAATGTGTGCAAGGTAAATACAAATAAATCACAAAACATACACATACACACGCACACACGCACACACACAAATACACGCATACAGATAATCATTTCTAGGGAGCAGGTTCAATTTCCAGTGTGCTTAAAGGGTTTAAATTCTACCGGGTGTTTGTAAAGTCTCACTACACTTTGTATGTAGAACCAATCTGAAAAATGAAGTACATGATATCATCAGAAAATGTGCGCGTCCGCCGTAAAGCAATATGCAGCGAATGGCTGTCGTCTGCTGGAGTAATTCTTTACACTCCAAACAGAATGGTGTTGTCAACGGAAGAAATATTTTTTCAAATGTTTTCTACGTACAAAGTGTAGTCAGACGTTACACACACCCGGTATATTGTCTAGCGTTGCTAATCTCTAATCATGTCCCTTTCTTTTAATATTGCGTATCAACACAAATGAGTTCCTTTGTACTTTCAAGAACCAGCCGGAACTGTGGGGCAAAGAGGTTATGCACGCAAACGTAATATCGCATACCACGTGCGAAACACAGCTGCTGTTGATTTGGAAGCGGACTAGGTTGCGTTGTGTCTTTTTAAATACAGTGGTTTAAGCGCCGGTCTTTCAGAAAGCAATGGCGAACTACTGAACGCAAACTTGCTAAGAAATCATAAACAACCCAAAAATGTTAGGATTTACTGCGAAGTCGTGTAAAGCATATATAACTAAGATTTGTTTAAAATAAGAAACACCAAATCAATGTACCTTATTATGATGATGCCAATGCAATCTCCTCTATATAAATAAGACAGAGTATCAGATACAGATATCAAAAGCCATGGGGGGGGGGGTCAGCATGACCGAATGGATAAGAGAACTATTTCTTAAACATCCGGTGTGCTAATGCTCAGGTTGAGGGTTCAACCCCAACGCTAGTCAGTTGGAATAAAGTGTTGACCTCTAGTCCTTGACCTGGGGACGTAAATTACAATTACCTGTGATATCGTTGTGGGTTCGCCTGATGGCGAGGGACACTGGTAATAGGGAAAGTTAATTCACACTCAAAAAGTAATTCCACAGCACCATACGTAGTATAACCTGTATGCACTACGCTTGAGTTCATGGCAAGCGAACCTTTAAAAAAAAAAAGCCGCAGCAGATACAAATATTAAAAGCCATAATCAAAAGGTATAGTATATATGGACATATATTAATATAACTAACAAACTGCCGGTCTCATTGGCTTAGGGTTTAACGACTTTCTCCGTAATCCCGTTTATCCACGTAGGATGTAGCAGCGCGAGAGAATCGGTAGTGATTCTCGCCGCGTTGGTGACTTGCGGGATATGTGAGCCTGCCGCTCAGAAAGCTATGGAAACTACTGAGCGTAATTTTGCCAATAACTCAACAACAGCGGTACAATGCTGGTGTTGACAGAGACGTCCTGTAAAGGATATGCGAAAGAACTAACTAACTGACTGACTGACTGACTGACTGACTGCCTGCCTGCCTGCCTGACTGACTGACTGACTGACTGACTGACTGACTAACTCACTCACTCGCTCGCTCGCTCGCTCACTCACTCACTCACTCACTCACTCACTCACTCACTCACTCACCCATTCGCTCGATCGCTCACTCACTCACTCACTCACTCACTCACGCGAGCACTCACTCACTCACTCACTCACTCACTCACTCACTCACTCACTCCCACCCTCCCTCCCTCCCTCACTCACTCACTCACTCACTCACTCACTCACTCACTCACTCACTCACTTTTTAGTTAAATAGTTAACTAATTAACTAACTAATTAACTAACACACTAACTAACTAAACTAACTAACTAAACTAACCAACCAACCAACCAACCAACCAACCAAACAACCAACCAATCAACCAACCAACCAACCAACTAACTAACTAACTAACTAACTAACTAACTAACTAACTAACTAACTAACTAACAAACAAACAATCTAACTAACTACCTAACTAACTAACTAACTAACTAACTAACTAACTAACTAACTACCTGATTGACTGACTACCTGACTGACTGACTGATTAACTGACTGGCTAACTAACTAACTAACTTACTTACTAACTAACTAACTAACTAACTAACTAACTAACTAACTAACTAACT
>JACEFZ010017570.1:72500-85000 GCA_014155875.1 Cepaea nemoralis | reverse complement strand
ATTTGAGGACGATCAAGCACTAATAGCAAAATCAGAATGAGAAATACAAGTCCACGTAAATAGCCTAAACGAAGTGTTAATGAGCATAACATGAAAATTAGCAGTAGTAAAACAGAGGTAATAGCTATAACCAAAGAAGAAAAGCAACAAAGATTCATCAAAAAGAGCACTCCCCGAAGTAAGTAAAGAGCTTCAAGTGCTTAGAGAGTATAATATAATCAAATGGCAAATCTGAGGATGCGATCGAAAATAGATGCAGTAAGTTAAACCAGCTCATTTGACAAATGGCACCGATACTAAAAAACAAACACGTGTCAATAGATACTTAAAAAGCACTCTTCAACACAATCTTCCTACTAACTCTATGCCACCAGTGACAAACCTGGACAATGACTGAAAAAAGAGAAAAGAAAAATTATAATGGAAATGAGAATTCCTGAGAAAAATACTCAATATATCAAGAAGAGAGAAAATCAGAAATGAAGAAATCAGGACTAACGTGGGGTTTATAGCAACACTAGATTTCATCAGAAAACAGCAAGTTAAATGGTTTGGCCATATAACTAGTCTACCAACTAATACGACACAATAAGCAACGATTTACACTATTAACAGGTTACACGACAATGGCGTGATTATTGTAATTTCTATCACACTTTTACGATTTTAATATGAAGCCCAGTTATATTTCTTTGCATTCTTTTTTGGGGATCCGCTGTCGGGCCCGGAGTTTAAGAGTTCGAATCGCTTCGGGGTGAATAAAATTGACCTGGTCTCCCAGGTCGACCCAATTTAAAATGGGTGCTAAGAAACGTCTTGAGAAGTAAATGGGGCCAGTGTAATACAGACCACATAATCCCTCGTCTGCTGATTGTTCTATACAAATATGGGTCTAGCATCAAATGCATGATACGCATTAAAGCCCGTTAAAGGGCTCTTTACTTTATTCTTCTATAGAAACAGATCGCTGCAATCTCCAAGTAAATATCCGTTATCTTTTAATTCTCCATGATTGATATTCATACATTCGTAGATTCAGAAGTATGGGCAGATTCAGTTAGTAATGCCTGAACAACATTAAAAGAAAACGGCTTAAAAAATAGACGGTTGAGACCACACATTAAGAACAAAGAAAAGGATAAGCACTCTTGAAACACTCAGACATCACAAAAATGTAAATAGCTGTCCAAAGATGAAACAGAAACAAGCCGGTGATATATCTGAGAACGAGACTTCAAACTTTGAAGGGCCAGCACAGAAAAAATAAAACGCGTGATCTTCGGTATGTGGGCTATAGATTTCGTTCGCTGTTGATAGACTACTTAGCAATGTTACGTTAGCTATAAAATTGGAATCATAAAACTACTACTACTACTACTACTACTACTACTACTACTACTACTACTACTACTACTACTACTACTACTACTACTACTACTACTACTACTACTACTACCACCACCACCACCACCACCACCATCACCATCAATACAAGTACTATTGTTTTATTACAGCTCCTGCTGCTTCTGCTGCAACAACAACAGCAACAACAACAACAACAACAACAACAACAACTACTACTACTACTACTACTACTACTACTACTACTACTACTACCACTACTACTACTACCACTACCACTACTACTACTACTACTACTACTGCTACTGCTACTACTACTACTGCTACTACTACTACTACTACTACTACTACTACTACTACTACTACTACTACTACTACTACTACTACTACTACTACTACCACCACCACCACCACCACCACCACTACTACTACTACTACTACTACTACTACTACTACTACTACTACTACTACTACTACTACTACTACTACCACTACAATATATATGTAATCTATTTTAATTATTTGGTTGTGGTTGTAGTTGGATGGGACCTAATATATCTATCTAGTTGTGTCCGTTACTGACTACATGTCATACATGGCAATATTCGGTGTTTGTGGCTTCGGAAAGTTAACATGGTTTCACAATCCCGACATTCTGGGTTCAAAGTCAATCATATGTAATTTCAAAGCAAACCGATTTGCGTGGATTATTTTAAAATAATCATATGAACGTCGACCGTACATAAAGTCATGACATACCACTGAACAATATATTGTCTAGGTAATCACAAACATCCAACAAATACTGACGTTGACTGTGACGTCCTGCAAAAAGACATACAAATAACGAAAACACAGGAATAACTATTGAAACATAATGCACCAACAGAACAGATGTATGGATAAAGAGATACAGGAAGACAGTGAGAGAAGATTCTATTAAATCTTCAATGATAGCATGAAAGCATATAAGCAAACAAGTTATATAATCTGTTAGAGATCTCGAGATGTGGAGAAACATTATCACCCACGCCATTTAGCAAGGTAGGTGATGACGATTATTTGGGTACGTATGTAAAGGAAAATACTCTTCCTTATTCAGCTACAATAAATTAAATTAAATGTTACTAACGTCACACGAAACTCCGCAATCTTTTTCGGGAACAAAAACAGTTATACGATATCATTTCTCGCGGCTGTTCAGTTAAAGTCACACCACGATTGTTGCTACTTTATCACTTCGTGTGAAATATGAAATTATGTTTCAAAGCTTTGTTAGAAAAAAAAAAAAAACTGTTTCAAAACATGGTTGTACTGTATTTCAACACGTTTTAATTCCTTACATTGTGACTGAAAGAGTAATAGTTTTCTTCTTCTTCTTCTTCTTCTTCTTCTTCTTCTTCTTCTTCTTCTTCTTCTTCTTCTTCTTCTTCTTCTTCTTCTTCTTCTTCTTCTTCTTCTTCTTCTTCTTCTTCTTCTTCTTCTTCTTCTTCTTCTTCTTCTTCTTCTTCTTCTTCTTCTTCTTCTTCTTCTTCTTCTTCTTCTTCTTCTTCTTCTTCTTCTTCTTCTTCTTCTTCTTCTTCTTCTTCTTCTTCTTCTTCTTCTTCTTCTTCTTCTTCTTCTTCTTCTTCTTCTTCTTCTTCTTCTTCTTCTTCTTCTTCTTCTTCTTCTTCTTCTTCTTCTTCTTCTTCTTCTTCTTCTTCTTCTTCTTCTTCTTCTTCTTCTTCTTCTTCTTCTTCTTCTTCATTCATCCAAAATGTTTCTTATGGACTTAACTGCAATGAAACGGTTTACAGACGGCTGAGATTTTTGAGTCTTTCGGTCGACCCATTCGGTTGTTTCGGGCGTTTGGTAACAAACCTTTCCGTATACATGCAAATAATCACATAGGTGTTCTATTCCGAGTGGAGAACGTCATATAGCTTTTCTCTTGTTCACGGAGAGAGTCACATGAAGGTTTCACATAGTTGTAGTCGTACTGTCTGGATGTTTCACAAAATTATAGTCGTACTATCTGGATGTTTCACAAAATTATAGTCGTACTGTCTGGATGTTTCACAAAATTATAGTCGCACTGTCTGGATGTTTCACAAAATTATAGTCGTACTATCTGGATGTTTCACAAAATTATAGTCGTACTATCTGGATGTTTCACAAAATTATAGTCGTACTGTCTGGATGTTTCACAAAATTATAGTCGTACTGTCTGAATGTTTCATATAATTATAGTCGCACTGTCTGAATGTTTCACATAATTATAGTCGTACTGTCTGGATGTTTCACAAAATTATAGTCGTACTATCTGGATGTTTCACAAAATTATAGTCGTACTGTCTGAATGTTTCATATAAATATAGTCGCACTGTCTGAATGTTTCACATAATTTTAGTCGCACTCTCTGAATGTTTCATATAATTATAGTCGTACTGTCTGAATGTTTCATATAATTATAATCGTACTGTCTGAATGTTTCACATAATTTTAGTCGTACTGTCTGAATGTTTCATATAATTATAGTCGTACTGTCTGAATGTTTCATATAATTATAGTCGTACTGTCTGAATGTTTCACATAATTATAGTCGTACTGTCTGAATGTTTCATATAATTATAGTCGTATTGTCTGAATGTTTCATATAATTATAGTCGCACTGTCTGAATGTTTCATATAATTATAGTCGTACTGTCTGAATGATTCATATAATTATAGTCGCACTGTCTGAATGTTTCACATAATTTTAGTCGCACTGTCTGAATATTTCACATAATTATAGTCGTACTGTCTGAATAGCCTGCTCCATGGTGAAATAGTTACGAATGTAATTCGTGATCCTGCATACCGCGTGCGAAACACAGCTCCGGGTGATTTGGAAGTAGACAGTCTTGTACTGTATTTTCACACAATAGTATGAGTGCCGGTCGTTCAAAAAGCAATGGCAAACTACTGAATATAACGTGCCAGGAAATCACAGAGTCGTGGTAGTTCCATATGAAATGACCCCCCCCCCTCCACCACCACCACCTCTCAACATTGGAATTATTGTGAGTAACACTTAAACATATATTTTCATGTAGTGTGTTTCACGATAAGCGGCTGACCGAGTGCATAGAATGCTGGGTTCTCTTTCGGGAGACCCGGGTTCGAATCCTCGGTAAAATATGGATATTTTATGTTGGGGGAGAAAAGAAGATCATAACCTGCACATTTCGCTACGACTACACTAGCCAGGCGGCCTTAATCTCTCAGGCACAAGACACCCCCTGTCCTACATCTTAAGGTACTTCAGGCAGTAGATTACAGATAGTGGTGTTGATATTGTTGTGTCGGTATGTGTTTGTTGTTTGTGTACTGGCGACAACTTTGGCCGCAACATCCATTTTGTTATGTGTGATTGTATTCTAGTGAAGCTTACTTTCTGCTTCTCGTATTTTGGTGTTTCATCCCCTGAAACATTAAACAAAATGTTAAAACTGCAAGTTAGTTAGTTAGTTTGTCAGTTAGTTAGTCGCTGTTCCAGCTTTACGGCAACGGGTTATCCCCATTATGCTCCGTTCCAAAGCCAGTGAATATCACACAAAATGCTCATCACTGCCCTATGTGAACAATGGAAAAGACAGGAGTCTTGACAAGCCAATAGCCCGCACAGGTAGACTGTACAATGCCAACATAAAAGTCTTCCACGGAAAATAAGTTCTCGTCGATGGAAGCAGCAGTCACTAGAAAACCAGCAGCCACACATTACTGCATTAAAAGTCGAGAAGATCGACTTTATTGCCCCGGGGATTTATCCCACATGGCTCGG
Source organism: Cepaea nemoralis (assembly GCA_014155875.1). Classification (NCBI taxonomy): domain Eukaryota; kingdom Metazoa; phylum Mollusca; class Gastropoda; order Stylommatophora; family Helicidae; genus Cepaea; species Cepaea nemoralis. The sequence goes on along the minus strand of JACEFZ010017570.1, from coordinate 79,836 downwards.
TCCAATTTTGCAGGGCGGCCCCTTGAAAGCATCGCACAAAGCACGAACACCGTAGCTCAAGCGACGACCCCGAAATGTGCTAATGACCTTTAAGTCCTGCTACCAGTAATTTTAGTCTCAGTCTACCACTGCCCACGACTTCCCTTTCACGTGTATTTTCCGGAGCCACGTCTGAGCTCTCAAATCACCAAAGTGTGAGTCCATTAACCATCAAATCCAAAGCTGACCTGACTGAATGTGTTCTATAAAAGAGATTTATTATTTCGTAAACAAACGTTATCTGATACGCTATCTTTAGGAATAACATCAGGAAAACGACAGGGAGAAAGCCCGTTTAATAGGCTTCTATAGATTCTGAGTAAAGGTGTCTTAATGGCTGTCAGAATATCGCATGAGTTAGAACGAATTTTGGTCTGGTTTTTGTGTACTTACTTTGGCTTGTTTGAAAGAAAACTCTGGCCCAAATCTGTCACAAGGAAATAGGCAAAGTGATGGTTTTGGTAATGAAGTTTTGTGTGCGGGGTGTTTATGTTTGAAAGATTCTTCTTTCTTTTCGTGTTTCTTCTATGGAGGGGAGTGCCTCACAGTTAGTTTTGCACTTCAAAAGTCAGTCTGTTCAACGTCGGCATTCATTTCTGTGAAGTCTGCTTCCTCTAGACAGATTTCAGCCAATGTAACGGGCTCGTTCTACCCGTCGGTAGGTAATATTTTCTAACATATTTGCCATAGCAGGAGTGCCACGGCCTACTCTTTACAGTTCTCAACTTGCGCACGGAACAGATAGTTTTTCTCCATTATTCAGAAGGCTTGATACCTGATATCAATATCCAAGAAATCTTAGGAAATTTATGACAAAATTAGATAATGGTTTTTCAAAACATGCCCGGCCTTAAGATGAGATAAATCCTAGAGCCTCCTGAGTCTACGGTAATGACGGAAAACTTTCACTCATTGCCCTTCCTGTGCTTAAAAGCAGTTAGTTAGTTAGTTAGTTAGTTAGTTAGTTAGTTAGTTAGTTAGTAAATCTTTTGGGGTAGCATCCTTGCACTCCGGACAAGTCCCTAAGTGCTCAGATCCTCGCCTCAAAATATGCATCAGCGTCCGACGCCTAATAGCTGCTATTCTGCATTGGTTTTCGAGGCCCCATATTCTTCCGATGTGCCTAGTGTCTTGCCGTGCCAGTTCTAACTTCCAAGTCTCTCATTCTCAACAACGAAGTTAATTCATTGGCGTCAAAGTCCTCCGCTCTCGACATCTCTCTAAGGGCGTTAATAACATCTTTATTCGATCCAGTCAATTTCATTTTCTCCGTTCTACTTTCGTTCACTAATCACAATACGCAGATTTAAGGGCAATCTTCATAGTGCCGACGTGAAGTCTACAATACATTACTACTGCGGTGACATTTCCATTGCACGCAGATACCACCATAAATGTCTCAGTCTTCTTTCAAGCAGAACCTTAATCACAGTGCACGAACTTAGTATAGTATGTTCCGATTTGAATGCCTTCATTCACGATCAATTATTTTGAAAACTGTCTGTTGCATCGTTATGAAATTTTTCCAGCCGTCTTATATTTACCCCCACCCAAGGAATATGTCTTTGATAGGTCCAAAAACAACTTAAATCATTGAAAGCGGCAACATTCCTTTGATGTTTTGCTGAACAACTAGTGATTTCTCGCTAAATAAGTTATGTTTACGGTAATGGGGACCTGCAAATTCAGATGACACACAAAGGCGTATCCGGATTCGTATGGGAGTGGGTGCAATGAAAGAAGTAGCTTACAATCGACAGGGTCGGCTGCATTGCACCGGGTTTTAATCCCATATGGCTCAGTTTCTTTCCGCAGCGCGGAAAGCGTCGCACAAAGCACGAACTCCGTAGCTCCAGCGACGACCCTCGGAGTCTCCGGAAAAAAATGCACTCTTGAAATGAAGGACGCGGCCCGGAATCGAACATACAACCTTCGGAGCCCGAGTCAGACGGCTTGACCACTTCACCACGGAGAATCCCGAGAGGGGTGCAATGTGTAATATTAGTAAAGACAGAGAATTTACAGAGGCACGGGGTAAATAATTTGTAAATTAACAGGAAAGTAGAAGGACTATATTTCTTACCTTATTTTTCATTTCCTTCTTGTTTCTTCAGCTGATGCTGATGCTGTAATGTTTAGGGCCTGCAATTCGTCTGAATAGTTGGAGCAAAATATCCCAGTAAGTGTGTACGTAGATTAAGGTCTGCGATCTGCTCAGACCTTAATCTGTGTCGGACGATTCCAGTAGGTTGATGATTGCTCTCGGTTGCATAAAATTCAATCCATCCTTTCTCCAATAGTCCTCTTCCTCTTTCAACACATGGTCCTCACATTTTTTCCAGTAACTTTTATCAATATTTAATAGCGCGGACAGAGAGACAGACAGACAGACAGACAGAAAGGTAGGTAGGTAGGCAGAAAGGTAGGTAGGTAGGTAGGCAGAAAGGTAGGTAGGTGGGTGGGTGGGTCGGTCGGTCGGCAGGCAGGCAGGAGATAGATTGGTAGGTAGGTAGGTAGCTAGCTAGATAGATAGATAGATAGATAGATAGATAGATAGATAGATAGATAGATAGATAGATAGATAGATAGATAGATAGATAGATAGATAGATAGATCCCCGCCAGAAGCCGGGCCTTGTCAGCTAGTTTATTTATATAATCACGTTTCATGAAAGAACCCCCATTTGGAGACACCTCTGAATCTTCGCGCTGTTTGTTTCAAAACGGAAATCACGTGAAAATTTTAAAAAATGCGGGGACGTGTCTTGATGAAGCTGTAATACTGTTAAAATGATGGACGTAATCTCTAAGTCGTAATCTATATACCGCATATAAACAAACTTTGAAATCTGCTGTAAAATCTCCAGAGGCAAAATTTTTTTTGTTGGGTGGACATAATGATAAGGTTATATACTAAATCTCATCATTTTCCCTCAGTTGGTTACTGACATATTGAATTTTATATTGAGGGAACAAAAAAAAAAAAAAAAACACACACACTATAGCAACCGGCGATGATCCAAATGTGTTGATATACGAATCATTATCAGTCCACCACGTGACTTGCATAGTGGCATAAGCGTTCATGTCTGTCCATAGATCTTGGTCCTTTGCTTTAAGATAATGTCTATTGATGACATTCCTACATGACATCGTTTAAGACGATCCAGCATCGTTTCTCTCCATCTGCCTCTGCTTCTTCTACCGCTGATCTATCAGTTGTGACAATTTTCTCCGAATGATGTTGGTTTCATTGCTTTATCAACAACAGACTGCGTCTCGTTCTTATCACCGTAATCTTATACTTTTGCCGTCAAGCTGCGTGGGGAGGAATTATTGCCGTTCCATCGCCATATGGGTGGCACTGGATAGTCTTATTCCATGTGATTGAACAATGTCTTAGATGTCGTCAATCGATTTTCTAATTGGTTGTCCTCTTGCTCTGGTAGCAGATCCTCTTTTATGTAGGGCCAGTGCTGGTAGTTGATGGTGTTGCATTCTGGCGAGAGGGTCAAACTATTTGATCTCATGTCTTTCAATAAATGTGGCACAAGATGTTGAACCCACTCTCTGTCTGATAACATCATTTCTGATTCGGTCTCGTATAGCTAAGTTGGCGGCTCTCCTCAAGTATGTCGTCTCGCAGGTGTTGATGTTTTCTAAGTGTGATTTGGATAATGTCCAAGTTTGACATTGGGTGCATAGGGTTGGTGTGAATATGCTCTTTCTTATATAATTTGATAACTTTGATTGCAATGATAGTTTCAATATAATAGTATATATAACATTTGATAATTCTCACTGAGTGATAGCTGGAGTATAGTCTTAAACATAACAGGTGATACATTTCATTGTAACGGTAACTGGAGAATAATATTATAACCATCACTTTATACATCTTATTGTAATGATAAAAAATGTAGTTGTATATCCTTTTGAGGACGTGACAGTCAACACAAGCATTTTTTGTTGTTGTGATCTTATGGCAAGTTTACGTTAAGTAGTTTGCCATTGCTTTCTGAACGACCGGCACCCATATCATTTCGTAAAAAACCAACGCATCGCGGTCTGCTACCAAATCACACACTGCTGTGTTTCAAACGCGGGTATGCGGGATCAGGAACAGCGCCCGTAACTTCTTCGCCACAGACCCGTCTATTTTAATGATAACTGGAGTATAATCTTATAATCTTATACAGCCTTTGTATATAAATGTTATAGACGGGTTCTAAGAATATCTTGGGTAAAGAAATGCATCCGTATTTCAAGAGCTGAATATTAAAGAAGGTTGGCTATTACAGACGATAAAACAAAGAAAATTGAAATATTTTGGTCACTTGAAAAGTCATGAAAGTTTGGAGAGAACAATTATGGAGGGGTATATGCCCGGGAAGAGAGGAAGAGGAAAGCCAAAGAGAAGATGGGTGTAAGATGTGGTGGATGATCTCCTGATGGATGTATCGGACGCGAGACATCTATCTTATCCACGATAGATTTCCGGAAGGTTGTTATGGGAGCGAGGTTCTGCAAAAGACATGCTACTGAATGAATGTTAAAGGCAATTGGGGACAATCTAATTCAGAGTATTGGAAAACTGTCATTGTTAAATTAGTTGTTCATATGTCTCTCTCTCTCTCTCTCTCTCTCTCTATCTCTCTCTCTCTCTCTCTCTCTCTCTCTCTCTCTCTCTCTCTCTCTTTCTGCTGTGTGTGTGAGTGTGTGTGTGTGTGTGTGTGTGTGTGTGTGTGTGTGCATATTTGCTAGTCTTAATATTCCTCATCGCGAGGAATACATCTATCAATCAATCAATCATGTGCCATGCCGGAAAGCGTGGGCGGTCATGACTCGCCATTTCACTCGATCACCAGTGTCGTGGATCAGCTCAGTGTTCCTTTATCTTCCATGCCATGTGGCCAAGCCATCCAGGTATTTTCCTCTCGGTCTTCCTCTTGGTCTGTTCCCCTCGATCTTGCCAGTTGTCACTAAGTTCTCCAATCCATTTCTTCTCATAACATGTCCAAAAAATGTTGACTGTCTACGACTAATTTTTCTAATCAGTTTACGATGTTCATTTGTCTCCTGTAGTACTTGGTCATGGCGATTCTTGTTCTAATCTCTTCAAGGCATCTCCCATCAGATGTTATAACTGTTCCAAGATAATTGTACCGATTCACTTGTTGAAGAATATTTCCATTTACTTGTATATTACATTGTGGCACTTCTTCCTTCCTAGTGACGACCATAACCTGTGTCTTTTTACAATTTAATTCTAACCCCAGTTGCTCACTGTGTACAACAACCGCATCTACTAATTGTTGCAGGTCCTGCGCATTGTCTGCAATTAATTCTGTATCATCTGCATATCTAATGTTATTGATGTTTCGTCCTCCAATGCTGATTCCATTTATATCCTCTACATTTTTGAAAATATTTTCACTGTACAGGGAAAAAGGATCTGGAGACATCACACATCCCTGCCTAACACCTCTCTTAATTGGCTGATACTGTCCCACTTCATTATCAATCCTTATTGCAGCTTGTTGTTTCCAATATATGTTTTTTATAAGTCTAATGTCTTTCCCATCAATTTGTAGATCTGCAAGCATATCCATCATGCTGACATGTCTGACGCTATCAAAAGCCTTTGTATACTCAATAAAGCAAAGATGTATATCCTTGTTTACTCCTATAGCACGTTCAATAACTGTTCGCAGCATATACAGAGCATTTACTGTACCCTTTCCTTCTACAAATCCGCATTGTTCTTCCCCTATTTCAGGTTGTATCTTCTTTCTCATTCTTTGCATGATAATTCTTAGCAAAATCTTTGTGATGTGACTCATTATACTAATTGTTCTATGTTGATCACCTTCCAAGGTTCCTGATTTCTTTGGGATTGCAATAAATATAGAGTTACATAATTCAGGAGGTATATCTCCAGTATCATATAATGTGTTCAGCAATCTGGTGATTTGATCTAGTCCAAATTCTACTAAAGCTTTAATCATTTCTGTTGTGATGTTATCTGCACCGAGGGCCTTGCCAGCTTTCATATGCTTAAGAACATTTCGAACCTCCATCTCCAAAATTGGCGGTCCTTCATTATTAAGTCTAATATCATACTGTTCGTCTCTGTTATCATCATAAAGGTGTTTCACATAATCTGTCCATACATGTAGAATCTGGTCTTTTTCTATTATGATTTTGCCATCTTCAGTTTTTAGACACCCTGTTGATGTACTTGTTCTTTTATTAGTAAGTTCCTGAATTCTTTTGTGCACTAATTTGGTATTTTGTCTGTTGTGTTGGCTTTCAATTTCTAAGTACTTTTCCTCAAGCCATGCTTCTTTTGCCTCCTTACATAATATTCTGACTTGTCTGTGAATTTCTTCATATTTGACAGAATTATTTTTGTTGAGTCTTCTTGTTTCAATGAGGTGTAAAATTTCTTCAGTCATCAATTTCTTACGACCCACCTTCTTTAATTTTGGAATAGTTGTTTCTGCAGCCACATTGATTGAATTCTTCAACGTTTCCCATTGATCATCCACATCCTGGAATAGGATCTCTAGATCAGACAAAATTTCGAATCTGTTCTGTACTTCTATGTTGAATTTGTTATGTATTTCCTTGTCATTACTCAATGTACACAAATCATATTTAGTGTTTCCTGTTATATACTTGACTTTCTTCAACTTTATCCTCAATGTTCCTGTAAGTAGTCTGTGGTCACTATAACACCTGTTTTTGGTATTGTTAATGCGTTTCTAAATCTTCTGCTAATCAGAATGTAGTCAATCTGGTTTCTAATCCTGCTATCAGGACTCCTCCATGTCCACAATCTTCTAGGGTGTTGTTTGAACCAGGTGTTTCCTACAATTATTTTCTGTTCTTTTGCCCACTCTACGAGTCTGTATCCTCTTTCATTTCTCTCTGCTAACCCATAGTTTCCTACTGTGTATCTATCTCCTTGATTTCCTACTTTTGCATTGAAGTCCCCTATTATGATGTTTATTTCTGAATTTTTACATTTCTTTAAGGCAGACTCTATGTCATTATAAATTTCTTCTACACTATCTTCACTGGATTCTTCTGTTGGGGCATATACTTGAATAATATTTATGCTAAAATGTCTGCCACTTAATTTAACTAGTAGAACTCTGTCCGACACGGCCCAATATCCTTGAATAGATTTTGATGTTTTCCGGTTCCAGAATAATTGCCACTCCCCTATGACGATCTTCACCTCCAGAATAAATCATCTTGAAATCTTCTTCTATCTTGATGCCTGCTCATGT
>JACEFZ010017570.1:10000-67500 GCA_014155875.1 Cepaea nemoralis | reverse complement strand
TGTATTGGATATATGGTTATTGGATATATGGTTATTGGATATATGGTTATTGGATATATGGTTATTGGATATATTGTGTATTGGATACATGGTTATTGGATATATGGTGTATTGGATATATGGTGTATTGGATGTATGGTTATTGAATATATGGTTATTGGATATATGGTGTATTGGATATATGGTTATTGGATATATGGTGTATTGGCTATATGGTTATTGAATATATGGGTATTGGATATATGGTGTATTGGATATATGGTGTATTGGATATATGGTGTATTGGATATATGGTGTATTGGATATATGGTGTATTGGATATATGGTTATTGAATATATGGTGTATTGGATATATGGTGTATTGGATATATGGTGTATTGGATATATGGTGTATTGGATGTATGGTTATTGAATATATGGTTATTGGATATATGGTTTTTGGATATATGGTTATTGAATATATGGTGCATTGGATATATGGAGTATTGGATATATGGTGTATTGGATATATGGTTATTTGATATATTGTGTATTGTTTATATGATGTATTGGATATATGGTTATTGAATATATGGTTATTGCATATATGGTTATTGGATATATGGTTATTGAATATATGGTGTATTGGTTATATGGTGTATTGGATATATGGTGTATTGGATATATGGTTAGTGGATATATGGTTATTGGATATATGGTTATATCTTGTATTGGATAAATTTCGTATTGGATATATGGTTCTTGTATTATGGCGTATTGGATAAAATGGTTCTTGGATTATGGCGAAGTGGATGTACTGGGACAACTTGCGCCACTTCTGACGCATAGAAAAATAACTTTAACTACAAAAGCAAATCTCCAAGGAACATTTTTGTTTTGTTGTGGCCGACATTATGCAATACATGGCAAACTTGGACTTTTACTGCAACTAATGAGCGCAAAACCTCCACTAGAAATATACGATCATTTTCCCAACTGTTGATATAATTCCACCAGAACTGTACGAGAAGTTCAAGCAAAATATAGGTGGATTCCACCAGCATGTGACGCGAATTTCACAAGATGTGTCTGAGAAGTTCATCAGAGGCGTGTAATAATTTTATCAGAAATATATAAACATTATTTCAGAATAGTAATGCGAATTTCACAAGAAGTGAGAATTTCAACAGAAATATAAGAAATATGTGAGCATTACGATATAAATATATAAACGTAAATTATTCCCCGCCCTGCACGATGCTTGACGGCAAAATTGGAAGAAGAAGTAGAGGAAGAAGAATATGATGGTATATAAATATTCCACAAGAAATATGTGAGAAATGAATCAGAAATTTGTGAGCATTACAACATTAATATATAAATGTCAATTATTCTTCGCCCCCCCCCCTCCCCTCACACCCACCCAACGACGCTGGGCGGAAAAAGTGGCAGAAGAAGTAGAAGAAGAAGATAATGATGATGACATATAAATATTCCACCAGAAATATGTGAGAAATTAATCAGAAATATGTGAGAAATTAATCAGAAATATGTGAGCATTACAACAGAATTATATAAACGTCAATTATTCTTCCCATGACGTGTGAAACACCTGACGTGGCACGATAAATGTACCATCACGATTATTCTACAAAGATACATCCCTAATGTGGCACGATAAATGTACCATCACGATTATTCTACAAAGAAACACCCCTGACGTGGCACGATAAATGTACCATCCACGATTATTCTTCAAAGAAACACCCCCGACGTGGCACGATAAACATACCATCCACGATTATTCTACAAATAAACACCCCTGACCTGGCACGATAAATGTACCATCCACGATTATTCTACAAAGATACATCCCTAATGTGGCACGATAAATGTACCATCACGATTATTCTACAAAGAAACACCCTCGACGTGGCACGATAAACATACCATCCACGATTATTCTACAAATAAACACCCCTGACGTGGCACGATAAATGTACCATCCATGATTACTCTACAGATAAACACACTTGACGTGGCAACGAGATATTAGCCATCCACAGAAGAACGTGATAAGATATACAGAACGGCATGAAAATGTAGAGACGCGTGTTGATACAATCACACCAACAATATATCACGTAAAGACATTTCCTGTACACAACCCAGGATGTTTTTATTGGCACAACATATTTCCCCTGTTAGCGAGAGTTCTTGTTTGTTCCGAGAGCGGACAATTAGTAAATAATTCGGGACCGCCGCAAGGTAGTTGCTTGTCTGCCAGCTCGATCGTCAAGGATTCTCATCTAAATACGGGCAACATTTTTTATCTGTACCTAGGCTCAAAGGTAGAAACAAAATTTGTTGCGTATCCCTTACGGGACGTTGCAATCAACACCAGCATTTCTCAGCTGCTGTTGATGTACTAGGCAAGTGTTACGTTCAGTAGTTTGCCATTGCTTTCTGAACGACCGGCTCCCTATACCAGCACGTTATGACACAACGCGACACTGTCTGCTGCACAAATCGGTTGCAGCTGAGTTTCGAACGCCTGGTACCCTGCTCACTAACCGCGTTCGCAAGCCATTGGCCACGGAGACCGGCTAAAAACTGTCAACTGTCATTTACTGCCAAGATAGTACCTTTCGGTGTATGGCAGAGGGGTCTTTGAGCCTGAGGAATTAAGGCCGCCTGGCTAGTGTAGTCGCCGCGAACTGTGCAGGTTAGAATTTTCTTTTTGCGCCCGACAGAAACAAAATGCCCACACCTTACCGAAGGATCGAACCCGGGTCTCTCGAATGAGAGTCCAGCATTCTAGCCACTCGGCCAGCCGCTCATAATTTCAAAGGTAGACCAAGGCCTAAAAAGTATACCAGGAAAAGTTTAGGAAAGTAAGGGCATCTGGTGTCATTTTGACTAAATCACCTGTCGAGTGGCGATTGGTGTGTGAAAATATGCAGATGTATACCAAATATATCTCATGACGTGCAAAATGATACTATACTATACTATACTATACTATACTATACTATACTATACTATACTATACTATACTATACTATACTATACTATACTGTACTGTACTGTACTGTACTGTACTGTTCTATTAGCACGTTTCAGGGAGAACTATGTGTCTGCTGAGAGAATCCCCAAGACTTGTGTTTATTCAGTCATGTAACATCACAATATACGGGGAGATACTAGAACAAGTAATACGTTTCTCCTGTTCTGGACATGTAGTAACAGCTAAGAGGCAGAAGTGAAACAGAAATGAAATTAAAAAGACAATAGGAATGGCCAAAAATGCTTTCAACATCATGAAATCAGTAGTAACATCTAGAGATTAACAACGCATTAAAAATGAGAATTGTCAAATGTTATATATATATATATTCAGCATTGCTATATAGCAGGGAAGCCTGGATGATGAAGATATATTTAGAAAGTCGAATATAGGCCCTGGAAATGTGGATATAGAGATGAATACGTCGTATTTCGTGGAAACAAAACCAAACAAATACAGAGGTTCTAGAAAAACTGGGAATGGAAAGAGAGTTGATGAAAGAAATAAAAAAGAGGCAAGTTAAATATTTCGATCATGTTAAAAGGTACAACACTCTTGTAAAAAAAACCATACTGGAGGATAAGGATGAAGGCCAGCGAGCTAAAGGTAAGACAGCGATACAAGTGGCAAGATAACATCACGTGATAGAGAAAAAGCAATCTGACAGAATACACAAGTCAGAGCGAAAGACAATGTTGGAGATCCATTGCAGCCAACCTTCATTGTGGATTCATCGAGTCATGTAAATGAAGAATCATGTGGGAAAAATACATTTCTAGGGTTACTGGCAATTCTGGAAAACATTCCGAGAATTGCCAGTTCTGGTGTAAATACGAACGTGACCTACACAATTTGACTGACCACAAATCAATAACCACTCAGAACTGTTTTTGTTGCAGGCACGTATTACGTCTTTAGTTGTATTCGTTGTGACGAAAGTAATGAAGACTAGTGGAGGCGTTAGAGTAGTTGATAGCGAGCTACGTTGACAATGTCGTGAGCACGATCGGACGCGGACTGGCTTGTCTCATGCGAAAGTGAGGGGACGATCAGCCACCTATTCCTACGTGTGTTCAGGCCTACAAATGTGATTGTGTTACCAGAATATTGGCCCATTGCTGGAAACGCCTTCGGACTACAACGAAGCCTGATTAAGTACTAACCTTAGAACTATAACTTTAATACGAGGGGGCTTCAAATGAAACCCTTAAATGTATTGTGTGTGTGTGTGTGTGTGTGTATGTGCGTGTGTGTGTGTGTGTGTGTGTGTGTGTGTGTGTGTGTGTGTGTGTGTGAATATACTTTGTAAAAGTAAAGAACAAATTTATAATTTTTCGAGTAGTCACCATTGCGTTCAAGGCAAGTCCTCTAGCGCCGATAAAATGCTTGGATTTCCTTTACAAAACAATTCTCTTGGTCTCATGTGTACCCCAACCACCCATGCACCACCTGCTGTACCTCTTTATCAGGTCGAAAACTTCCTACTCCACTTATACACTTGCTGGACTGACAGGCATGCATCACCATACTGGACCTTCATTAGCCTATGAATATCTTAAGATTTCACTCTTTCGCTGATTAAGAAAAAACAAAACAAACGGATAACAGAACGGCTGATTCTATTTGGTGTATGTCAAAATTGGGGCGGCCACCTTTAAACTGTCCTTATGATGTCACGTTTACGTCTCCACCTTGATGTTGCATTCTTAAGACTCTTAATATGCTTAACAACAATATTGACAGGTTACAAGATAATGGCATGGTTATTGTAATTTCTATCACACATTGAAGGTTTTCATTGATAGCACCCTGTATTAAATTAATGCTGTTGTATGGATCACAAACTCACAGAACAATAGACATAAGTGCGGTATGTTACAAATATTCAATCACTGATGACAGGGAGGAACTTAAGGACTAAAAGAGCGTGATAAGTTGGCTGGTTAGTTTGCGAATTTCTCTGAAAGAATAGAGTGCCAGCGGAGCAGTCAGACTTGTGCAGAGGTATAATCATATTAAGCCGGGAGTGCAGGGAGTGGCCAGCAGGGGCCACGGAAGTGGAAATCCAACAACTAATTCAGGACAATGCTCACTCGGGTGATGTGATTATCTACACAGATGGTTCGGTGTCAAGAGGTGAGAGAAGTGGCTGGGGTTCTTAACCAAAGCTAATGGTCGATGTTTGGGGCAGGAGAGCCTGGCATATGATACCATAACATCCAGCTTAAGAATGGAGGTGGAGGCAGTCACTGCGGCTCTCCGCTGGATGGAGAATACGACACACACACACACACACACACACACACACACACACATCGTGATTGTAACTGACTTAGAAAGCATGCTGACGAGGGTGAGGACGGGCAGGCTTCGTGCGGAGTGGCTTGCTTCGCTTCGGAGGTCACGGGTGACAAGCATCGCCTGGATCTTTTCTCCGTGGCATGCCGGTGTGCTGGGAAATGAACAGGCGGACAGATTGGCTGGCTCTGCAGAACTTGGTGGAGTATTGATACATGACAAGGCGGACGTGGTTGCGGCCTTGTGGGAGCACGTGCACACCTCGGAGGAGCAAATGGATTACCATGGTCTGGCAAGAATGAGACAGCGAGGAGTGACGAGGGGATCTGGCCGACGCTCAACGCTAAGAGGAAAGGCGAGACGGACTTATAATCAGATTGCTACTAGTACTATTAGTGTTGGAACTCTTCGCTGGCTACTGAGGATGGGGACGGAGCACTTATGGGAATGCCCCGAATGCTGTGATGTCGATTCCTAAATCAATCAATCAATCAATCATTCTCTGAAAGCATGTGAGTTTTAACTTGAAAATGGGTTTAAAATTCAAGAAGATCAACCTGGTTGCATCCGGCTTTATTCCATATCATGATTATGTGACATGCCAAAAAGCGTGGGAGGTCATATTTCGCATCTCATACGTTCACCAGCGTCGTGGTTCAGCTCTATGTTCTTTCCTCGGCCATGGCATGCGGACTAACCATCCAAATATTTACTTCTCTGTGGTCTCCTTGTTCTTTTCCCCCAATCTTGCTAGTTGTCATCAAGTTCTGTAGTTTATTTCTTCTCATAGCAAGCCCGTATGTCATATGGATCGGTCTCAACTGACGAACTCCGTAGCATCTAGCCACGACCTCCAGCCGTCTGCTCTTCTGTATCAGTCTCCTCTCGTAACCTTATAGCCACGGACACTCCCTGTCAGTGTTTAATTCTTAAGTCCGATGTAACGGCTTACGGCTCGTTTTGAGCACTGAATGCTGGCTCGCGTCTATCGGGGTGGGGTTGGTGTAGATACTTTTCTCCCGGCTCGCTACCCGAGAACATCGGGGTGAGGTTGGTGTAGAAACCTCCCCCCGGCCCGCTACCCGAGAGCCATCGTCAAGGGGGCGGTTTCGGTGTGCTCTCTTGCCGCTCTTCAAGCCAGGAAACCAGAGAGGTGTGCTAGACCGGAACTGAGCAGAAGCATCGTTGCGCATAATCAGGTCATGATTCAGTATAGCCCACACGGACTGTCTGAAATTTGGCCTACTTTGGCTGTTTTCTGCGCAGGTTTTATGTATTTCCTTGTCAACATTTTCCATCACATACCCTAGAGTGAAAATGATCTGATACAATCACTCGCGAAGAGGGGAAGGCCCATTCTAGTCAATGAAGAGACGTGGATTCATTCTCGTTTGAGTAATTCATTAATTTTACGCATCCTGCATCCATCTTCTCTTTGGCTTTCCTCTTCCTTTCTTTAGGGAATTTGCCCCTCCATTATTATTCTCTCCAAACTTTTATGACGCTTCAAGTAAGTAATATATTGTTCATTTTTGAAGTAGTTTTCTTTACATACGGGTACAAAGTGGGGTTAAAAGCCTAGATAATGGACTTCTTTGCGCCGGCTGTTATCACTTATAGTTCGGTCTCTTCTTGCAGATAGACTTGTTGAAAGCATCGCAGAAAACACGAACTCCGTATCTCCAGCAACGACAACCAGGAGTCTCCGAGAAAATTGCACTTGTCAACCGAATGACGTGGCCCGGAATCGAACCCACAATCTTCTGAGCTAGGCAGGCGGGATAACCGACTTCACTACCGAAACTGCCCTTCACATACACACATACTAGGTTAACTTCTTATAAACACGGGTGAATGATAGGACGCACACTGAGAAAACTTGAGGATAGTATAACTAAACACTACCTTGTCTGAAACCCGTCTGGCGAACGAAATAGTGGGAGGCATAAACATACACAGAGAAGAAAATTATAGTCATAAATGAATTACGAGGCTGCTTCAAATTAAAGCTTAAATGTTGTTTTGTTTGTGGTGAATATATTGTGTAACAAGTAAAGAACAAATGCATACATTTTCGATGTGGTCACCACTGCGTTCAATGCGATTTCTCCAGCGCCGATAAAGTGCCTTGATTCCTGTATAAAAACCGACTCTGGGGTCACTACCCGACTGACCCGGTCGTGAATTGTATATCACAGAAGTCACGCTGTTGTGAAACTTCCTACTCCACGCATACACTTGCTGGACTGACAGGTATGCATAACCATTCTGGACCTTCAGTAGCCGATGAATGTCTATAGGCTTCACCTCTTCAAAGATAAAAAAAAATAAGACGGATAACAGAACGCTGCTCCTCTTTGGTGCATGCCAAAAGTGGGGCGGCCATATTTAAACTCTCCTTATGACGTCACTGTGTCGTCTGCACCATGATGTCACGTGCTTAACACTCATGACATCCTTAACAACAATATTGACAGGTTACAAGACAATGACATAGTTATTGTAATTTCTATCACACTTTTGCAATTTTCATGTGATTCCCCTATGTATATGGAGAGGGCATGAAGGGAGGAAGCATCAGTAGTAAGCAAAGAATAGAACGGCTTAGTGTGAGTTAGTCGAAGGCCCAGTCCCCAAGGGGATAAAGGGAAAAAAGAAGAAGAGCTGCTAATAAATGCAGAGTTGGTAATAGGGGGCTGAGTGGTCTCAAGGTATGGTGTCCTCGTCGATTGCTGGAGGTCGCCCATTTAATCCCTGGTGAGGCCGGGATATTTTCACGTGAACTTCTAGTAAACACATTTTTCCTTGTCTGTGGGTAGTGAGATCGGACTCCCGTGTGTTATTGCGTACGTAAAAAAATCCATTGGCAGTTGAAAAAAAAAAAAGATTCTTCATCCTTCGCCAGTTCCCTTGTCTCATGCATGATCAAGTCCATAGTTTAAAAAAAAAAAAAAATTGGCCCCCCCCCGCTCGCCCAGTTTGAACTCAAGCGTAGTCCATACACATTACTTCCATTAACACTGGACTGATTATTTCGTGTGGATTAGCTTTCACTATTTCCGGTGTCTCTCGCCATCAGACGAACCCACTCAGACTTCTGAGGTACTTGTAATTTACGTCCCCAAGTCAAGGACAAAAATTCAACATTTTAATCCAACTCTTAGGTATTGGGGGGGGGGGGGGGTAGGGGGGGGGGGGGAGTTGAAGCCCTTACCTCGGCATTAGCACACCGGATGTTTAAAACCACACATTCTTATACATTGAGCCATGCTGATTTCCGTGTCCATAGTGTCTCAATGTCCAGTACCTAATTTTGTACTAGTAGTCCTCTGCCAGTTCTTCCATGAACCATGATTTCGGTGACTGTTCTTGCCTAACCTCAGAGAAGTGTATTATCGATTTCTTGCCAGGCATATTTCACTATGCGGCTTTCACCAAACTCGACACCCCACATTGTTCCAAAGGCTTTTGATGGAGGAGTGCTACTGGGAGGGCAAAGCCTTACCTTAGTGCAAGGAAATGTAACCTAAAGACTAAATGTCATGGCAGGGCTAACCAGGCCTTGAGCTTCTTTCGGCAACCGGCCTCGGATGGAAGCTCCGATAGGCAGACAGTTAGAATATTGCTTTGCTGATTTGGCAGCTTCTGCAGCTTGTCTTGTTCCTGAAGTATTCGTGTTAGATTTCCTCTGGAGTAAACTAGGCAGGTCGAAAGAGGGATCATGCTGCATGGGCAACGCATGGTCTCTAAATTAAGATCAGGCCTTTTGTTATGAGACGTATAAGTTCATTTTACAAACTATCGTCTGTCAAGACGGCAAGGTGCCGGTCAGTCGTCACATTTCGCTATATCTCGTCAGGTGCATACTGCAGAGCTATTTATCATGTGACGTGTATTAAAACACATAGTCGGAGGTACTGTTAGATTGTGGTGAGAAACACACGGAGTGGTTGGGGTTCAGAGCTATTTATCATGTGACGTGTATTAAAACACATAGTCGGAGGTACTGTAGATTGTGGTGAGAAACACACGGAGTGGTTGGGGTTCAGAGCTATTTATCATGTGAAGTGTATTAAAACACATAGTCGGAGGTACTGTAGATTGTGGTGAGAAACACACGGAGTGGTTGGGGTTCAGAGCTATTTATCATGTGAAGTGTATTAAAACACATAGTCGGAGGTACTGTAGATTGTGGTGAGAAACACACGGAGTGGTTTGGGGTTCAGAGCTATTTATCATGTGAAGTGTATTAAAACACATAGTCGGAGATACTGTAGATTGTGGTGAGAAACACACGGAGTGGTTGGGGTTCAGAGCTATTTATCATGTGAAGTGTATTAAAACACATAGTCGGAGGTACTGTAGATTGTGGTGAGAAACACACGGAGTGGTTGGGGTTCAGAGCTATTTATCATGTGAAGTGTATTAAAACACATAGTCGGAGGTACTGTTAGATTGTGGTGAGAAACACACGGAGTGGTTGGGGTTCAGAGCTATTTATCATGTGACCTGTATTAAAACACATAGTGGGAGGTACTGTTAGATTGTGGTGAGAAACAAACGGAGTGGTTGGGGTTTCATTGAGAAGGCTAATGAACGATTCTTGAAAAAAGGAGAGTATGGCATATGAGGCTACGATCTCCAGCATGAGAATGGAGGTGGAGCAGTCACAGTGGCATTCCGTTTGTTAGAGGAGACCACTACAACACACATTGTCTTCATCGCGGATTCAAGGAGTATGCTTACTACGTGGGGAAAGGAATGTTTCTTGTGGAATGGCTCACCTTGCTTCAGAGGTCACATATCGTAAGAATTGTTTGAATTTTTGCCATGGCCATGCGGAAGTGTGGGAGAATGAACAGGCTGATAGGCTGGCAGGGAATGCACCTCTTGGTGGTCGATTACATTTGGACAAGGTGGTCGTGCGCTTGTGGAAATGATGAGATTGTGGGGGATCGGCAGGGGTTCTGATAGAATCTAAAAACTGAGAGGGAAGACCAGGAGAACTTTCAATAGATAGCGGTGGGAACGATTAGTAGTGTGACTCTTCGCTGGCTGTTGAACGAGGGGACGAAGCGCATATGGAATGTCCTGAGTGCAGTGATGTCGGTTCTTAGCTTTCTTAGCTCAACTCAACACAACTCAACTGTGGAACATGTTTTATCAACAAGGTAATTTAAAATTTAACACCAACTCAATTTACTTGCACAAAACTAACTGGAACCGCGTCATTGAAACACTTTAAAATCGTTTACTGTACCTTGTTCCTGCAATGCCCATATTTTATCAGGTGTTGAGAAATTGTCGATTTGAATTACAGGGATCGTTTGTTTCTAAATTGTTTGCTATTAAATATTGACACCACTTCCCCCTTAAATCACCACCATCGCACGAGATGATTCGTCTTCGATTAATCGATTGCAGACAAATTATTACGTGTGTCCGTGTTATTTTTGCACATTACAACTCCCCCATACTGCGTTGTACAGTGAATAACATTGAACATTGGGGTTGAATCCATACTTTACGTTAAATTACGATCACTTTACAACGTTGCCCGCCCTTTACTCTAAACAACGGACACTTTACAATGGAACCCGCTCTTGTCACGGCCTTCCTGCCACAGTCTGGCGTCAGTTTGATGCCACCGAACGGCTAACTTATGTTGACAATCACGAAAGACTAATGGACGTTAGGGACAAAGCTGGAGGCGCTAAGAGATATTGGACCTTTTAACAAAACAGCTTTAAATGAATATATATGGAGAATAGCCATCAGTTGTGAGGACTATAAATCTGGCCGAACGTAACCTCTGCCATTAAACATCTCCGCCACATGTATAATGTATTATGCCCTATCTTCTTCACACTTTTATAGTCTATGACATTTATATACTATACCTATTTTCTTCACTCTTTATAGTCTATAATATTATATATATATATATATATATATATATATATATATATATATATATATATATATATATATATATATATATATATATATATATGTTTATATATATTCCTATCTTCGGTCTACAAGGTGTGGACTGCGCCTGGTTAGGGTGAGCTAGCCTCTCCCAGGAGGGTTGAGACGTGAAAATTAGTGGCCCGTCAATGACCCTGCAGACTTCACAAGTCAACCCCACCTCCTCGTGGCGTAGACCTGGAAACCATGACCGCGAGTCATGGGCCAATGGGCTCTGGCTCGCCGGGGGAGGGGGGAGGGGGGGGGGAGAGGCCGACTCCCCTGGTTAGATTTTTGTCCTAAACCTGTGACTGGCCTACCAAGCCGACAGGGGATTTTCATACTGATCGTATAAAAACTAAGAATTATAATCGGACTGACCCAAAATGGATATAGACCCGGCAATTTTAAAGGGTTATGAGAAGAAATAACTTGGAGAACTAGGTGACGACAGGCAAGATCGAAGGGAAGAGACCAAGGGGAAGACCGAGAAGTAAATACCTGGATGGCTTGGCCATGTGGTAGGGTTGAGACAGAAACACAGAGCTGATCCACGACTCTGGTGATCGAGTGAGATGGCAGAACATGACCGCCCACGCTTATCGGCATGGCACATGATGGATGGAATGTTAAAAGACTACGAGATAGATCAATGATTAAAAAATAGGCACAATGAACACCTGCGGTTTTAATAATAAAGAAGAAGAACTTATAAAAACAAATGAAAAGAGGAAAATTGGGCTGATGGGAATAGCGGACACCAGAATAAAAGGTAAAGGGTGCAAGACGATCCATCACAGTTATACGTTTGTTTACTCCGGTGTGGAACAGCAAGAAAGGCAAGACACGATGTTGGAATAGTCACTGAACCACGGCTAGCAAGAAGTTTATTAGAAATAAAAATATATATCAGAGAGAACCATAACAGTGAGAATTAAAAGAACAGACAATTACTACATATGTACAAATATACGCGCCATGCAATGCAAACAAAAAATGAGGAAGAATAAGAGGAGTTCTTTGAAAACATCCATGACGTGCTAAATAAGATAGCGAAACAGGACAACATCATAGTTATGTGAGTCTTCAATGCAAGACTAGGACTAACAGAACGGGCATAGCAAAACATCTTGGAGCATTTGGAGAGCAACGCAATGAAAAAAATGATGATGGAAGTAGACTGATATAGTTATGCAGCCAACACGACCTCCATATAACAAACTCATTTTATTTAAAAAAAAAAAATACTCACACATATACACCTGGTATAAATGGAACGATCTAGACACCAAAAGCCAAATTGATTTCATATTAAAAAGAAACAACAGAAAGATAAATATATTAGATGCAAGGGCAGTGCACAACTTAAGCATAAAACACAGACCAGAAAGCAGTTATTTCCACAATAAGAACAAACAGAAGAAGAAAGCAAAGACCAGGTAAATTCATGCCATGTGAATCAGTAAATTAAAAAAAAAAAGAACATCAAAGACGAGGTAGTGAGGACAAATTATGAGAAAGAACTAATTGAAATCTTTGTAAAATTACCTATAGATAGAAAAACAGTGGAAGAAGAATGGGAGATGATAAAATGAAGCATTTTAAATACTGTAAAAATAACACGTGGAACCACGAAAAAATGCAAAACACGGATAAAGAAAATAACAAGTTGGTGGAACGTAGAGGTAAAGGAAGGTCTAAAAGAGAAAAATAAAAAAATTAAAAAATAAAAAAGTGTGAGAAGAGCAAATATGACAGTGATGTATTAGAATAAAGAATAGCGAGCAGACATGTGAATAGAATAGTAGAAAGAGAAAAAAAAATACAAAGACTGGGAGGGATATGGAGAAACCCTAAATAAAACCTACAAAGAGGCATCAATAAATTTATTTTAAAAAAAAATCAGTGCAATGAGAACCAGAGCAGAACCCTTTGACTAAACTGAAATAATTAACAGCGAAAAAGGAAAAACAATAAGTGATCAGAAACAAATCCTAAAAAGATGGAAACAGTACTTCGAAAAACTTATCAACATTCCATCAGATGCCACAGGAATTCAAGAAACCGACACAGATGCCATCTAAGAACTAGAACCAGACATACTGAAAGAAGAAATTGGAGACGCCGTTAGATTAGCCCCACTGAATAAATCATCGGGAGGAGACGAAATACCATATGAACTAGTTAAAGCAGCAAAAGAAGTAGGAACAGCGTGGCTACTTAGACTGTTTAACCATGTTTGGGTAGAACAACAGACACCATGAGACTGGGGAAACGCCATAATAATTCCAATTTGGAAAAATAAAGGCAGTAAAAGAGACTGCACACAATACAGAGGCAGTTCCCTTTTCAGTCATACTGTGAAAATATTTTGCAAAATTCTTGAGAAAAGATTAGAACTACAATAGAACCCCACCTAAGCGAAACACAACATTGATTTAGGAAAACAAAAAGGATGCACAGATGCCATTTTTGCTCTTAGGCAACCTATAGAAAAATCAATCGAATTCAATGAAACACTCTACTTAGCCTTTGTCGACCAAGAAAAGGCATTTGATAGAGTAGATAGAAACAAGCTGTGGGAAATCCTTAAACAATATGGAGTGAGTACACATCTAACAAACCTATGTAGAAGCTTATACAACAACAGTGAATGCTTAGAGAGAGCAACTGGAGGATACTCCGAACCCTTCACCATAAGATCCGGAGTACGATAAGGTTGTGTCCTGTTCCCTCTCTTGTTCATAACATATATAGACAACATATGTAAAGAAACAAGCCAAACAGAGACCACAAGAACACCGCATGACGAGAACACAGAAGAAAAACCATCTGCAAATCTAACCATTAGAGAACTACTATTTGCAGACGACCAAGCACTAATAGCAAAATCAGAAGCTGAATTACAAGACCACATGAATAGTCTAAATGAAATGTGTAGGGAACATAACATGAAAATTAGCACAAGTAAAACAGAGGTAATGACTGTAACTAAAGAAGAAAAAGCAACAACAATTCACCTAAACGAACATCCCTTGAAACAAGTAAAGAGTTTCAAGTACCTAGGAAGTATAATATCATCAAATGGCAAATCAGAAGACTAGATCGAAAATAGATGCAATAAGGCAAACCAACTCATTGGACAAATGGCACCAATACTAAAGAACAAACATGTATCAATAACTACTAAGAAAGCACTTTACAACACAATCTTCCTACCAACTCTATGTTACCAATGCCAAACCTGGACAATGACAGAAAAAGAGAAAAGAAAAATCACAACAACAGAAATGAGATTCCTGAGAAGAATACTCAATGTATCAAGAAGAGATAAGATCAGAAATGAAGAAATCAGGACTAAAGTGGGGTTTATAGCTGCACTAGATTTTATTAGAAGGCAGCAAGTCAAATGGTTTGGCCATGCAAGTAGGTTACCAACTAACAGTATACCACAACAAGCAATGATGTACAGACCAGAGGGAAGCAGAGGAAGAGGCCGACCACGTAAACGATGGACGCAGGGAATAACAGAGTCCATGGGAATATCGATACATGAAGCCCATAAGCGGACACTCTCCCGCTGTTTATACTTCACCTCGACACCGCAAGGTACAAGAGGAACAAGATGAGATGAGAGACTCTATTTAGCCTTTGTCGACCAAAAAATAAGGGCATTTGATAGAGTAAATAGAAAGAAGCTGTGGGAAATCCTTAAACGATATGGCGTGGGTACATATTAACAAACTTATATATCATATAGCCGGTTTCGTGGCTTATAGGTTATGACTTTTCTCAGTAATCTCGTATACTCTCGTGGGTTGACGTGATGACGGTAAGAATCAGCGGTGGTTCGAATCGCATCAATAACTTACGGGGTATGTGAACCGGCCGCTCAGAAAGCAATGGCAAACTACTGAGCGTAATCTTGCCAAGAAATCAACATACAGCTGAAAGATGCTGGTGTTGACAGCGATGTCTTGTAAAGGATATACAAAGCAAAAAAAAAAAAAAATATCATATCTTCAGGATTTCTTCATCTATCAGCTCCACTTGGATCCGCTTGACAACCCATCGGACTGTTTCTGAGTCGATGTTCCCGGCTCTGGTGTCTTTCTCCTCCTTCTTCTCTGTTGTCTTGATTCTTGTCTGAGTTGGGCTGTCGATCTTCTCCCTCGTGGTTGCTTCAGTAATAGCTGTAGTATCAGGCTCTTTGATGCGGCTAGCAGATAGGCTCTCCACGTTGTTCTTCTTCTTGTCGGCTCTCACGCTGCACATCTTGGCTACAGCGTGTTTCTTGTTGTTGGCCACGTAGCATTTTCCCGCGTATCAGGCTTCTTGACAGGATAAGGCGACTTGACTTTTTAGCGCTCGCAGTGCGAATGGACGACACGCAAAAATACACGACAGTATAATGCATACTATAACGCATGATCGATTGAAATTTAAGAAAGTGTGCTCAAGGTGGGACCCAGACATTTGAAGGAGGAACACAAAATGAACCGATTTGGTCTTTCCTTGCATCATCTCTGTCGATACAAACATGAAGGAGAAGACATGCTGAACAGGATTGTTACTGAGGACGAATCATGGGTGCATCACTAACAGCCCGAATCAAAGCGTGTTTCAATGCAATGGAAACATCCTTCTTCGCCTTGTGTCCAAAAATTCAAGGTTACGCCA
Organism: Cepaea nemoralis; assembly: GCA_014155875.1. Classification (NCBI taxonomy): domain Eukaryota; kingdom Metazoa; phylum Mollusca; class Gastropoda; order Stylommatophora; family Helicidae; genus Cepaea; species Cepaea nemoralis. The sequence continues at coordinate 51,506 of JACEFZ010017570.1, read as the reverse complement.
TCAGCAAGGAAGGTTATGCTGACAGTGTTCTGGGATTGTCAAGGAATGCTTTTAACCAATTTCAAGAAGAAAGGTGACAATGTGAATTGTGAATCGTACTGTGAAATTCTATCGATGCTTCATGATGCAATTCGAAGAAAACGTCCAGGACTGCTGACTAGAGGAGTGTTGCTTCTTCATGACAATGCCAGACCACATACGGCTCGATTAACTCAGGAGAAAATTAACCAACTAAGGTGGGAAGTTCTGGAACATCCACCTTACAGCCCCGACTTAGCCCCTAGCGATTTCCACCTTTTTGGTCCACTGAAAACCCACCTTGGCGGGAGACATTTCGCGAATGACGCCGAAGTTGAATGTGAAGTGAAAACGTGGTTTAGAAAACAGAGCACGCATGTTCTATGCAGCCGGCTTGGGAGGAACTGATAAAACGATGGGATAAGTGCATCCATGTTGGTGGAAATTATGTTGAGAAATAAAGGACAATGTATGTATACAAATAAAGTTGTTTCAAGTTATTATCATATTTAGTTATTTTTCTACAGACATATGTGACTTACTTATTGACGTTGCCTCGTACATCTGACACTCACATACTTTTAAAGTGTTGTATGTCATTTCCACGCCATTGCCATCAACCCCAGGTTGCCATTCTAGACAATATTATATTCAGTGATATGCCATTGCTTTCTGAACAAGAAGTCAGCTGGCAGGTGTGTGGCATGAACCCACTATCCCGCCGTCAGCCCACAGAAAGTTTAAGCCGAACGCATTAAACCGCCTGGCTACGGTGACCCATTACTACCCACATATACTGTATACACCAGATCACAGGCTCCCTAAACAAATTTTTTACGGCGAGCTGCGTTGTGGCAAACGCTCCCAAGGCGGCCAGAGGAAACGCTTTAAAGACACTCTGAGAATCTCTCTGAAAGCTTCTGGAATTCATCTTGAAACCGGGGAGACTGCTGCTAAAGACAGTAATTCGTGGCGTACATCATTACATAAGGGTGCAGTAACTTGTGAAGCAACCAGGACTGCAAGAGCTGTGAAGAAAAGGCTGTCCAGAAAAAGCACTACAGGAGATCCTCCTCCTGGAACGTCAAGCATTCTTTGCCCACACTGTCTAAGAACATGTCGTGCCAAAATAGGCCTTATCAGCCATCTTAGAAATCACGGCTACATACTGTCAACTCCACTGGATGAAATGAATAGTTATCATCATTCTTGATGGACAAACAACATATACCATTTAGTGTACCTGCTCCAGGCATTATAAAAAGCAGTATCGTAGCAGGCAGGCTACTGTGTGGGTAACTGAAGTGTTAGAGCAGTCACAGTTTCGTGTACCCGAGAGCACGGAGAAACAAGTAGCCAGCTTTTCCCCTCCCGTAGCAAACGACGAGTGCAAGGCGTAGAATTTTCATCCAAGCGCACTAATGGCATTGTCAGCATCGCGTATTAACCAGTATACCAACGCACCAGCTTTCAGATGTTATACGCCATTTAATCAATCATGCTCAGCCTGTATACTCCGTTAAATCAATGATACTCAGATTTTATACTCCATTAAATCAATGCTACTAAGACTTTATACTCCATTAAATCAATGATACTCAGACTTTATACTCCATTAAATCAATGATACTCAGACTTTATACTCCATTAAATCAATGATACTCAGACTTTATACTCCATTAAATCAATGATACTCAGACTTTATACTCCATTAAATCAATGATACTCAGACTTTATACTCCATTAAACCGATGATACTCAGACATTATACTCCATTAAATCAATGATACTCAGATTTTATACTCCATTAAATCAATGATACTCAGACTTTATACTCCATTAAATCAATGACACTCAGACTTTATACTCCATTAAATCAATGACACTCAGACTTTAAACTCCATTAAATCAATGATACTCAGACTTTATACTCCATTAAATCAATGACACTCAGACTTTATACTCCATTAAATCAATGATACTCAGACTTTATACTCCATTAAATCAATGATACTCAGACTTTATACTCCATTAAATCAATGATACTCAGACTTTATACTCCATTAAATCAATGATACTCAGACTTTATACTCCATTAAATCAATGATACTCAGACATTATACTCCATTAAATCAATGATACTCAGATTTTATACTCCATTAAATCAATGATACTCAGACTTTATACTCCATTAAATCAATGAAACTCAGACTTTATACTCCATTAAATCAATGAAACTCAGACTTTATACTCCATTAAATCAATGATACTCAGACTTTATACTCCATTAAATCAATGATACTCAGACTTTATACTCCATTAAATCGATGATACTCAGACTTTATATTCCATTAAATCAATGATACTCAGACTTTATACTCCATTAAATCAATGATACTCAGACTTTATACACCATTAAATCAATGATACTCAGACTTTATACTCCATTAAACCGATGATACTCAGACTTTATACTCCATTAAATCAATGATACTCAGACTTTATACTCCATTAAACCGATGATACTCAGACTTTTTACTCCATTAAATCAATGTTATTCCGGCGTTATACCTCGTTAAATCAGTTATACTCAGACTTTATACACCATTATATCAATGATACTCAAATGTTATTCTCCATTAAATCAATGATATACTTTAAACTCCATAAAGTTAATGTTATTCCGACGTTATACTCCATTAAATAAATGATTGTCCGATGTTTTACTCCATCAAATCAAAGATATTCTGATGTTATACTGTGACATGTATGTCGTCATCCCTCAGTCTTTTCCAGCAGACAGCTTCACGCGCTATTAATTACTTAGGACGGGAGAATTAACGAAACGAAATTTCGTTTCGTTTTAAGGCAATTGATTGGCCGCACCCCGGAAACACAGGCTTAATCTAGACAAAGGCTTGGTAGACAAAGCGGTCTGGTCAATCGCCATGTTTCTCCAAGGTTAGCGGGTGACCCATTGTTAATGGGTTAATTTAAAGCCCACCTATTCTCTGCGTTTTAGGTGAGCATTATATTATATACAACATATCATGTTATGTATTAGGATAAATGCTTTGTGGCAACTAATATCATGATTGAAGTTGTGTGTGTGAAAATTAGGAGAATCGCTTTCATTGAAATGTTGGTTTAAGTCACACAGCCTGGACATCGCCATGTTGTCCAGTCAGCCTTCATAAAGCTTACAATATAATCTTGCTATGAGTCATTCTTCTGAGATGATTTTGTGAACTTACTTTATTCCTAAATGCTTATTTTTCACAACTGGTCTCTGTGTTTTAAAGTGTTTTTTCCTGAGTGCTTATTTTGTATTTCTGCTCTTATGATGGAGAAATATTACTATCTCACATTTGTGTACAACTTTAATATAGGTTGTTAGATAGAGAGAGAGAGATATATTCTCGCTTGACTTTTTCATGCACTACGAGTTAATCTGTTGTTTACATTGTTGTAAATATACAGAGGTGGGATTGTCTTGTAGTCCTTTTTCATAAATGATGATGATGAGGATGATGCAAAGGGAGATGACTGAACTGGTAGCTAAACTTCGGCCATTTATCAGTGGTACTTACATAATGCTGTTTGTAACTATGGAAAGGAGATTTATGAATTGTTTACATGAGGACAGTGTCTCATGAACTTTTTCCATGGTGTGACAGCGGAACTATCAAAATGTTTGGATGGATTAGGTGGTGCGTAACCCCTCAGGAAGCTCCAGTATCAGTCCAGAAGAAATGTACCTATTGAATAGATATCTCACTCACATTTGGAGTGAGACAAAACTCTACAGTAGGCGACAAGTGCTAGGCAACTATTGTCACCTTTCTTTCTTCTCCCCTTTTGTTCCCTCTAATTTTAATTATGATACATTGGTATCAGAATGTATGCTTTATTATGATCCATTGTTATCAGAATGTATGTTTTATTATGATACATTGTTATAAGAATGTAGATTTTATTATGATACAATTATCAATGTTTGGGTTGTATTACTAATCTATATCGACCCTGTTCTTCTTCACTCTACATAGGCGCTAGAGATGGCGGTGGAGTATTGGCACTAGTCAACATGCTTGGCACTGGATTTATAGTCAACTTGTTTGGATTTAGAGGCAGGAAACTGGGATATCAGCCTCCTCTAATATTCTACAAAGAGTGCTGGTTACTGCTACTCACCCTGAACCTGAATGTCAATGCCTGGATACTTAACGGATTTTAAATATGCTGAAGTGGATTCCCTACCTCTGGGAACTTACAGACGGTGTTAATCGTTGCAATGTCTGCAAAGACATGAGGCATGCCTGGCCTAGATGGATACAGAGTATAACCTCTTCTAAAAGTCACCGCCTGAGTCCACGTTCAACTGTCATATTCCAGAGGCTCATGGATAGTCTGGAATTCACCATCATTTACCAGTATGGATTTTACCAACTGATTGTGTGAACTCCCAGCTTCCTTTGAATCTTCTCATCCATCATATCCCAGACATGGATAATCAAGCACATTACCAACTCCCGTCAATCAAGTCGTATATTCAGCTGAAGAAAGAATAACCTACATCTTAACCCAGAGAAAGGGGCTGGAATATTCATGCCCCATTCAAGTTAGTTCTGTCAGGAAATTCTAATGGATTATGTGATGCCACTCCTCATCCAAAGAGATACTGAAAGTGTTTGTGCCTGATCCTGATCGAATCAATCACATGGACTCATGTGTGTCACGCCACGCCAGAATGCTTCAGACTTATTTATACCTGTCTGTTATATCACCCTGGAACGCTCCTAGCCCAGTGACTTAGCAACTGTGACTTGAGAGATTACAGTATATCCACATTGGATTCATATGGATTACTCCTACATGTTTTTCGCGATGGATATATGATCCAGAAGTGAAAGTTCTGTGTGTGGGTGTGTGCAATCCCCAATTTTCTAAATAGTGGATATATGCAAAGCAGCTGTTTTCCTGGATTATAGAGAGTGTGATTATGGCCAGACTTTTTCTAGTGGATATTGAAGGAGAGGAGTCATCATCAGCCCATAGGATAGTTCTAGAGACAGATTAGATAGATTTTCTTTATCTATTTCTTTGTATGGATTTACTTTGTTTTGTGTTTGACACATGTATTTGATGTGAACCTTTTTTGGGGAAATATTCTTGGGGACTTCTGTTTGGTTGTAGACTTTGTGTTCATTGCCTGAAATATGACAATTTTTCATGTCCATGTCACCATATTGTAGCCAACAGGGTTTTCCAGAACCCAAATGTTTCCACAATACAATTGTTTGTTTGTTTGGTTTAACAAAGCCTTGAAGTTACTTCATTGTTAACCTGGTGTTCCAAAACTGATGTTTATAGTCCAGTTATTGTTACTGTTATGTGATACAGTGAGTTAGTGTACTGTTTTTGTCTAACAATGGCTGTTTTCCTCTGTCATGTAATCCAGTTGTTGCGTCTAACATTGGTTGTTGTCCCTCTGTTGTATAATACTGTGGATGTGCATGACAGTTGATACTTGTCATTGTTTATATATATATATGTGGGAGATTAAATGTGGGGCGGGGCACTTACACATAGACACACCCTCTGGGTAGAGTGATTAGTACTCGGGTGTCTGTGGTAGAACTTCCCGGATCTCCCAGCCTTCTATGGGAAACATTTCTTCTATGTTAGTGTTGAACTTGCACCCTTTTCTGCCTTGTTCAATACTTGAGGGTTACGAGCCAATATATTAATTCCTATAGAGAGCGTGTTTGGGTTTTAGACCCCATTCATACTGAATACCCCTAGCGAAACCTGTCCTTATTCTAATTTATTATATTTACCACCATACATATACCCAGGGCCGGATTAAGCCATCTTGGTGCCCTAGGCACAAACCCACATGGGTGCCCCCTACTGCCTCGGGTCGCCGATCCTCCACTGACTGATGGTATGTTCAATATTATGCAAAAAACTAACAAAGAAAAACAGTTGTGAAATGTAAACACATATGTTTGTACTACTATCACTCATATAAAACCAACAATAAGGTATTTCTGTATTAAAATTAATAGTTAATTAATTTTGTAATAATAGTAGACAAAAATACTGTAACTTTTTTGATAGATAAGAAAGTCAGAGAGAGCACACATTTACATTTTTAAATTCTTTTTTTTTAGATTTACGTCTGGCAAAGTTTTTGAGTACATCATCAAAGTTAATTTTGCGCAACAAGTCTGCCTCAATCATCAGCAAAGATAAGGATTCAAGCCTTTATGTTTCATTGTCGATCTACTTGGATTTTTTGTAAGTTTCAACTGAGAAAAAGAGCGCTCAGTTGAACAGTTCCTAACCATTAATGTTAAAAATATGCGCAAGGCGATTTCTACATTTGGAAAAGCACACTCGATGTTGTCTCTATTACTTTGTAGAGTTCTGCATGACTGAACGTGTTGTTGTCAGATTTTGATGCACGAAACTTGGGGCGAATATATGAGTGGAACTGTTGTAGTTCAGTATATAAATTATTGTTCAGATCTTCAGGATAAGCATTTATTAGTCCTTCACAACACTGAGATGTTTGTGGTACATCGACCAAACAAGAAAATCGAACTGCTAGATCATTATATACCTGTCCTCGTCTACTCATCTCTGTCTCAAGTTTGCCAACAATGGTGTAGAAAGCAGATATACGAAATTTGTCTCTCTGTGGTGCCCCCCAAATGCTTGGTGCCCTAGGCACGTGCCTTGTTTGCCTAATGGTTAATCCATCCCTGGTTATACCCCATTACATCAATCATACACATACTTTATACACCACTATATCTTTGATACTCAAATGTTGTTATCCGTTAAATCAATGATAGATTTATACTCCATTAAATAAATGATACCAAGACTTTATACGCCATTACATCAATGATACTCAAATGTTATGCTTCATTAAATCAACGTCCAGATGTCTGCCTTTCTTTGTACCTTATAACAAATAGAACACAAACACTATTATACGTTACATACATGAATCCTATTGCTGATGGATTCCCCCCCCCCCCCCTCCCTCTTTCTGTTAACCCCCTTCGCCCCCAGGGACATGCTGGTTTGGTGGAAAACAAGCAGGCGGACAGATTGGCTGGGTCTCTATCGCTGGGTGTTGTATTGGTGCATAGTAAGTCGGGACCCTTTGGGATCGCGTGTATAGTGCGTCAGAACAGATGCATCATCACGGCAGGGAGGGAATAAAGCTGCAGGAAGTGACCACAGGATCTGTCTGACACTCATGACTTCACAGAAAGGCCAGAATGGACACTAAATCAGACTACTACTAAGAGTCGCAATAGCATTGGGGCTCTTTGCTGACTGTTGAAGATGAAGACGGAGCGCGCATGAGAATGTCTCGAGTTCTGTGATGTCGGTTCTTAACTCGACACAACACAAGAAAAGACAACACAACGCAACTCAAAGTTTCATAATTCAGTGACCCAGATTGACGTATGATATACTTTAGTTTCCATATATCCTTTACAGAATACTGCAGTCAATACCAACATATTGCAGCTGCTGTTGATGTCTTGGCAAGATTACGCTCAGTAATTTGCCATTGCTTTCTGAACCGGCTCACATACCCTCGAAAGTAACCAACTCGACGCGATCCTCTACCGAATCTCACGCAGCTGTGTTTTTCACGTGGATATACGAAATTACGGCGAAAGTCGTCAAACCCTTCGCCAGGGAGTCTAGCTTATAATATACTGTCCTTCCAAAATACGCAGTCGGACAAAGCTTCGATGCCGACTCTCGACATTCGCTACGCGAGGGGAAGACTGGTGGGCACACCTATTCATCCGTGTACTCAAGCCTACAAATAGCAGGTCAGCATGGTCTAATGGGTAAGAACGTGTATTCTTAAACATCCGTTATGCTGATGCCGAGGTAAGCGGTTCAACCCTTACACCAGACAGTTGAACTAAAATGTTGACCTGTCGTCCTTGACTTGAGGATGTAAATTACATGTACCTCTGAAGTCGGAATGGGTTCGTCTGATGGTGGGGGGACATTGCTAATGGGAAAGCTAATCCACATGCAAAATTCAGTTTATCACTACTATAAATAGTGTACGGATTACTTTTGAGTTCAAAGCGAGCGGGCAAAACCATAAAAAATGTGTTGGTCTTACCACGTGACATATCCAGAGCAAGTTTATTCTACAGGACCTAAGGGTTTTATAATATGTTTAATACCTGGCTCTGTTGCAAAGGGGTTACGGACGCAGTTAGTAATCCCACATACAGCGTTCGAAATACAGCTGCGGTCTATTTGGCAGCAGACCCGCTTGCGTTGATTTTTATGAAATTGTATGATTGCCGGTCGTTCAGAAAGCAATAAATCAAATCAAATCAAATCAAATCAACTTTATTAGGGTCACAAATTGGGCGCGCAGGCCCGTCTTACATTCGGCCCTTCCAATCACTCGTCTTTCATTCATCAAGAGCATTATACATTTACATAGGAAGAAAAATAAGCATTGTGAAAAAGTATGTGACGTAAAAATAGTGATGCTCCCACACACACACACTCACACACACACACACACACACACTCTCTCTCTCTCTCTCTCTCTCTCTCTCTCTCTCTCTCTTTCTTGCTCACTCATTCACTCTCACGCTCACTCATTCACTCTCGCGCTCACTCATTCACTCTCACGGTCACTCATTCACTCTCACGCTCACTCATTCACTCTCCCGCTCACTCATTCACTCTCACGCTCATTCATTCACTCTCACGCTCACTCATTCACTCTCGCGCTCACTCATCCACTCTCCCGCTCACTCATTCACTCTCACACATGCACTCTCCCGCTCACTCATTCACTCTCACGCTCACTCATTCACTCTCCCGCTCACTCATTCACTCTCACACTCACTCATTCACTCTCACGCTCACTCATTCACTCTCACGCTCACTCATTCACTGTCCCGCTCACTCATTCACTTTGCCGCTCACTCATTCACTCTCACGCTCACTCATTCACTCTCACGCTCAATCATTCACTCTCCCGCTCACTGATTCACCCTCACGCTCACTCATTCACTCTCACGCTCACTCATTCCTTCTCATGCTCACTCATTCCTTCTCACGCTCACTCATTCACTCTCACTCATTCACTCTCACGCTCACTCATTCACTCTCACTCTTTCACTCTCACGCTCACTCATTCACTCTCACGCTCACTCATTCACTCTCACGCTCACTCATTCACTCTCACGCTCAATCATTCACTCTCCCGCTCAATCATTCACTCTCCCGCTCACTCATTCACTCTCACGCTCACTCATTCACTCTCCCGCTCACTCATTCACTCTCCCGCTCACTCATTCACTCTCCCGCTCACTCATTCACTCTCCCGCTCACTCATTCACTCTCACGCTCACTCATTCACTCTCACGCTCACTCATTCACTCTAACGCTCACTCATTCACTCTCACGCTCACTCATTCACTCTCACTCATTCACTCACACACACACACTCTCACTCGCTCACTCTCCCGCTCACTCATTCGCTCTCACGCTCACTCATTCACTCTCTCGCTCACTCATTCACCCTCACGCTCACTCATTCACTCTCACGCTCACTCATTCACTCTCCCGCTCACTCATTCACCCTCACGCTCACTCATTCACTCTCACGCTCACTCATTCACTCTCCCGCTCACTCATTCACTCTCACTCATTCACTCTCCCGCTCACTCATTCACTCTCACGCTCAATCATTCACTCTCCCGCTCACTCATTCACTCTCCCGCTCACTCATTCACTCTCACGCTCACTCATTCACTCTCACTCATTCACTCTCACGCTCACTCATTCACTCTCACTCATTCTGTCTCTCATTCACACTCACTCACTCTCTCACTCAAACTACAGTAATGAACATAAGTTTAGATTATACATGATAAAATCAACTGGTATTTAACTGATAATATGACAGATGAGAATACACAAACATATGGATTCGCGTGTTACATAACATGCGTGTTACATGACATGCATCTGTTCAGCTCTCTCTCTCTCTCTCTCTCTCTCTCTCTCTCTCTCTCTCTCTCTCTATATATATATATATATATATATATATATATATATATATATATATATATATATATATATATATATATACGCCAGCTGGCAGGACACTTGATGATGATGGTGATGATGGGTCACAGTGCTTGGAGAGTAGAGAATGGAAAGTCTAGTTCACGGAAGAAGAAGATGTTGGCGACAAGCACGAAGATGGATACGGGGCACTTTAGGCTGCATTAGTCAGGCTGAGTGGTCTCGAAGTATGGTGTCCGCCTCGAGTTGCTGGAGGTCCCGGGTTCAAGCCCCAGTGAGGGCTGGGATGTTTTCACGTGGACTTCTAGTAACAAAATTTCCCCTGGTCTCTTATTAGTGAGATCGAACGCCCGCGTGTACTGTTGCGCGCGTAAAAATCTCTTGGCAGTTGGAAGTCGAAAAAGATTAGCTTAACGGCGCTGCCCGGGCAAAATGTCGAGTTAAAAACCTACCCAAAGTATTTCAGGATCCTCGCCGGTGCTACGGAGTTCGTGCACTGAGCTGAGATTCGCCGGACTCAGGCTTGAGTTAAAAGTAGAACGGATCACTTATGGGTCACACCCATGTGCCATTAAGTTCATCCGTCGACTAAACTAAACTAGTCAGAAGATCTGACATTTTCAGCGGGACGTGAGGAAACTGGCGTTGATACTTGGGTCGCAAGATGATGAGGTGAGCAGACCAACTCCTGCCCTAAAGTGAACAATGTAATCACAGATGATGGCAGGAGTGAAACATAAGTCATAAAGAGCATAGGAATGGCCAAATATGCTTTCAACATCATGAAATTGGTGTGGACATCTACAGAGATTCAGAAATCAATGGCAAACTACTGAACGTAAACTTGCCCCATTAATCACGAATAGCCAAACAATGCTGGGGTTGACTGCTACGTCCCTTAAAAGGACATGCAACTAACTACGGAGATAAGCAATGAGAATTGTCAAATGTTATGTTTATTCAACACTAATACATGGCGCTGAAGTCTGGACAGTCAACATGCAATTATAGCAATTATAAAGTCGAATAGAGGCTCTGGAGAAATGGGTATACAGAAGAATATGTCGTATTAATAGAAACAAAATCAGAGGTTCTAGAAAAACTGAGAATGAAAAGAGAGTTAGTGAAAGAAATAAAAAAGAGGCAAGTACAATTTTTCGACCATGTTAAAAGACATTTAAAATAATTAATAAAATATCCTTTACAAGACGTTGTCGTCAACCTGATCATGTTTTGACTGTTTATGACTTCTTGCCAAGTTGACGTTCAGTAGTTTTCCTTTTCTTTCTGAAAGACCGGTACTCATATCATTGTATGGAAATCAACACAAGGCAGTCTGCCACCAAATAGCCAGCAGCTGTGTTTCGAACGTCACAGATAAACCATATTGTAGGGTGGTAAGGTTGAGGGCAATCGAGCAAGTGATAGACAGCGATACAAGTGGGAATATAACATCCATAGATGGACTATCGACAGTCTGAAAGAATGTATAATCAATGCGAAAGGCAGATAATGTCAGAGATTCATTGCAGTTAAGCTTCATTTTAAAGACGGCACCTCATTGATTGATTGTTTCTCGCAATCTTGAAGGCATCTATGTGCGAATGAGACGACCACAGAATGGAATTCAATCCCTATTTATGTAGATATAAGACGCTGATATCCTACTACCACATTGCACATTTTTTCTGCTCGGAAATTGCAACTGAGTGATGGGTGCGCACTTAAGACTCGCATAATCGTCAGGATGTATTGATTTCGGGGGGAATAAATATTCTGGTCGTCCCTCTTTTCTTAATAAAAGAGACAGTGAGATCAGAGGTTGTAATTTTCCAGACAGATTCATGGTGAGACCCATGTCTCGGAGATTTCTGTGTGGCTAGGGCAGAGGTTTTCAAACTGGAGTGGCAACTTACTTCATATTAGTAGGAAGACACCCTGTTTCGGTATATTGAATGCTTACTGATCCTCGTCTGAAAAATTACAACAGTTTGTTCTTGATGTCTTCTGTTTGTCCTATGTCTTCTTGTTCTTCTTCATGTTGTTGTTGTTGTTGTTGTTGTTGTTGTTGTTGTTGTTGTTGTTGTTGTTGTTGTTCTTCTTCTTCTTCTTCTTCTTCTTCTTCTTCTTCTTCTTCTTCTTCTTCTTCTTCTTCTTCTTCTTCTTCTTCTTCTTCTTCTTCTTCTTCTTCTTCTTCTCTTCTTCTTCTTCTTCTTCTTCTTCTTCTTCTTCTTCTTCTTCTTCTTCTTCTTCTTCTTCTTTTCTTTGGGGTACATGCTCTCTTAATTGAGCAAGCTACGCCTAGACACCCCGTCGTTTATTTTATCTCCTCCAACTCCTTCTGTCTCTAATAATATTTATTTTGTCTGTAATTCTCTTCTCTATATATATTGAAGGCCGGTCTCCATGGTCTAGGTATTAACGTCTTTCTCCGTAATCCCGTACATTCTCGTGAATCGGTAGCGGTTCTCGCCGCGTCGGTCACTTACGGAGTATGTGAGCCGGTCGCTCAGAAAGCAATGGAAAACTACTGAGCGTAATCTTGCCAAGAAATGAACAATTAGCTGATGTTGACAGCGATGTCCTGTATATATATATATATATATATATATATATATATATATATATATATATATATATATATATATATATATATATATATATATATATATATATATATATATATATATATATATATATATATATATATATATATATATTGGCACCTTGCCGTCTTGACAGACGATAGTTTGTGCTCTAAAAAGGCATAATAACTTTTAACTATGGCGGTAGCGAGTGTGACTGATAAGGCCAATTTGCGCTGTAAATGTCCGTTCACAGTGGGTGCATGTGAACACGTGGTCATTTCCACCATCGTGCACCATCTTACGTCTCAAACGCTTGGTGTGTGACTTTTCTGCAATCATTTTCTCCTTTGACTTTATTCCATTTCTGATATTTGCCCTCCAACTATTTACTCGCCATGTGGTTTATAGACAAGCGATTGTCTAGTTATATTATGCTCTGATGTTCTCTGTGTTTGTCCTATCTAGCGTCAGCACATTCCTCACCAGATTCATTGGAATTTGTTCAGTTCTTTCCATAAGCTTTCCATATTCTCCGGTATTTAATCAGCTAAAAAAAACAACAACCCAAAATAAGAATAATTATCTCACATCTCACATGACAATTATTACAATGAACATTACCCCAACTGTGGTACGTCACAGTTATCTTAGGTAATTGTAATTGCCATGTCAAAAATGAGTTTTGTTGATTCATTTATTGTTGATTATTGTGCATTTTCCATGCGCTTTAATGCATATTATTGCTGTGGTTGTCGTTTTTGTCTAAGATTAGCTTCATAAGTGATGAATGAAGTAAATAATGTATGAGAGCAGACAGATAAATAAGAAGGGCAGAATGGCAGAATGTCAGACGGGCTTGAGCACTCAATTCTTAACCCTTTGCAATTCTTAACTCGATTTATTTGGTTGTTTCGGGATTTGAAATTTAAATATTGAGCACAACCCACTACTGGCACCGCTGATCGTATTCTGGTATGAACCTAAGGCCTATCCACGTCAATATGGAAGCACTATACTCAAGTTTCGCTCTCGTTTGAGCTCGTCAGTAGTGCATATCCCTGACCGGATCCGGAAACAAGCCCCGGATCACTGGCGTGTGAGGCGGGTGTGTAACCACGCGGCACACGTTGGACACGGCCAAATTATCATAACAGAATATTACAACGTCACCCATCGTAGATTATGCTCAAGATTGCCCAATCGCCGCTACTGACGTCCGTCAATCGATGTGGACCCGAACGATCAGGACTTCTCACTGGCAAGGAACACCAGGCCTCCTAAAATCCAGTGAGCAATAATCATTGAGCATAGCCTACGATGGGTAACGTTGTAATATTCTGTTATGATAATTTGGCCGTGTCCAACGCGTGCCGCGTGGTTACACACCCGCTTCACACGCCAGTGATCCAGGGCTTGTTTCCGGATCCGGTCAGGGATATGCACTACTGACGAGCTCAAGCGAGAGCGAAACTCGAGTATAGTGCTTCCATATTGACGTGGATAGGCCTTAGGTTCATACCAGAATACGATCAGCGGTGCCAGTAGTGGGTTGTGCTCAATATTTAAATTCTTAACTCTTTGAAAATAAAGTTCGTTCTTTCATTTGTTTCGTTCTTTAGTTTGTTAGGATTTGGTTTCCTTCTCTTCCCTGTCCTCGAAAGTCGCAACATTCTTCCTAAAAACCCTCTAGTATGGTATATAAGAATGTTGTCTTTTAACGTGGCCGAAATATTTCATGTGCCTCTGTTTTATTTCTCTTATCAACTCTCTTTTCATTCCCAGTTTCTCTAGAACATCTGCATTTGATTGTGTTTGTTTCCATGAAATACGACACATTCTTCTGTATATTCAAATGGCAAGATTGAGGGGAACTGAACAAGGGGAAATCAGAGAGGTCAATACTTGGATGACTCGGCCACACGATATAAGCAAGTTAGTTGTACATACTTTACAAGACGTAGCAGTCAATTCCAACATTTTCTGGCTGTGATTTCTTGGCAAATTTACATTCAGTAGTTTTCCATTGCTTTCTGAATGTCCGGCACTCATACCATTTTATGAAAATTAACGCAAGGCGGTCATCTGCCAAATCGCCCACAGTTGTGTTTCGAACGCGGTATGCGGAATTACGAATTGCGCCAGTAACCCCTTCATACATGTTAAAATCCGAGACAAAATCACAGAGCTGATCCTCAATTTTGGTGATAGTATGAGATGGAGAAACATGACTGCCCATGCTTATCGACATGGCACATGGTGATGATGATAAATCAATACAACTTTATGGATAAGAAAGATAGCGAACGACTAAAAGAATTACTAATTAACTAAGAACAATCAGCAAGTAACAAGTCCCTGCGCAGAGTGGGAATAACATTTTATGACAGAATCACCAATAGGAAGATAATGGAGAGAACTTAACACATTCCAGTAAAACAAGAGGTGAGGAAATGACGCGGGCGCTGGATAGAACACACACTGAGAACACCTGAGGACAGTGTAACAAGAAACTCCCTTGTCTAGAACCCACGTAGCGAAAGAAATAGTAGGAGACCTAACGACACACGGAAAAGAGAATTCATAATAGATTTGAAATAGTGGGAGACCTAACAACACAGGGAAGAGATGAATCAAAGTAGTTGTTGGAAAAACAAATGGGGGAAATAGTGGGAGACCTAACGACACACGGAAAAGAGAATTCAAAATAGATGTGGAAAAAATGGGGAAAACAAGGATGGATCTGCAGGAAATAGCAAACCATAGGACGGCTTGGGATGAATTATGTGAGGACCTGTGGCCCAATGGTGGGCTTGTGTGATTTTTGTGAGTGCCCGTGCCCCAATGGTGGGCTTGAGTGATTTATGTGAGGGCCTGTGCCCCAATGGTGGGTTTGTGTGATTTATGTGAGGGCCTGTGCCCCAATGGTGGGCTTGTGTGATTTATGTGAGGGCCTGTGCCCCAATGGTGGGCTTGTGTGATTGTTGTGAGGGCCTGTGCCCCAAAGGTGGGCTTGTGTGATTTTTGTGAGGGCCTGTGCTCCAATGGTGGGTTTGGGGTGAGTTATGTGAGGATCTGTGCCCCAATGATGGGTTTGGGGTGAATTATGTAAGGGCCTGTGCCCCAATGATGGGTTTGGGGTGAGTTATGTCAGGGCATGTGCCCCAATGGTGGGTTTGGGGTGAGTTATGTGAGGGACTGTGCCCCAGTGTTAGGCTTGGGGTGAGTGATGTGAGGGTCTGTGCTTCAATGATGGCATTGGGATGAGTTATGTGAGGGTCTCTGCCCCAGTGGTGGGTTTGGGGTGAGTTATGTGAGGGTCTGTGCTTCAATGATGTGATTGGGGTGAATTATGTGAGGGTCTGTGCCCCAGTGATGGGCTTGGGGTGAGTTATGTGAGGGACTGTGCCCCAGTGATGGGCTTGGGGTGAGTTATGTGAGGGACTGTGCCCCAGTGGTGGGCTTGGGGTGAGTTATGTGAAGGTCTGTGCCCCAATGATAGGCTTGGGGTGAGTTATGTGAGGGACTGTGCCCCAATGATAGGCTTGGGGTGAGTTATGTGAGGGTCTGTGCCTCAATGATAGGCTTGGGGTGAGTTATGTGAGTGTCTGTGCCCCAATGATAGGCTTGGGGTGAGTTATGTGAGGGACTGTGCCCCAGTGGTGGGCTTGGGGTGAGTTATGTGAGGGACTGTGCCCCAGTGGTGGGCTTGGGGTGAGTTATCTGAGGGTCTGTGCCCCAATGATGGTCTTGGTGTGAGTTGTGTGAGGGCTTGTGCCCCAATGATAGGCTTGGGGTGAGTTATGTGAGGGTCTGTGCCCCAATGATGGGCTTGGGGTGAGTTATGTGAGGGTCTGTGCTGCATTGATGGGCTTGAGGTGAGTTATGTGAGGGCTTGAGCCCCGGTTGTGGGGCCTTGTCCCCAATGAGTGACAAAGGACAAAAGAAGTAGAGGAAGTATCAACTTTTGGGAAACGCTTGGGGCACATGCTATAGCATGAGAAATAAATGCACAGGAAGTTATAAATGGGCACTAGTTGGCCGCACGTCAACGTACACTTGTTCCGTCAGCTACGCGAGGTCGTCGCTTGAAGACTGCAGGTTCAAATCTTGGTTTGGTCGTTGTAGCTTGACATGTGTGTACAGTCTAACCTGTCCTATAATGTGTACTTATTTCCTCTACTCATATGACTACCAATCTATACATGTCAGTCTCATCCCCTTTGTCTGTCTGTCTATCTGCATGTCTATCTGTAAGTCTATCGGCAAGTTTTCCTGTCTGGCTGTCTATATTTTATACATTTGTATGTCATTCAGTCTGTCTGTCTATATATTTATCTGTCTGTCCTTGTGTCTGTTTGCATATCTGTCTATCTATCTGTATACTTGTCTTTCTTCTATTTTCTGTCTACTCGAAACCGAGATAGAAAACACGAATAGAACACTCACCTGTGGATCCAGAATAAATCGGTTCAAAACCCTCATGAGTGAGACTAATTTCGTGACCAGTTAGTCCGATGTTGACCCAGTAGAGAACAACCAACACATCGACTCCTAGTGCAACTATACAACAGCCTAACTCAACAATTCGTTTGCCTGAATAGTCCCATAACCGTATATTGTTAGTACAGAAAAGCCCAGCATATAATCTCCGGCTGCACCTAGAGGGCAACTTAATTCAAAAACTCCTTTATTTAGTAAGTCTAGAAAAGCTTCATTCATCGACGGTTTTTGTAGATCAAGAACAGCGTACTCTAGTATCATCTACATCATAATGTCTAGAGTAGCCTAACTGATTGTATTCCATGTCCACAACAGCACAGCTCATGTCCTATTGTTATGATTCTTCAACTTGACAACCCTCTGAACTCTCCTTTCAGGTTTATAACGGTTGTACTCATCATATCGTCTTGTCACTCTAGATCAGGTAAAATAAGGAGACAATTCTGTTAAGTCTAGAACAGTAGAAAATAACTAACTCTTCTTGAAAGTCTAGAGCAGCTTGTCTTAAAGCTTCTATTGTAAGTCTACAACAACCTAGCAACAGTCCAGCAAAACCCAACAACGACCTAAATCTCAAACCCGGTTGCAAGTCTTGATGAGCCTAAGTCCAATTGCGAGTATAGAACAGTCTAACTCACTAAATTCAATTGTAATTATAACACAGTGTAACTGACTAACTAGTTGTAAGTATAGCACAAAGCAACTCACTAAACTCTTTTATAAGTCTAGAGCAGCCTAACGCACTAATTAAAAAATAACACCTGTCCCAAAGCATTTTCCTGTATGGATCTGTGCTGTTATAGCACCTTCTATTTTTATAGGCCGAGAGCAAAGTGGAATAGGTGGCAATTATTTCCTCATTTTGACAAGCGACGAGCCCAGGCGCCGAACTGGCATCTGACCGTGCCAATGTCAGCGCAGTTCGCTATTAACTCTTCTAGCACGCCGCTATCTCTCTAATTATAATAGTAAATTCAGAACAGCTTTCCTAACAAGAGCATTCTGTTAGCCTATAACAGTTTCAATCACTTATTCCAATTCTAAGTCTAGAACAGCTTCAGTCAATAATACCAGTTGTCAGTCTAGAACAGCTTCAGTCACTAATTTCAGTTGTAAGTCTAGAACAGCTTCAGTCACTAATTCCAGTTGTCAGTCTAGAACAGCTTCAGTCACTAATTCCAGTTGTAAGTCTAGAACAGCTTCAGTCACTAATTCCAGTTGTAAGTCTAGGACAGCTTCAGTCAATAATTCCAGTTGTAAGTTTAGGACAGCTTCAGTCACTAATTCCAGTTGTAAGTCTAGAACAGCTTCAGTCACTAATTCCAGTTGTCATTCTAGAACATTTTCAGTCACTAATTCCAGTTGTCAGTCTATAACAGCTTCACTCAATAATTCCAGTTGTCAGTCTAGAACAGCTTCAGTCACTAATTCCAGTTGTCAGTCTAGAACAGCTTCAGTCACCAATTCCAGTTGTCAGTCTAGAACAGCTTCAGTCACTAACTACAGTTGTCTGTCTAGAACAGCTTCAGTCACTAATTCCATTTGTCAGTCTAGAACAGCTTCAGTCACTAATTCCAGTTGTAAGTCTAGTACAGCTTCAGTCACTAATTCCAGTTGTAAGTCTAGGACAGCTTCAGTCACTAATTCCAGTTGTCAGTCTAGAACAGCTTCAGTCACTAATTCCAGTTGTAAGTCTAGGACAGCTTCAGTCACTAATTCCAGTTGTCAGTCTAGAACAGCTTCAGTCACTAATTCCAGTTGTCAGTCTAGAAGAGCTTCAGTCACTAATTACAGTTGTCAGTCTAGAACAGCTTCAGTCACTAATTACAGTTGTCAGTCTAGAACAGCTTCAGTCACTAATTCCAGTTATAAGTCTAGTAGAGCTTCAGTCACTAATTCCAGTTGTAAGTCTAGGACAGCTTCAGTCCACTAATTCCAGTTGTAAGTTAGTAGAGCTTCAGTCACTAATTACAGTTGTCAGTCTAGAACAGCTTCAGTCACTAATTCCAGTTGTAAGTCTAGTAGAGCTTCAGTCACTAATTCCAGTTGTAAGTCTAGGACAGCTTCAGTCAATAATTCCAGTTGTCAGTCTAGAACAGCTTCAGTCACTAATTCCAGTTGTCAGTCTAGAACAGCTTCAGTCACTAATTCCAGTTGTCATTCTAGAATAGCTTCAGTCACTATTTCCAGTTGTAAGTCTAGGACAGCTTCAGTCGATAATTCCAGTTGTAAGTCTAGAACAGCTTCAGTCACTAATTCCAGTTGTCAGTCTAGAACAGCTTCAGTCACTAATTCCAGTTGTAAGTCTAGAACAGCTTCAGTCACTAATTCCAGTTGTAAGTCTAGGACAGCTTCAGTCAATAATTCCAGTTGTAAGTTTAGGACAGCTTCAGTCACTAATTCCAGTTGTAAGTCTAGAACAGCTTCAGTCACTAATTCCAGTTGTCATTCTAGAACATTTTCAGTCACTAATTCCAGTTGTCAGTCTATAACAGCTTCACTCAATAATTCCAGTTGTCAGTCTAGAACAGCTTCAGTCACTAATTCCAGTTGTCAGTCTAGAACAGCTTCAGCCACCAATTCCAGTTGTCAGTCTAGAACAGCTTCAGTCACTAACTACAGTTGTCTGTCTAGAACAGCTTCAGTCACTAATTCCATTTGTCAGTCTAGAACAGCTTCAGTCACTAATTCAGTTGTAAGTCTAGTACAGCTTCAGTCACTAATTCCAGTTGTAAGTCTAGGACAGCTTCAGTCACTAATTCCAGTTGTCAGTCTAGAACAGCTTCAGTCACTAATTCCAGTTGTAAGTCTAGGACAGCTTCAGTCACTAATTCCAGTTGTCAGTCTAGAACAGCTTCAGTCACTAATTCCAGTTGTCAGTCTAGAAGAGCTTCAGTCACTAATTACAGTTGTCAGTCTAGAACAGCTTCAGTCACTAATTACAGTTGTCAGTCTAGAACAGCTTCAGTCACTAATTCCAGTTATAAGTCTAGTAGAGCTTCAGTCACTAATTCCAGTTGTAAGTCTAGGACAGCTTCAGTCACTAATTCCAGTTGTAAGTTTAGTAGAGCTTCAGTCACTAATTACAGTTGTCAGTCTAGAACAGCTTCAGTCACTAATTCCAGTTGTAAGTCTAGTAGAGCTTCAGTCACTAATTCCAGTTGTAAGTCTAGGACAGCTTCAGTCAATAATTCCAGTTGTCAGTCTAGAACAGCTTCAGTCACTAATTCCAGTTGTCAGTCTAGAACAGCTTCAGTCACTAATTCCAGTTGTCATTCTAGAATAGCTTCAGTCACTATTTCCAGTTGTAAGTCTAGGACAGCTTCAGTCAATAATTCCAGTCGTAAGTCTAGAACAGCTTCAGTCACTAATTCCAGTGGTATGTCTAGAACAGCTTCAGTCAATAATTCCAGTTGTAAGTCTAGGACAGCTGCAGTCAATAATTCCAGTGGTATGTCTAGAACAGCTTCAGTCACTAATTCCAGTTGTCAGTCTAGAACAGCTTCAGTCACTAATTCCAGTTGTCATTCTAGAACAGCTTCAGTCACTAATTCCAGTTGTAAGTTTAGAACAGCTTCAGTCACTAATTACAGTTGTCAGTCTAAAACAGCTTCAGTCACTATTTTCAGTGGTAAGTCTATAACAGCTTCAGTCACTAATTACAGTTGTCAGTCTAGAACATCTTCAGTCACTAATTCTAGTGTTAAGTCTAGAACAGCTTCAGTCACTAATTCAAGTTGTAAGTTTAGAACAGCTTCAGTCACTAATTACAGTTGTCAGTCTAAAACAGCTTCAGTCACTATTTTCAGTGGTAAGTCTAGAACAGCTTCAGTCACTAATTACAGTTGTCAGTCTAGAACAGCTTCAGTCACTAATTCTAGTGTTAAGTCTAGAACAGCTTCAGTCACTAATTACAGTTGTCAGTCTAGAACAGCTTCAGTCACTAATTCTAGTGTTAAGTCTAGAACAGCTTCAGTCACTAATTACAGTTGTCAGTCTAGAACAGCTTCAGTCACTAATTCCAGTTGTAAGTTTAAAACAACCTGAGTAGCCCCTAATATAAGTCTACAATAATCAAACACATTAACCCCCATAGTAAGT
Source organism: Cepaea nemoralis (assembly GCA_014155875.1). Classification (NCBI taxonomy): domain Eukaryota; kingdom Metazoa; phylum Mollusca; class Gastropoda; order Stylommatophora; family Helicidae; genus Cepaea; species Cepaea nemoralis. Next base: position 30,192 of record JACEFZ010017570.1, on the reverse strand, counting down.
CTACGCCAGTGCAACTTAATAATTCGTAGTATAAGTCTGGTACAAACAAAGTAACCCCTAATATAAGTTTAGAACAACTTTCTAACCCCCCCCCCCCCCCCCCCCCACCCCCCCCTTTTCCAATTATAACTCTACAACATCCTAACTTAATACTTCGTAGTGTAATTCTATAACAATCCAATCCAATAACCTCTATAGTAAGTCTAAGCCGGTCTCCCTGGCATAGGGTTTAACGTCTTTCTCCATAATCCCGTATATTCTCGTGAGTAACGCAGCTGCGCGAGAATCGTCAGCGGTTCGCGCCGCGCTGGTAACTTACGGGGTATGTTAGTCGGTCGCTCAGAAAGCAATGGCAAACTACTGAGCGTAATCTTGCCTAGTACATCAACAGCAGCTGAAAAATGCTGGTGTTGACTGCAACGTCCTGTAAGGGATATGATAAAAAGTAAGTCTAAAACAACTTAACTGAACAACTCCTAGTGTTAGTCTAGAAACGCCTAACGTACTAGCTACGGCTGTACAAAAACCAAAAAAAAAAAAAGAAACTCAATAGTTCATTGTGTAAGTCCTGAACAGCCAAACACAATAGTTCCTTATTCCTTATGTTAAGTCTAGAACAGAATAAATAACCCTTATTGTAAGTACAGAGCAGTTAAACTCATTAAACCATATTATATTGAAACACTAATTCACGAACTCACATTTTAAGTCTATAAAAATCTAACTCACTAACTCGTATTTTACTGAAGTCTATAAAACACTAACTCACATACTCGTGTTTAAAGTCTTTAACGATCTAACTCACTGACTCGTATTTTATTGAAGTCTAGAACAGTCTAACTCACCCGCACCCATTGCTAGTCTAGAACAACCTAATTAACTAACTCATATTTAAGTCCATAGCAGCCAAACTCACCAAGTCATATTTTAAGTCCAGAACAACTAAGTCACTAACTGATTTTATAAGTCTAGAACATCGCAACTCACTAACTCACATTTTAGCTTACAACAGTCTAACCCACTCACCCCAGTTGTCAGTCTCGAACCGCCAATCTCACTATCTCTATCCTAGGTCCATCAACCACACCCCATGGTTCCAAAAACAGCAAACACTCGAACGCTATAGTACACGTATTAAACGCTCCAATCACACGAAGTCAATATGTATTGGGTCGAATGACAAACTTATTCCGCACAGCCGTTAACCGTGCAAATGTTAACAGACAGCAGCTGTGAAAAAGCTGCATTATTTGCTTCCCCATACAACTGGTCTGCTAAATTAATGATCGAATTTTATTCTCAAGTTTCCGTTATCTCGCTCTCTGCAATGGACCCATCTGTTAGCAGGGATATTCTCGGCCATGCTTGCAAGCCACAGCCAGAACGGTGGAGTGTTGCTGCGATACTGGTTGGCGGCTGTTCAGTTCCGCGTACCAAAGTGATTTTTGCGTCGCTTTGCGAAGGATGGCTTCAAATAGTGAGGGAGTTTAGTTGGACGTTTTGGGAAATGTGTTCCGTTGCTAGGGAACTTTAGACGCTATTGGAATTGCATGAGAAATAAATGCAAAGATATTGATTGGCATTTACAGAAGGGCAGCCAAAGTAAAGATCAGATGACACATTAGAAATAATAAAATTCGATCAGAGGGTCACAGTGGCGTGGTGGTTAAGCTGCCTGCCTCACTCTCCAAAGGTTGAGGGTTTGACTCCGGACTTAGTGTTCAGTTTCGCGAATGCAATTCTCTCGGAGATTCCTAGGGACCGTCGCTGGAGCTACGGTGTTCGTGTTTTGTGCAATGCTTTCGACAGGCCACACAGCGGAAAGAGACCGGGCCATATGAGATTAAACCAGTGCAGTGAAGCATATCCTGTTGCCTTTAAACGCCCCACCAACTTTTATTTTTAAAACCTAGAAACTGCAGAAGTTGAAAGCTACAGATATACTAATACTAGAGTGTTAATAATGTACTGGACCTAGCACACCGATACAAACAGTCACACACACACACACACACACACACACACACACACACACACACACACACACACACGCACACACGCGTACACACACACACACATCACTCTCGCAAAATCAACACCTGCGAGATGAGATGCCTGAGGAGAGCTGCCAACTTAACGATCATAGACTGAGTAAGAAATGCTGTTATCAGACAGACAGTGGGATTCAACACCTTGTGCCACATTTATTGAAAGACAGAAGATCAAGTGGTTTGGCCATGTCATTAGAATGCAACACTATCAACTACCATCACTGGTCTTACATCTAAGATAATCTGCGCCGAGACCAAGAAGACGTTCAAGAAGAAAATGGATTGACGACACCAAAGACATTGTACAACCACACGGACTGACACTACCAAGTGCCGCCACCGGGCCCTGGAGCGCAAATTATTCCTCCCTACGACGCTTGACGGCAGAATTGGAAGATGACGACGACGATGTTGATGATGATGATGATGATGATATATATATATATATATATTGCTTCCTTTATAGGCCCCGTGCCGGCTATGTGCCGAAGGAGTTACGGACGCTGTTCGTAATCCCGCATACTAGGTACAAAACACAGCCGCGGGCATGTCTGATGTGGCATCAGAGCCTCTTTGCGTTGGATTTTATAAAATGGTATGAGTGCCGGTCGTTCAGGAAGCGATGGCAAACTACTGAACGTACACTTGCCAAGAAATAATAAACAGTCAAAAACTGATGGAGCTGACTGCGGTGTCCTGTAAAGGATATGCAACTAATGAGGCGGGAGGGAGGGGGGCAGCCTTTTTCTTCATATAATCTCAGAGGTAATGTCAGTTGTTGTTAGTAAGTTGCATGTTCTTTTACAGGACGTCGTAATCAACCCCAACATTTTCTTCATGCTTTAGGATTTCCTGGACCATATTACGTTCATTATTTTGTCTTTGTCTTCGGAACGGCCGACCAATTGACAATTGTAAAAGTCATCGCTAAGAAGTGTCAGTGGTTGTGGAAAGGGGGCAAAAATAACGAACCTCAATGTATGTGACTGAAAGACAGAAGCAATGGTAATATCAAAGCAACAGATCAAAGAGACACTACATGTAAAGTTACATACATATGTATTAATTTAGGACAAGTATAGACAATGCTACTTTTAAATATCTAGGGTCATTTATTAGCCGGTCTCTCTGGCTGAGGGGTTACAACACTTTCTCCGTAATCCCGTTTATCACGCAGAGTCTCGTAGAGGGAGAGAACTGGGAGCGGTTCGACCCCTGCTGGTGACTTGCGGGATACTGAGCCGGCCGCTCAGAAAGCAATGGCAAACTACTGAGCGTAATCTTGCCAAGAAATCAGCAGACAGCTGAAAGATGCTGCTGTTGACAGCGATGTCCTGTAAAGGATATGAAAAAAAGGGTCATTTATTACATCAGATGGAAGATGCACAACAGAGATTAAAAACAGAATAGGGCAAGCAAAAGCTGCATTCCAGAAAATGAAAAGTATCTTATGCAATAAGTCACTATCATTGAATGAAAGAAAGTGCTGAAGTGCTATATAGAGCCAGTTTTACTGTATGACTGTGAATCTTGGAATGTAAATGAATAATTTAGGAAGAACCTGGAAGCAACAGGGTTGTGTTTTCCGACACGAATATTGCGAATTCCTTGGATTACTAGGTTAACTAACAATGGACATCTGAAAGAGGCTAATGAAACTAAAACACTATACTCAACAATAAGAGTGAGATAAGCAAGCTCTCTTTGGTCATGTGACGAGGAGAGAGGCATTGGAGAGAATCGTGATGACTTGAAAGATCAAGGGGAAAAGAGGCAGGGTAGACCAAGAAAAATGATCCTAGATGGAATTAGTATGTGGCATGGAGGATTATCATCAGAAGAGTTGATCCAGAACACTAAAGACCGAGATCTGTGAAGAGATATGAACCGCCTACGCCAGCTAGCAAGGCACTTGATGATGATGATAATGATGATGGCTGATAGACATTGAAGTACATAGATGCACTGCTAATATAAGATAGACGATGTATCACAGAGATAAAGAAAACAAACACGACAGAAACAGCATTTTATAAAAACAAGAGCTCCCTCTAATTGGAGGGTAGAGACAGAATTCTTGCACATGAGGTAGGCGTATAGGTGCAGTTGTAACATATGGCTGTGAAACCTGGATAATTAATAAACAAGCAACAACAACAACAAAAATCACCTGAGGCCTCAGAAATGTGGTTTTACAGACGGATGCTGACAATTCCCAGGATAAGCAAATTAGGTCATCTTAATGTTTTTAATGAGGCTAAGGTACAAAGACAACCTATCTCAAACATTAGAAAGATGCAGACGCCATTTTTTTGGGCTATGTTAAAAGTAGAGAAAAACAGGAAGACGGTGTCACAAATGAAAAGATTTGTGGAAATAAAAATCATCATTATCACGTGCCTTTGCCGACTGGCTTGAGGGTTCGTGCTTCTATAGATGTTGCTATCACCTACGGCATTTATGAATTCTATGTTGACTCCTTTTCGTGTCATGACAGAAGGCTGTCAAGAAATTCCCATCGCTGCCTTCCTCGTGACAACTCGAAAGATCAAGGGAAGAGAGGCAGAGGCAGGCCACGAGAAATGATGCAGTATATACTGATACGTTGGCATGGAAGAAATCATCAGCAGCGTTGATCCAGAACACAAAAGACCGAGATCTGTGGGAAGACATGGACGCCTTCGCCATCTAGCAGGGCACATGATGATGCTGATACCGTGGTCTATCTATATTTACATAAATCTTTCAAGTTGTCACAGTGAGTTTCAGTGTTTGCCTTCTCATAATGTGGCCACACATTGTGATACATTGTCTTTGTGGTTTCATCTTCGTCATGTGTCATGTCGGTAAGATTGTGGTCATGTTTTGCCATCTTACAAGATCATCAGGGTCGTGAATCAGCTTTGTTGTTCTTGTCTCGACCATGTTATGTAGCCAAGAAATACAGATATTTACTTCTCTGTGTTCCTCTTGTTCTTTTCTCCCCAATCTTGCTAATTGTCACCAAGTTCTCTATTTTATTTCATCATAACGTGACCAAGTCCTCTTAAAGTACTGGTGGGGCCTTAATACACCAGAACTTTAGGAAAGGAAAATCCCAATCTACCTCCTAGCGGTAGATGATGGGAAACACACATAGTGTACACATATACACACCAACAACATGCAGTAGTGATAAATAAATAAAACACATTTATGATGAAGTAGAAATGACGGTGTCTCAAATTAAATCACAAGAAATAAAAATAATACTAGGAGTATTTAATGCAGAAGTAGGAAATGGAAAAATGAAGGATGTAGTGGCGAATTATGGTTTAGGTACAAACAATGAAAGAGGAGAGACATTAATAGAATGGGCAAATATCAATGATATGATAATTGGAAACACCTGGTTTAAACACCACAGAAGACGACTTTACATATGGAAAAGATAAGACAATACTCAACCAAATTGACTACATACGTATTAATAAAAGGTTTAGGAATGCGTTAATTAATGTAACGACAATGCCGGGTGCTGACTGTAAGAGTGATCATGTACCATTATGTGGACTAATAAAAGTAAGACTGAAGAGAGGAAAAAATGTGCTTAAGAACATGAGACTTAATAAAGAAGTTTTGAATGTAGATAAAGAAATTCAAGAACAATACAGAGTGACTGTGAAAAATATGTACAATGCAATAGCTAAAATACAGAGTATAAATGAACAATGGGAAACTTTAAGAGACTCCATTCATCAAACGATCGTAGAAATATTACCGGAGAGAAGAAAGAAAAAAGAATGTCTGAAGAAATCTGAAAGTTGATGCCAAACGAAAATAGAGTAAATATGACTAACAAAGAATATGCAAATATAAATAAAGATATAAAAGATAAGCAAAAGAAAGTTGGTTTAACGAGCAGTGCAAGAAAATTGAATTACATTCTTTTAAAGATACAAAAAATATGCAATGACAAATCAGTGAGCTCTCAGGAAGGAAAAAAAAAAGAAAGAATAAATACAGTGGTTGTAAAATAAAAAACAACAGGAAAGATATTATTGGAGGAAGATGCTATAATGAAAAGGTGGAATTAGTATATAAGAGAATTATACGATGGAGAAAGGGAGGAATTAACAGAAGAAAGTAACTTAGAAGGTCCACCTATGCTAAAAGAAGTCATGAGCCACATGTGACACCAAACCGTCATCCAGCTAATGATGGCAAAATCATAACTAAATAAATAAATTTAAAATAGATAAATGGAATGTTAGAACGTTAAATGAGCTTGGACAGTTGCACAATGTTATCAGTAAAATGGAAAGCATGAAATTTAACACTGACGCTATTAAATATACAAAGAAAGGAAAAACAGCCGGGCCAAATGGAATCACAATAGAAGAATTAGAAATACTGGGGTAATTTGGAGTTGATATATTAACCAACATGTTTGTTGAATGATATTTACAGCAGTAGAGATCTAACCAGTGATATGCTGAAATCGGGTTTTATAGCTATATCAAAAAGACAAGGAGCAATTGAATGCATAGATATGCTTCCAATTAACCTCATACACCCTGTCACTAAGTTTCTACTCAGACTTATAATGAGAAGAACAAGACAGAAAATAAAAATGGAAATTGGTGAAGAGCAGTATGGATTTGCGTAAGGAAAGGATACAAAGAATGGAATATTTACATGAAGGACACAAATAAAAAGATCGATAGAGAAACCGAAAGACATATTTTTGTGCTTCATAGATTATACTAAGGCATTTGATAAAGTAAAACATGATGAACTGGTTAAAATATTGGAAGATATCAACATTGATGGGAAGGATCTCAGAATAATAAAGAATGTTAACTGGAACCAAGTAGCAGCAATTAAAGTGGGACATAAAGAGGGCAATTATGAACAAATAAAGCTAGCAGTACGACAGGGATGCGTCTTGTCATCGGATCTCTTCTCCCTCTATAGCAAAGTAATAATGAGAGATATCAAAGAGAAGATGAATGCTAATCGGAGTTTATGACATTAACAATATACGCTATGCATAAGACACAGTATTGGTTGCAGATAATGCAACAGATCTACAACAACCGTTGGATACTTAGTAACAGAGAGTGCAAAGAAAGGACACTCCTTGAATATCAAGAAAACAGTAGATGCACTACAGAGATTAAGAGCAGAATAGGACAAGCAAGGGTTTGCTCTTCGGAAAATAAAGAGTATCCTATGCAATAAGTCACTATCATTGAATTTTCACACCCAACTTATGCTACCAATCTCAAACTTGGACTTTATCCAAAGCACACTTTCGCAAAATCAACACCTGCGAGATGAGATACCTGAAGAGAGTTGCCAACTTAACAATCCGAGACCGAGTAAGAAATGATGTTATCAGACAGACAGTGGGATCAACACTTTCTGTCACATTTTTTGAAAGATAGAAAATCAAGTGGTTTGGCCATGTCGGTAGAATGCAACACTGTCAACTACCATCACTGGCCTTACATTAAAGATCATCTGTGACGAGACCAAGAGGACGTCCAAGAAGAAAATCGATTGACGACATCAAAGACATTGTACAATCACACGAAATGACACTATCCAGTGCCGACCACTGGGCGCTGGAACGGCAAATTATTCCTCCCCACGACGCTTGACGGCAGAAGTGGAAGATGATGTTGATGATGTTGATGACACCATTCCATGCCAATATAATAATAGGTTGTCAACATTCTTTTCTCTTTATCTTCCTCTTTTTATCTTCTGAAAGGGCCGAATGTAAGACGGGCCTGCGTGCCCAATTTGTTACCCTTTTAAAATAAGTTGATTTGATTTGATTTGATTTGCCAGTGCTGAGCATTCCTTGGACAGTCAAACTGGGTCCTTATGAACTTTTGAGGTAGACTACACCACACATACATGAACTTTTGTATGGATGTGAAACATGGACGATGAGCAGACAGGCTGAAAAACATTTAATGGCAGTGGAAAGTGATTTCTGAGAAAAATGCAAAGATTACCAAGGGACAGGCCGAAAAACAAACGAGCAAGTCCTATAAGAAAGAAATGAAAACCTAAACTGATTATAGAAATTAGACGTAGACAGTCAAATATTTTACGTCACGTTCATCATCATCATCATCATCATCATCATCATCATCATCATCATCATCATCATCATCATCATCATCATCATCATCATCATCATCATCATCATCAAGTGCTATCCCGGCTGGAGTAGACGTTCATGACTTTGCACTGATTTTGTTTTCTAGATCAACTCTGCTGATGATATTCCTCCATGCCACCGTCTCAATCCATCCAGCATCGTTTCTCTTAGTGTACTTCTGCCTCTCTTCCCCTCAATCTTTCCAGTTGTCACGATGGTCTCCATGTCGTTTTGAGGACATGGGTATATCTGGATGTTTCAGTAAGAGTGATAGTTGATATGTAAGTGCACTAGCTTTTTGACATCTGATTTCAATTTCTCTGTCCAATCTGCCATCTTCTGTGATCATACTTCCAAGATATTTGAATTCTTTAACTTGTTTTAGAGTTGTGCTATTTATCTGTAAACTTAATAGACCCAGCGATCTGCTAACAAGCATTGCTTCAGTTTTGGCTGCATTTACACTCATATTGTATCTGCTGCATATTGAACTCAGATTATTAATATGATTTTGTAGTCTGCCCTCATCGTTGTAAAACAGCGTCTGCAAATAGAAGTTCATTTATTTCCTGTGTATCAGTTGTTTCATCTGGAGTAAGGAGTTCTAAATTTTCTGAATCTGTTCTATCAAGACTTGCTTCTTTGGATATTCTGTCTATGTAGATATTAAATATCAGAGGAGAGAGCACACATCCCTGTCTCACTCCTGTGTTGACTGTGAACTTATTTGATATACCTTCTTGTGTTCTTACTGCACTTCGGCTCCAGTGATACATATCAGCACACGCATTAATACATTAAAGGTCACAAGATGCGGAGAAGCATAACAACCCACTTCGGCCGGCAAGGCACTTAATGATAATGCTGGTAAGTCAATTCTTGACGTTGTTCGTCATGTTTATGACCAGCCTCCTATCACTTATACTGTCAGCCACGTCTTATACAGATGTGCCTCCTAGACACTATAACCGACTGTCATATCGTTTCTCTAATTATCCGATGCCTCGCCTACCCTCCAATATTCCTGGTGTCGGCCCATTGTCTTCTTTACGTCTTTTCATGACTCCAAGAGTGCCTATTGTTCACTCCTGAGATTAGTTGTAATTCTTCTTCTTCTTCTTCTTCTTCTTCTTCTTCTTCTTCTTCTTCTTCTTCTTCTTCTTCTTCTTCTTCTTCTTCTTCTTCTTCTTCTTCTTCTTCTTCTTCTTCTTCTTCTTCTTCAGCGTTCCGAGCCATTGAGGTTCTTTGCTGCAGATACAATCCGTCTCCATTCGTCTCTCTGGTTGACCTTCTCTTGCCAGTCGTTGATTCCAAGTGCTTGTAGGTCTGTATATATATTATCTCTCCACCGTCTTCTTGGTCTACCTCGGGGTCTACGGTCATTTATTTCCTGAGTGTAAGCGAGTTTTGTTTCCCTATTGTCTTCCATTCTTTCTATATGCCCCAGCCATTGTAGTCTATTAGCCTTCATGATACCAGTGATTAGCGGGGACTTAAACAGATCATAAATGTCTTTGTTACTTCTTCTTTTCCACTCTCCACTTTGTGTATCCCTAATGGGTCCAAAGATGCGTCTTAAAACTTTGTTCTCAAAGGTTTGTAACAAGGCTTCGTCTCCTTTCGTTGTACTCCAGGTTTCAGAGCCATACAGCACAACTAGGTCTGATCAGTGTTTTGTATATTGTGATTTTGGTGTTACGAGATAGCGCATTTGATTTTAGTAGATGTTGTAGTGCATAGTATATCTTATTTCCAGAATTGATTCTAGTTTGTATTTCTTCCCTTATGATGTTGGAGCAGTTGAAGATTGTACCCAGGTATTTGTATGTTTCCGTTCTTTTAATGGTCATATTATCTATTTGTATGTGGCCAGAGTTTTAGCCATTCCTTCTCTTGAAATTACCATATATTCTGTCTTATCTTGGTTGATAACCAGCCCCATCTGTTGGGCTTTTTCCTTTGAGTCAATATTTCCAATGTCTTTTGTTCATTTTCCCCTATAATATCTATATCATCTGCATAACCAAGCAGCTTGGATGTTCCTCCAATATCACATTCCTCCTTTATCTTCCTTACAACTTTCTCTAGAGCCAGATTGAAGAGTAGTGGCGATAGTGCATCACCCTGTTTCAAGCCAGATGTTATTTGGAAAGGGTCTGATTTCCTGCCTTTATATGTTACTATATTATAAGTATCTTCCATGCATAGTCTGGTCATGTTGATTAACTTCCTTGGTATTCCAAATTCCTGCATAGCATTCCATAGACTATTCCTATGGACACTATCATAAGCCTTTTTAAAATCCACAAAAATGTTATGGAGATCTCTTTTATATTCCCAATTTTTCTCGGCTATTTGTCGTAAGATAAATATCTGATCTATTGTTGATCTGTTTTGTCTGAAAACCCGCCTGGTAGTCACCTAATATGTCTTCTGAATATGGTTTTAGTCTATTTAGTAATACTGCGGATAGTATCTTATAGCTTGTGGACAGTAGTGATATTCCTCTATAATTTTCACATTGGAACTTGTCTCCTTTCTTAAAGATAGGTATCAATAATGACTCTTTCCAGTCATAGGGTAATTCTTCTGTCCTCCAGATCTTTATTATTAGTTCATATAGCTTTAGATGTAATGCATGGCCACCTGCCTTTATAAATTCAGCAGCAATTCCATCAGCCCCAGTTGCCTTATTGTTTTTAAGTCGTGTGATTACATATAGGATTTCTTCAAATGCAGGTTCTTCAATTTGTGGTTCACACGTTAGAACCTTTTCCTGTGGGAAAGTGTTACTTGGAGCTTCACAATTTAGTAATTCAACAAAGTATTCTTTCCATGTGTTGCGCATTTCCTCATTGGTATTTATCACATTCCCATATTTGTCTTTTAAACAATATGTGTTGTGTTGGTGCCCTCGTTTCATTGACTTCAGTTCTTTAAAAAACTTTCTGGAGTCGTTTTTCTGGTGATTAGTTTCCATATCTTTGATTATATTACTCATATATTCTGTATAGTTGTAACAACAACAACAACAACAACAACAACAACAACAACAACAACAACAACAACAACAACAACAACAACAACAACAACAACAACAACAACAATTGCGATAAATATCTTTCAAGCCTGCTGCATATACAGGAGAAGCTATGACGCAGAAGTTAGCGTGCATGCCTACAGCCCTGGGGCCATTTTTTTCGAATATTCAACGAGGTGGGGATTTTGAAAATAACTGACCTTGTCTCCAGAGTCGACCCAACTTAAAATATATACCAGGCAGTGCTCTGTGAAATAACATCGGCGTTGTGTTATTGACCACATGACTGACCAGCGTCGGTTGGTCTATACAAATATGGGGCTAAAACTATACCCTTTATCTCCTCGCAAACAACAACCAAAAAAAAAAAAAAAGTAAATCTTAAGGCATAGAAAGCCGGATCTGTTGCGAGGGGGTTCCAAATACAATTCGTAATCTCGGATACCGCGTTCGAAACACAGCTGCGGGCCATTTTGAAGCTGATCGCCTTGCGCTGGTGTTCATACAATGGTATGAGTGCCTGTCGTTCAGAAAGCAATTGCAAACTACTGTAAGTAAACTTGCTAAGAAACGATAGCCAAAAATGCCGGAGTTGAGTGCGACGTCCTGTACAGGATATGCAACTAACTAACTGCCTATATTTCGATCCAAGACACTCTTCAACATTTCTGTCAGCCATGTGTCTGCAATTAACGGCTCTGTTTTCCCTGTAATGACATCAGGATTAACAATACACATTTTATTTTGTAAACTAGATCAAGATAAGAAAAAAGCATAACATCTTAAAAAATAGTAAAATTTATTGGAAAAAAATGAAATTAATGATGGCCGAGGGAAAAGATGACAGACAGGCGGTATCAAGAAATTGGATGACATCCGCTCACGAAGTGATCAATAGCTCACGGGCAAGACCGTTGTCACAAGACACGATGACCCGTGTCATTGTGCAACATGTAGGATTAAAGAATAACATTCCCTCCTCCTTCTTCCCACCCTCAAGGAGTCTCCGTGGTGTAGCGGTTACACCGCCTGCCTCGCGCTCTGTAGGTTGTGGATTCAATTCCCGGCATCATTCGGGTCGCGATTGCTGTTTTGGCTGAGACTCCTGTGAGTCTTAGCTGGTGCTACGGAGTTTGTGCGTAGTGCGAGGCGTTCGGCAGGCCGCTCTGGGAAAAGTGACCGATTCTTATGAGATAAAACCCGATTTAATTAAACCAAACCTCTTATCTTTAAACCCTTTTTAATTTCCCTCTCCCCCTAAAAAAAAAAAAAAAACAATTTGTATTACTGTATGGAGCTGTGGAGAGCCTCACCATTGCAGAGGCTAACGCCCTTGCCTGCCGCCCAGGTGGTTATGTTAAACCTTGACCAAGGCTGGTGTTCTGAAAAGTTTACCTAGGCATCTACGTGGACCCAGTATAAAATGTGTACTAGAAAACGTTCAGCGAAATAAAGACGATTACATTAATTATCTAGCGCCGTTTGGTCTAAACATATGGGACTAACGCCATTTATCCAGCCAGCCTTCTGATGTTCACAGCTTGGAGATCTTCCCAAAGAGGTAACCGCCTGTTTTTAATGTTTATAGAGAATAATAAAAGAAGTACAGGGTGTGAAGACAACAGCGTTGAGAACTATGAAAAATGAAGAAGCAGCTGCTGCAAATTAACAACTAGAACAGCAAAAGAGAAGAAGAAAATGATGAATGAGAAGAAAACGAAATCCAGAATGTTTCTTAGGTTGTGTTCTTATTAAAGTTTGTTTAAACAAGAATTTTGTTTAAGATAAGTATTGAGACGACGGCTAAGAGGACGACGATGACTTGGACTTGGACGAAGAAGAAGAAGAAGAAGAAGAAGAAGAAGAAGAAGAAGAAGAAGAAGAAGAAGAAGAAGAAGAAGAAGAAGAAGAAGAAGAAGAAGAAGAAGAAGAAGAAGAAGAAGAAGAAGAAGAAGAAGAAGAAGAAGAAGAAGAAGAAGAAGAAGAAGAAGAAGAAGAAAAAGAAGAAGAAGACGAATAATAATAATAATAATAATAATGATAATAATAAGAAGAAGGCTTAAGTACATAAATAAATAATAAATAATAAATAAATAATAAATAAATTAATTAATAAATTAATTAATAAATAAGCTGACACACCAGTCATCAAACTTTACACTTTTCATTAGGTAATTTTGATATTGACGTCTTTACCCCAGAATTTACTTAGGTAATATTGATGTCTCTACCCCAGACGTGTCCCGAGATAACGAGATGGTTATGAGAGGTGAGTAACTCTCCAGCCTTCTGACATTCCCAGTTTGGGGGAATTCCCAGGAGGGTATCTCCATTCACATTTTGTTCTGACATTTCATGTCGTGAATGCGGTTTTAAGCCACAATATCCCGGCATTCCCATAATTTCTTATGAAAGCGTTAATATTAGCAGCCACGTAAGCCGTGGGCGTTAATTGTCTTTCTGACTCATTACAGATAGAGCTGATATCATCATCAAGTGCCATGCCGGCTGGCGTAGGCGATCATGACTTTCCACAGATCTGGGTCTTTGGTTTTCTGGAACAACTCTGCTTATGATATTCCTCCACGCCACCGTCTCAGTTCATCCAGTATCATTTCTCATGGCCTGCCTCTGCCTCTCTTTACCTTGTTCTTTCCAGTTGTCAAGATGTTCTCTAATGCCTCTCTTCTCATCATATGTTGATATCTTCCAACATTTTAATAAGTTCATCATGTTTTACTTTATCAAATGCCCATATCAAATATGTCCATTGATCTTTCTATTAGTATGCGTAATATATATACTGCATTATTTGCACCCTTTCTTTCCGTATTGTTCTTCATCAATTTCCATTTTGTTTTCTTGTTCCTCTCATTATAATTCTGATTAGGAGCTTAGAGACATGGTTTATGGGGTTAATTGTACGAAAATCTTCACATTTAATTGCTCCTGTTTTTTTTTTTTTTAATTATATATTTTTTATTTTTCAGTATAGCTATAAATACCGATTTCAGCATTGCACTCGGTAAGTATTCACTGCTATAAAATATATACAACATATCATTCAACAATTTGGTTAATATATCTACTCCACGTTCTCCCAGTACTAGACCTTATATATATATGTGTACTTCAGCTGGAAGAAAGGATAGAGAAATCAACAGACGTTATGCAAAGTCAAATCAGGTAATGGGATAACTAGCACCAGTTCTGGTGCATAGAGAGATACCTATAAGTACTAAAACAAATCCCATGAGTACAATATTTTGGCCGACATTATGCTACCAACGTCAAACATTGACGTTTACTGCAAGTAATGAACGCGAAATTATAGCAATATAGAAGGTGCCTTAGAAGGGTTGGAAGAGTAACTATGAGAGATATAATTAGGAATGAGGAAATTAATGGAAGACTGGATCGTGCAGTTGATTAAGGAACAACAGATTTGACAACCTTAAATAATGCCATGGTACCACCTGCCACACTGAGCCACATTAAATAAATATAATGGATACAGAGCAAAGGTAAGACCACGTAACAAATGGTGTGATGGTATCAAGAAAAACCTTAGAGAACAGATGGCCAACATACACATGGCATTGGAAAGAGCGCATACAAGATTCTTAAATCTGCCCCGACACTTCACTGAGGGAATTCGAGGAAGAGAAGAAGAGGCAGGCGAAGAAGAAGAAGATCTTGTAGTATTCCAGTCTTTTTCTTCTTTTTTTCTAAACTATACTAAACGAAAGATGTGTGTATATGTTTGTATATACATATTTCTGTCAGGTCTTAGTCAGATATGATAGTAGAAGGTACTACCTGCTTTCTGTTAGCGCCGAATGTTGGGCAGCGATCACCAAACCCGACACTCCACATTGTACCAACGGCTTCAGGCGGAGGCGTGCAACTGGGAATGTACATGCCTTACCCTAGTGCGAGGAAATGCAACATAAAGACTAAATATCATGGCAGGGTAGACTAGGCCCTACGCCTTGGTCGGCAACTGGTCTATGATGGAAGCTTCGATGGGCGGATAGTTTAGAGTATTTGCTTTGCTGATAAAACACAAATACGGACACCTTCGCATACACATATACCCACTCATAATCAAATGTCAGAGTTCTCATATGGACAATGTCCAGCCACGATTCGATGTCAACATGATTCATCGACGGGGAAATGAAAATCTTGTGGCTTTGTGTTTGTAATTCCGAATGCATTATTTACTATAAACAATATACATATGCACGAATATGCAGGAAAAATAAATAATTGTCATTCACATCACTGTAACATAATTTCGTATTCGCAGAATTGTTATTTTACAAAGGAGAAAGGATTGCGTATCAGTCTGATAGCGTGTTGACATATTGGGAAATAGTGTTATATCATTGTTAATGTGTTCAAGAATCCACATGCCAATATTGGATTGACACTGTAAAATTCGTATAACACAGTTACACGGCGTCCATTACATAGTTATATCGACACAATTTACATAGGGCATTACTCAACAAATAAGGACAGTGCAAATTATTGTTTCTGCTTACATTTCGAGGACGATATGTATTTAATTAAGTCCTTGTTATACTTCACTATTTATCACTTGTAGGTAATAACTGGAATTGTGCAACCCCGCTGCTTGAGTTGCATCGATGGTTGTGATAGCTGTTGAGGGCAGCCTGAACATATAAACAATACAAATGATAGTTTTGGTGGATGGCTTGGCCATGTCGCATGGTCGAGACAGGAACACGGAGCTGATCCACGACTCTAGTGATCAAGTGAGATGGCAGAACAAGACCGCTCACGCTTATCGGCATGGCACATGATGGATGGATGGATAGTTTTGACACGAACCATTAAATTCGTAACAACGGCTACTTTCGACGTTGAAAACAATAATGTTTAGAAATTAGGAGTTCCTGGAGCTGAAATGCTCCGCTGACATTGTTCAGCTGTTTGTTCAGTGCTGAGCAGATCTGAATATACCTGATTTTATTATGGAATTAATGTCGCACTTTTTTTTACAATGACCTAATGTGGTATTGCTTTTACCATGAATTAATGCTGTACTGATTTTACCATGACTTAATGTTGTACCGCTTGTACCATGATTTAATGTTGTTATGATTTTACCTTGACTTAACGTCGTATTGCTTTTACTGTGGACTTAATCTTGTACTGGTTTTACCGTCACTTAATGTTGTACTGCCGTTACCATAATATAATTGTTTTTACCATGACTTAATGTTGTAGCGTTTATACCATGACTTAATGTTGTACTGGTTTTACTATATGCTTCATGTTATACTGTTTTTACCATGATCTTAATGTCGCAATGCTTTTACCATGACTTAATGTTGCACTGCTTTTACCATGGCTTAATGTTGTACTGCTTGTATCATGACTTAATGTTGTACTGCTTTTACTATATGCTTTAAGTTTTACTGTTTTTACCATGAATTTAATATCGCAGTTTTTACCATGACTTAATTTTGTACTGTATTTACCATGACTTAATGTTGTACTGCTTTTACCATGATTTAATGTTGTACTGCTTTTACCATGATTTAATGTTGTACTGCTTTTACCATGATTTAATGTTGTACTGCTTTTACCATGACTTAATGTTGTACTGCTTTTACCATGATTTAATGTCGTACTGCTTTTACCATGATTTAATGTTGTACTGCTTTTACCATGATTTAATGTTGTACTGCTTTTACCATGACTTAATGTTGTACTGATTTTACCATGACTTAATGTTGTGCTGATTTTACCATGGTTTAATGTTGTACTGCTTTTACCATGACTTAATGTTGTACTGCTTTTACCATGACTTAATGTTGTACTGATTTTACCATGATTTAATGTTGTACTGCTTTTACCATGACTTAATTTTGTACTGTATTTACCATGACTTAATGTTGCACTGCTTTTACCATGATTTAATGTTGTTCTGCTTTTACCATGACTTACTGTCGTACTGTTTTTAACATGGGCTTAATGTCGTACTGTTTTTACTGTAGTGTATTGTACTGTAATGTTGTAATGTAAGCCGGTCTTCCTGGCCTAGGCGTTAACGTCTCTCTCCATAATCCCGTATATTCTCGTGAGTAACGTAACCTTCGCGAGAATCGGTAGCGGTTCACGCCGCGTTGGTAACTTATGGGATATGTGAGCCGGTCGCTCAGAAAGCAATGACAAACTACTGAGCGTAATCTTTCCTAGTGCACTAGCAGCAGCTGAAAAATGCTGATGTTGACTGCAGCGTCCTGTAAGGGATATGCAAAAAAATGTTGTAATGCCACGGACTTACCGGCAATGTCGTACTGTTTTTTTTTTACTAAGGGCCTAACGTTCTACTCCTTATAAAGTCGGTTATCAATCGAGATAATTCATAAGTTCATTTGGTCAGATGAAGGACATATCTGATAATGAAACCTTGATAATACTCTGTATCAATTAGGACATTTTCTTGTAAAGTGCATCAGGTAGATGGATATCATTTGAACATGGCATAATGGTAAAGATTGCCATATTGAGGTAAATGTTTCAGAGATTGGATGGTAGCCTCATTTACCCGTAGACGAAGAGACCTCATATTTAATTTATCTTTGGATTTTATAACAAATATTCAAAATAGTGATACAATGTGATATACGAGTAAATGGGCATTTTCTTAAGCAAGTTAATCGGTAGTGTTATCTCGGAACAATCATAACATCTGATGGCAGATGCCTTGAAGAGATTGGAACAAGAATTGCTATTGCGAAGGTAGTCTTTTGCAATATGAAAAAGATACTGACCAATAAAAATACATAAATTGTCACCAGAAAAAAGAGTGTTGAGGTGCTTCATAGAACCTGCACTTTTGCATGGATGTAAAGCGTGGACAATGAGCAGTGAAGCTGAAAAACATCTGATGGCTGTGGAAATGTGCCTTCTGAGGAAAATGCAAAAAATGCAATGGACAGACAGAAAAACCAATGAACAAGTCCTTCAAGAAACAAATGAAGATCGTAAACTGATTAGAGTCATTAGACGTAGACAGTCACAATTTTTTGGGCATGTTATGAAAAGAAATGACTTGGAGAACTTGATGACAAATGGCAAGATCGAAGGGAAGAGACCAAGAGGAAGACCGAGAAGTAAATACCTGGATGGCTTGGCCACATGGCACGGTCGAGACAGGAACACGGAGCTGATCCACGACTCTCGTGATCGAGTGAAATGGCAAAACATTACCGCTCACGCTTATCGGCATGGCACATGATGGATGGATGGATTCAAAATATCCACATAACTAGACTACCAACTCACAGTATACCACAATAAGCAATGATGTACAGACCAAATGGAACCAAAAGAAGAGGCCGACCATGTAAAAGATGGACAGACAGAGTCCATGGGAATCTCCATATATGAAGCCCATAAACGGGCACTCTCACTCTGTTTATGCGTGTTGTAAAAGATTGACAGAAGGAATGACAGAAAACATAGAAATCTCGATATATGAAGTCCATAAACGGGCACTTTCCCTCTGTTTATGCGTGTTGTAAAAGACTGACAGAAGGAATAACATAGTCCATAGGAATCTCGATACACGAATTCTCTAAACAGGCACTTTCTCGCTGTTTATGCGTATACTCGACATATCAACATACAAGAGTGACAAGAAGCGATTAGATGAGGTGAGATGTGATGAGATTAAGGCTGATTCGAAAGTGTGTGTCGGACACTGTATACTAAATACCTATAGTGTTATTACTGTTGAAGGGCTGCTAATATAAAGAGTTCTCTCCCAGTAATTAAGGAGCCCTGGTAGCGCAGTGGCTTAACCCTCATCTGCCGACATAATGGCAATATATTCAAATCTGGATCGAGGAGGAGTTATTGAAATATGCGTAGGGTTCACAATGGAATTAAGTATTTAGAAATGTCTTGGGTAGTAATGTAGGCCGGCGTTATACAGACCAATCACCCACCGATTGATCTACAGGGTGCATTTTTAATGACTGTGCAGTGTTTGAAAATATTGCCTGTCCAACTTTTGTATTTACCTATTATGTTGCTTGAGCTTTACAGAGGGCGAATGCAAAACTTGGACCGACAATATTTTCAAACACTGCACATGCATTAAAATACACCCTGTAGAAACATGTGGGTCCAGATATAGCATGATGTAACCAATAAGGCACCCGTTGCATGAGGCGCTGGACGCCGTTAAGGGTCAGCGACTGATAAGAGGGAAATCATGGATGGCTCAGGCGGAGGATACGGTCAGGCAGGTGTGCATCTTGGAGAACATTAGGCGAGGAGAGGAGTGGGTCAGAGTGCCAGCGGAGCAGTCAGACTTGTGCAGAGTTATAATCACATTGAGCCGGGAGTGCAGGGAGTGGCTAGCAGGGGCCACGGGAGTGGAAATCCAGCAACTAATTCAAGATAAGGCTCGCCCAGGTGATGTGATTATTTACACAGATGGGTCGGTGTTGAGAGGTAGGAGAAGCGCCTGGGGGTTCTTAGCAAAAGCCAATGGTCGACGTTTGGTGCAGGAGAGCCTGGCATATGATTCCACAACATCTAGCTTAAGAATGGAGGTGGAGGCGGTCAGTGCAGCTTTCCGCTGGATGGAGAATACGATACACACACACATCGTGATTGTAACTGACTCAGAAAGCATGCTGAGTAGGGTGAAGACAGGCAAGCTTCGTGCAGAGTGGCTTGCTTCGCTTCGGAAGTCACGGGTGACAAGTATCGTCTGGATCTTTTCTCCGGGGCATGCTGGTGTGCTGGGAAATGAACAGGCGGACAGATTGGCTGGATCGGCAAAACTTGGTGGAGTATTGATGCATGACAAAGCAGATGTGGTTGCGACCTTGTGGGAGCATGTGTATACCTCGGAGGAGCAAATGGATCACCATGGTCTGGCAAGAATGCT
>JACEFZ010017570.1:0-5000 GCA_014155875.1 Cepaea nemoralis | reverse complement strand
TAAGAAACGGAAAGAGCGAATAGGCCACTACCCATATAAGTCAAAACGAATTCCTGGTAATTGACTCTGATTCTTAGTTTGAAAATCATTACCTGAATTCCTGGTAATTGACTCTGATTCTTAGTTTGAAAATCATTACCTGAATTCCTGGTAAATGAGTTTGTTCTTAGTTTGACAATTATTACCTGAATTCCTGGCAACTGAGTCTGTTCTTAGTTTGAAAGTCATTACCTGAATTCCTAGTAAGTTTATGTGTTCTTGGTTGAAAATCCTTACCTGAATTCCTGGTAATTCAGTCTGTTCTTAGTTTCAAAATCATTACCTGGATTATTGGCAATTTAATCTGTTTCCTAGTTTGAAAATCATTACCCGAATTCCTGGTGGAAATCATTACTTGAATTCCTGATAATTCAATTTTGTCACATTTTGAAAATTATCACCTGAATTCCTGGTAACTGAATCTATTCTTAGTTTGAAGAACACAACTTGATATACTCAACGTAACTTTTAGAATAATTATACCCTTTCTATTTATATGTTTCTGTTGATCCATCTTTCTTTCAAATTAGTTTGATTAATTTCATCAATTGATATATTATTCTGACTTTAAAAAAAAATGTGTCTTCGTCTCTCTTTGGCAAGTTTGTCTGCTTTCTCAGTTCAAAATCAACGAACCTCTACGACTCTGACTTTACAACTAATTTCTAGATGAACTTCAGTTGGACTGCCTGCGTGTGTTTACTGTGTTAGTTACAGAAATTAAACTGAGACTCACGAAATGCTGTATAGACTCAGCTCTGCTTTCCGTATTGGACATGTGGGTTTGAGAAACTTATAACGAGCTTCTTGCACAGAAAAAACGACAAACGAGAAAGCAGAAAGAGGAGGAGAAAGAGGTGGAGGATTAGTATGAGGGGGATAATTAGGCGAATAAAAGAACAGGAAGAAGAAGAAGAAGAAGAAGAAGAAGAAGAAGAAGAAGAAGAAGAAGAAGAAGAAGAAGAAGAAGAAGAAGAAGAAGAAGAAGAAGAAGAATGACCGTTAAATATTTTACATTTATTTCTTTTATCTTCTTGAGCTCCAGATCTAGCTAGCACGCTATATTATTATGCCCAACCCACTTGTAACCATGTGACATCAACAGTTTCCATTAATAGACCTGAAAGGTCACGTGACAATGATAATGCGGTGTTCACTAATGCAACACTAGTCTACAAAGATCAGAAAGCCACGCAAATACCAACAAGCGCAAACAATGGCCCAGCTAAAAAATCAATCGGTGAAACCGCACTAGACCTGTACCAGGTCAGCTTTTGTTACACGACTATTCAATTAGGACCCTTATACCGTTCCAGTTTGCGGCATGCGACGGTTAAAGCAGTTCTCTCTTTAACAATTTCACTTCCCAAAATAAAGAATTAGTATTTTTGTTGGTTAGGTAGCTTTGAACACAAGCGTATTCTACACACGTTCTGCTGCTGCTGCTGCTGCTGAGATTGGAAGCAACAGAGATGTGGTTCCTGAGACGAATGTTGCGAATTGCTAGGACTGCCACAGTAACTAACAACCAATGCCCGAAAGAGGCAAATGAAATTAAAACATTATATAAAACAATAAGAAAGAGGGGAAATTTTTTTTGGGTCAGTTGATGAGAAGAGAGGCAATGGAGAACATCGTGATAACTGGAAAGATCGAGGGAAAGAGAGACAGATGCAGACCAAGAGAAATTATGCCGGATGGATTGCGATGGCGGCATGGGGGAATATCAACAGCAGAGTCGATCCAGAAAATCAATGACCGAGATATGTGGAGAGCCATGAACCCCTACGCATAGAACTTGATGACGACATATATATACTGTTAGGATATAAATATATATATAGTTAGTCGCAGTTCCAACTTCACAGCAATATAGTTAAGCAATAAGTTAATAAGTAAGTCACGCATGGCTGTAGAAAAATAACTAAACATGATAACAACTTGAAACCAGTTTATTTTTATACATACATTGTCCCTTTATTTCTCACCATAATTTCCACCACAGTGATGCACTTATCCCATCATTTTATCAGTCCTTCCAAACCGGCTGCATAGAACTATAAATATATATCTTCTTCTTCTTCTTCTTCTTCTTCTTCTTCTTCTTCTTCTTCTTCTTCTTCTTCTTCTTCTTTCTTCTTCTTCTTCTTCTTCTTCTTCTTCTTCTTCTTCTTCTTCTTCTTCGTCGTCGTCGTCGTCGTCGTCGTCGTCGTCGTCGTCGTCGCCGTCGTCGTTGTCCTCCTCCTCCTCCTCCTCCTCCTCCTCCTCCTCCATATACCTCAGCGAAGTGTTGGTGGTTGGGGATGTATGTATGATTTGTGCGCTCCTTTAAACGCGCTTTGTTAAGGTGATCTTCGTTTTACTAAAGTTGTTCTTGATACCATAACTTCATGTTTGACATCGCCATCTCCTTGTTCTGTAACCATTATATTTGTTTTTTTTTTCATTGTTGCTCTTTGTGGCTGATGGTACCATGACATTCTTGTCACATGGCCGAACCTATTAATCTGTTGTTTTTTAATGAAATTCCAAGACTGGTTCCAACAACAACAACAACAACAACAACAACAACAACAACAACAACAACAACAACAACAACAACAACAACAACAACAACAACAACAACAACGACAACGACGACGACGACGTGGACAACAACAACAACAACAACAACAATAACAACAACAGCAGCAGCAGCAGAAGCAGCAGCAACAGCATCAGCAACAGCAGCAACAGCAGTATTAGTAGCAACAGCAGCAACAACAGCGAGGACTACGACATCATCTACATGATCATCTCGTTAACAGACACCATGTCGCAACTTTTGCAGTTTGTTTCTAGTTGTAATTATACGCAAACACAACAGAACGAGACAAACACAATTCTTCGGACGTGTCACGGTGTGAAAAGGGTTGAGACAGATCAATAGGAAAAGAGGCAGTGGTTAATGGAGAAAAATGACACTGAATATAGTGAGGCGACGTCTTGGAGGAATACCAACATCGGAGTTGATCCAGAGCGCCACGGTCTGTGGGAAGACATGACGCCTACGCCAATTGGCAAGGAACATAATGATGATGACTTGTCACTTTATATTTTAACATTATTTCATCAATATAATCATCAATATTACAACATTCACAGTTTTCATAGCGTTGAATAACTAAAATTTACCCGAGCTCAATTATGTATTTAATCTCTTAAAAGGTGAATCATTATCAATTTGGGGTCGTAAATTACAAGTAGAATTCGGAGCGGGTTCTCTTGTTGAAAGGGAAACTGATAATAGAGAAACCTAATCCACAAACAAACATCAGACCAATGCAACAAAATTAGTAACACGTTTATGGACTACGCTTGAGTTCAAAGTGAACGATTGCATCATGCAAAAATCAATCAATAAAAGAAATTCGGTTCAGCCCGCGCAAATTTTTATTTAAAAAAAGTTAGCCACAGAAGAACCTTTTAGTACCACAACATTAATCTATTAAAGTAACAGATTAACTAATTTTCTGTCACTCCCATTTCCTAATCTGCCTTGGTTCTATCGATGGCAGCCTTATAAAAGACCCCAGGAATAGATTCCTATTAGCTGGGCGGCGAACTGTTTTCGTGAAGGAAATGGAAACATTGTATGCAGCTATTGATCAAATTCTAGTTTGGGGATCATCAATTATACAAAACATATTGTATTTT
Organism: Cepaea nemoralis; assembly: GCA_014155875.1. Lineage (NCBI taxonomy): Eukaryota > Metazoa > Mollusca > Gastropoda > Stylommatophora > Helicidae > Cepaea > Cepaea nemoralis. Next base: position 1,265 of record JACEFZ010017570.1, on the reverse strand, counting down.
GCGCGGAGGAGTGGCTTGGGTGTACGGCGCCCGGCCTCGATTAAAAAAGTAATGGGTTTATATCCGAGTTAAGAAAATGACGATCTCGAGCAATTCACATTTCTTTTTGTGGTCCCTGGGGTAGTTGAATGGAATTCTGGCTTTCTTGTATAAGGATGTAAAAGTTAATGTTCAGATCTGGGAGTATATAAGTATGTTTCTTCTTCTTGGTCCATGCCACTGTAAGATCTTGTATGTAACATGAAATGCGGTTATTGCACACAGTGAGCAATTAGAGTTAGAATTAAATTGTAAGAAGACACTGATTATGGTCGTCACTAGGAAGAAAGAAATACCACAAAGTAATTTACGGATAAGTGGAAATATTCTTAAACTAGTGAACCAATGCAACTTTCTCGGAACAGTCATAATATCTGATGGGAAGAGCTTTGAAGAGATTAGAAGAAGAATCGCTATGATGAAGGCCTTTTGCAAGATGGAAAACATACTGACCAATAAAAAGATGTAAATTGCAACGAGAAAAAGAGTGTTGAAGTGCTACATAGAACCTGTACGTATGGATGTGAGATGTGGATAATGAGCAGACAAATTGAAAAACATCTAATGTCCGTGGAGTTGTGGTTTCTGAGAAGAATGCACAGTATACCATGGACAGACAGAAAAATCAATGAGCAAGTCCTAAAAGAAGCAGGTGAAAACTCTAAATTGATTAGATAAATTAGACGTAGACAGTCTTTATGAACACTTTATGAGAAGAAATAACATAGAGAACTTGGTGACAACTGGCAAGATTGAAGAGAACAGAACAAGAGGAAAGCAGATAAGCAAGTATCTGGATGGCTTGGCTACGTGGCATAAACGAGATGAGAACACAGTGCTGATCCACGGTGGTCATGTATGATGACGACACATGACCGCCTACGTTTATCGGCATGACACTTCATGATGATGAGTATGCACCTGTTTAGTTTAGTTTAGTCGACGGATCAACATCATGGCACACGGGTGTAGCCCATAAGTGCTCCGTTCTACTACTAACGCAAGCCTGAGTCCGGAGAATTTCAGCTCAGTGCACGAACTCCGTTGCACCGGCGAGGATCATGAATTACTTTGGGTAGAATTTTAACTCGAAATTTTGCCCGGGCAGTGCCTTTAGACTATTCTGTTTCGATTTCCAACTGCCAAGGGATTTTTTACGTACGCAGCAATACACACGGGTGTCCGATCTCACTACCCAGAGACCAAAAGGGGAAAACTTTTTTTCA
>JACEFZ010017569.1:0-14776 GCA_014155875.1 Cepaea nemoralis | reverse complement strand
CCCCCCCCCGGGAAAGGTAAGTAAGGAAGACTTACGACAACAATCTTCCTACCAACTCTATGTTACCAATGCCAAACCTAGGCAAAGCCAGAAACAGAGAAAAGAAACATCACAACAACAGAAGTGAGATTCCTGAGAAGAATATTCAATGTATCAAGAAGAGACACGATCAGAAATGAAGAAATTAGGACTAAAGTGGGGGTTATAGCTGTGCTAGATTTTATTAGACGACAGCAAGTCAAATGGTTTGGCCATGCAAGTAGGTTACCAACTAACAGTATACCTCAGCAAGCAATGATGTACAGACCAGAGGGAAGCAGAGGAAGAGGCGAACCATGTAAACGATGGACGGAGGGAATAGCAGAGTCCGCTGGAATATCGATACATGAAGCCCATAAATGGACACTCTCCCGCTGTTTATACTTCACCTCGACACCGCAAGGTATAAGAGGAACCTGATGAGATGAGATACACAAATGCTTACTCAACCAGTCAGAGAAAGGACTCACTCGTAAGAGAGCACAAGACAAGAATTAGAATGAATAAACCCACAAAAGCCACGGACCTCAACAATAACCACAGCCGAAGAGGCAGGTTGAACGAGGCCGAATTAGGAATTTTTGTTTTGAAAATTGGAATTGGAATTAGAATTGAGATGAGATGAGATAATAGGTAGTGTCTAGAGATGTTCAAATGTGTCGAATGCTTGACTTCAGCTAAAACATTCTGGAGTTAAATTCATCTCGATAAATGACATGTGTTTAATAACACATAATTAATTTCACTTTATGGCCAGAAGAGCCAGAGTTCATTGAAGCTTTAATCTATCCAAATCGAGAAGAGAGTGTCAAAGAATTCAGAGTTGATAGCAATCATGCATGATGGCAAGGCTGAACATGTCCATTAAAGGTTGAGTCAAGAACCGACTTCATAACAATCGGGACATTCCCATACAAGCTCCGCCCTCATCTTCAACAGCCAGCGTTAGAGTCCTAATACTAACGGTACCAGTAACAGTCTGATTATATTTCCGTATGTCCTGTCCTCGGAGTCCTGTTGCAGAAAACTCCTTAGAATATCGGATCAAGAAATGTAGTGCCATTCTACAAGACAGATTTCAACATCAATAAAAACTGGTTTATAGGCAACACCATATCTCGGAAACTGGTTTATAGGCAACACCATATCTCGGAAACTGGTTTATAGGCAACACCATATCTCGGAAACTGAAATACTTTCACCATATTAAATAAACGCTGCAGTGAATTTATGTATGTACTTGTGGCTGTATTTATCAGTATCTATATTTATCAGTATCTATATTTATCAGTATCTATATTTATCAGTATCTATATTTATCAGTATCTATATTTATCAGTAACTATATTTTTTAGTATCTATATTAATCAGTCTCATCTCATCATGTTCCTCTTGCACCTTCCGGTGTCGAGGTGAAGTATAAACATCGTGAGAGTGCCCGATTATGGGCTTCATATATCGATATTCCCATGGACTTTGTTATTCCCTGCGTCCATTCGTTTACATGGTCGGCCTCTTCCTCTGTTTCCATCTGCTCTATACATCATTGCCTGTTGTGGTATGCTGTTGACTGGTAACCTACTTGCATGACCAAACTATTTGACTTGCTGCTTTCTAATAAAATCTAGTGCTGCTATAACCCCCACTTTAGTCCTGATTTCTTCATTTATGATCTTATCTCTTCTTGATACGTTGAGTATTCTTCTCAGGAATCTCATTTCTGTTGTGATTTTTCTTTTCTCTTTTTCTGTCATTGTCCAGGTTTGGCATTGGGAGCACAGAGTTGGTAGGAAGATTGTGTTGTAAAGTGCTTTCTTAGTAGTTATTGATACATGTTTGTTCTTTAGTATTGGTGCCATTTGTCCAGTGAGTTGGTTTGCCTTATTGCATCTATTTTCAATCTCGTCTTCTGATCTGCCATTTGATGATATTATACTTCCTAGGTACTTGAAACTCTTTACTTGTTTCAAGGGATGTTCGTTTAGGTGAATTGGTGTTGTTTTTACTTCTTTAGTTATAGTCATTACCTCTGTTTTGCTTGTGCTAATTTTCATGTTATGTTCCCTACACATTTCGTTTAGACTATTCATGTGGTCTTGTAATTCAGCTTCTGATTTTGCTATTAGTGCTTGGTCGTCCGCAAACAGGAGTTCTCTAATGGTTAGATTTGCAGATGGTTCTTCTTCTGTGTTCTCTTCTTTTTTTTTTCTTGCGGTCTCTGTTTGGCTGGTTTCTTTACATATGTTGTCTATATATGTTTTAAACAAGAGAGGCGACAGAAACAACCTTGTAGTACTCCAGATCTTACGGTGAAGGGTTCTGAGTGTCCTCCAGTTGCTCTCACTATGCATTCACTGTTGTTGTATAAACTTCTACATAGGTTTGTCAGATGTGTACTCACTCCATATTGTTTAAGGATTTTCCACAGCTTGTTTCTATCTACTCTATCAAATGCCCTTTCTTAGTCGACAAAGGCTAAGTAGAGTGTTTCATTGAATTGAATTGATTTTTCTATAAGTTGTCTAAGAGCAAAAATGGCGTCTGTGCATCCTTTGTTTATTTATCAATGTCTATATTTATCAGTATCTTTATTTATCAGTATTTATATTTATTACTATCTATATTTATCAGTATATGTCTGTATTTGTGTCTTCATGTGAAAGAAAACTGGCTCATAACCAGCATAATGTACACGTTGAGATTATTTTGGTGTCATGTTCTTATTGGTGTGAAGAGGTGGGTTCCTGATCATGTGATGATGGATGCTAGGCAACAGTGATCTTCACTGTGTGGTCGTAGGTTCCCATCCCTGCAGGCATCGATTATGTGTTGTGCCAAGGTGTCTATTTACCTTTAGACCATGCGATCCAGTCAATAAAGGTATCAGTTTATTGCTCTTAACTTGTTCGTTTAATCATTGTTAGTTTGTTAATTATTCATATGAATTCATCACTTCTGATGCAATCCTACACTTTGCAGGTCCGCATGGCAGAATGGATAAGAACGCGTGTTTTTAAACATCCGGTGTGCTGATGCAGAAGTTAGCGGTGCAACCCCTGCACCGGGCGGCTTGACTAAAATGTTGATCTGTCGTCCTTAACTTTGAGACGTTAATTACAAGTACCTCTGAGTTCGGAGTGGGTTCGCCTGATGGCGAGGGACACCGTTAATAGGGAAAGCTAACCCATACGCAACATTCAGTCCATCACTACTATAAATAGTGTGTATGGACTACGCTTGAGATCAAAAGCGAGTGAGCGCAAAAAAATCCTACACTTTAATCTATTAAAAGGAAGCAGAAACAATACTCTGATTCCCTGTACCAAAACCTGCATTTCTTCTGATTTATATTCCTTTACTTTTCTTGTTAACCGAGAAGATATGATGGGATTCTCTTTGTCTTCTTTTTATTCTTCTCAGGTCTACGGGCAGTCAGCGTTGCTGTATCCCTTGTCTTTAATTATAGAGACATGGGTAGGAAGAAGTTCCTATTTTATTTTTCCCTTCATCTCCATTCCGGTGTCAGGATGGCGAACCTGGTCCCAGGATACTTGACATATTTTAGATTGTCCTGTGTGAGACTGTTCATGTCCTTAATGATAATTTTAGGCGGTTGATCTATGTTTGTGTCCCTTGCCTTCACAGTGGTGTGGGGGTAGAAGCGGTGACATTGACTAGGCTCGGGTTTGTCTCAACGTCCCACTGAGAGCTACACTGTACCAGACCGGACTCAGGGAGTCTACAGGCATACAACTACATTACAAGTCATCAGAATCAATTGTATAGTATGTCCACATTTGTTTGCCTTCATTCACGATCAATTATTTTGAAAACTGTCTGTTGCATCAGTTATGAAATTTTTCCAGCCGTCTTATATTTACCCCCATCCAAGGAATATGTCTTTGATAGGTCCAAAAACAACTTAAATCATTGAAAGCGGCGACATTCCTTTGATGTTTTGCTTAACAACTAGTGATTTCTCGCTAAAAAGTTATGTTTACGGTAATGGGGACCTGCAAATTCAGATGACAAACAAAGGCGTATCCGGATTCGTATGGGAGTGGGTGCAATGAAAGAAGTAGCTTACAATCGGCAGGGTCGGCTGCATTGCACCGGTTTTTTAAAAATCCCATATGGCTCAGTTTCTTTCCGCAGAGCGGAAAGCGTCGCACAAAGCACGAACTCCGTAGCTCCAGCGACGACCCTCCGGAGTGTCCGAAAAAAAATGCACTCTTGAAATGAAGGACGCGGCCCCGAATCGAACATACAACCTTCAATCCATCCTTTCTCCAATAGTCCTCTTCCTCTTTTAACACATGGTCCTGACGTTTTTTCCAGTAACTTTTATCAATATTTAATAGCGCGGACAGACAGACAGACAGACAGACAGACAGACAGACAGACAGACAGACAGACAGACAGACAGACAGACAGAAAGGTAGGTAGGTAGGTAGGTAGGTAGGCATAAAGGTAGGTGGGTGGGTGGGTGGGTGGGTGGGTGGGTGGGTGGATGGCTGGCTGGCTGGCTGACTGGGTGGGTGGGCGGGCGGGCGGCCGACCGACCGACCGACCGACCGACCGACCGACCGACCGACCGACCGACCAAGCTGCACTGGCGTAATTATTCTTAATGCCTGCACTTGCAGGGTATCACTGTTCCAGGCGGACATATCGATCTCAGACACCAGTATGTTGTCGCTGGCCAGAATGGCCAGTCCGAGGTGCCGCCTGTTAAAGAAACCCTGAAACCCCGCGACATTGACTGTTCCGTCGCCGGCTGTGTTTCTTGTAAGACCACAATATCGTTTCTGTACAGTAACTTTTCGAGAATGGGTCGGCGTTGACTAAATGATGCACAGTTCCAGTACAGTATTCGAACGTATCCGATGCCAAATCCGCCTTCTGCGTGTTTCTGCTCTTTTACCACGCTGTGCCATTGCCGGTCCTCGTGTTTGGCTTAAATATCGACACCGGGCGCCGATGATATATTGAAGGGAGTCCGGACGCGCGTGCACGAACTCCGTTGCACGGTCCGAACTCCATTCCACCACGAAAAACACATTTAAACTACAAACATTTAGGCAAACACACGTTCTGTTCTAAGGGACGAAGAAATGTCCCGCCATCTCCAGTTTGTTTAGTGTGCTTGTGAGAATGTAAGACTGTATGAGTTATAGTGTAAATAATATATCAAACTACTGAACTTGCCTGTTTACTTGCCTAGTACATCAACAGCAGCTGAAAATGCTGGTGTTGACTGCAACGTCCCGTAAGGGATACACAACATAATTTTATATATATATATATATATATATATATATATATATATATATATATATATATATATATATATATATATATATATATATATATATACGTACGCGTGTGCATATATGTATATATGCATGCATTATGTATGTATTCATGTTAGTGTATATATTATATACATGTTTGTATGTTATACATGTGTGTGTCTTCCTGTGCGTCTCATAAAGTTGAAATATGAATTGTTCATGTCTGGTGAACGTTTACAGCATTCGGTTCACAATATCTCCCCCCCCCCCCCCCCCCCCCCCAAGTAACATTTATGATAGATATGTGCGAAAGATAAGTGATTTCAAGGGCCGAATGTAAGACAGGCCTGCGTGCCAAATTTGTGACTCTTTGAAAATAAAAGTTCATTCATTGGTTCCCTCTTGTTTACATTGATCCCACTGCAGCGGGTCTCCATTGTTGGAGCGCAGTAGTGAATCAATGCCCAAACACAATGACGTCAGATCATAAAAACAGATGCAGGTCTGCATGGCCGAATGGATAAGAACGGTAATCTTAAACATCCGGTGTGCAGATACCCCCTACATCCCCTACACCGGACAGCTGGACTAAAATGTCGACCTGTCGTCCTTGACTTGGGCACGTAAATTACAAGTACCTCTGAAGTCGCAGTAGGTTCGCCTGATGGCGAGGGACACTGTTAATAGGGAAAGAGAAGCCACATGCAAAATTCAGTTCATCACTACTATAAATATAGTGTGTATGGATTACGCTTCAGTTCAAATCGAGCGAGCGCAATAAATAAATAAATAAATAAATAAATAAATAAAAACAGATCACAGAGACGAAAGTAACAGGCTATCACAGGTACAAACAGGAGGTGTCCATTGTTGCTGGCTTGTAGCTGGCTGGTTTGTGTACACGGTTCTTCTGTCTGTGTATATCATGACCGTCATACGTGTTGTTAAGACTGAATTAGAACTGCTCCAGAAACAGCAAACACACAGTCAACGCTTGCAACAGCCCAGGTACTGTCTGGTCGATGGGATGACCGGGAACATGGAAACACTTAACAAAGTGGTCACATTCTCGTATATGGTTGGGCACAAGTCAACGCAACCACATCTCAGTCACATTCTGGTCAATGGTCGGGTACAAGTCAATGCAACCACATCTCAGTCACATTCTGGTCTATGGTCGGGTACAAGTCAATGCAACCACATCTCAGTCACATTCTGGTCTATGGTCGGGTACAAGTCAATGCAAACAGAATTAAGTCACTTTCTGGTACAAGGTGTAGTACTAGACGACACATTCACCAGATCAGTCATTTTTGGTCGAAGGTCGGTCGGTGTAATGTCAACGGAACAACAGCTTGCTCAGTCACTTTGTAGTACTAGTCAGGTACAAATCAATGCAGTCATAGCTCAGTCACTTTCTAGTCAGGTACAAATCAATGCAACCATAGCTCAGTCACTTTCTGGTCAGGTACAAATCAACGCAACCACAGCTCGGTCACTTTTTGGTCAGGTACAAATCAATGCAACCATAGCTCAGTCACTTTCTGGTCAGGTACAAATCAACGCAACCACAGCTCGGTCACTTTTTGGTCAGGTACAAATCAATGCAACCATAGCTCAGTCACTTTCTAGTCAGGTACAAATCAATGCAACCATAGCTCAGTCACTTTCTGGTCAGGTACAAATCAACGCAACCACAGCTCGGTCACTTTCTGGTCAGGTACAAATCAACGCAACCATAGCTCAGTCACTTTCTGGTCAGGTACAAATCAACGCAACCACAGCTCGGTCACTTTCTGGTCAGGTACAAATCAACGCAACCACAGCTCGGTCACTTTCTGGTCAGGTACAAATCAACGCAACCATAGCTCAGTCACTTTGTAATCAGGTACAAATCAACGCAACCACAGCTCAGTCACTTTCTGGTCAGGTACAAATCAACGCAACCCTAGCTCAGTCACTTTGTAATCAGGTACAAATCAACGCAACCACAGCTCAGTCACTTTGTAATTAGGTACAAATCAACGCAACCATAGCTCAGTCACTTTCTGGTCAGGTACAAATCAACGCAACCACAGCTCAGTCACTTTCTAATCAGGTACAAATCAACACAACCGCATTGTCGGCCTCTATCATGCCAGTGTTAAGTAACTTTTACGCGAAATATATGACCCCCCCCCCCCACTTCCACTTCCCCGTCAGTGGCATCCATGATATCTGCTCAGGCAACACATGACACATGTGACTGGATGCGAGGGAACAAGCACCGTGCATGTAAATTGCACAACATTAAATATACATTTAATGAGGAACCACTGTTGACGCTGTAAAGGTGCATCGGCACATGGTCACATACCCAGTTTTACATGGCATCAGGTGCACCGGCACATGGTCACATACCCAGTTTTACATGGCATCAGGTGCACCGGCACATGGTCACATACCCAGTTTTACATGGCATCAGGTGCACCGGCACATGGTCACATACCCAGTTTTACACGGCATCAGGTGCACCGGCACATGGTCACATACCCAGTTTTACACGGCATCAGGTGCACCGGCACATGGTCACATACCCAGTTTTACACGGCATCAGGTGCACCGGCACATGGTCACATACCCAGTTTTACATGGCATCAGGTGCACCGGCACATGGTCACATACCCAGTTTTACATGGCATCAGGTGCACCGGCACATGGTCACATACCCAGTTTTACATGGCATCAGGTGCACTGGCACATGGTCACATACCCAGTTTTACATGGCATCAGGTGCACCGGCACATGGTCACATACCCAATTTTACAGCCAACGGGCGCTCTGTCAGCGATGCGACCAGTCACACACCGGCCGCCTTGATTTCAGATGACCCGTGAGACCAGGTCCATTTTAAAAATCATATTGCAAATGTGACTTAATGCATGTTAAAGTGTTCTCTACATGCATCGCGTATGGCGTTAGGGTACGATCAGACACGTGTGCACCTTGGAGAACATTAGGCGAGCAGAGGAGTGGGTCAGAGTGCCAGCGGAGCAGTCAGACTTGTGCAGAGTCATATTCACATTGAGCCGGGAGTGGCCAGCAGGGGCCACGGAAGTGGAAATAAAGCAATTAATTCAGGATAATGCTCGCTCGAGTGATGTGATTATCTACACAGATTTGTGATTTGTGATTATCTACACAGATATCTACACAGGACTTGGCCATTGGTTGTTGTCTGTCCATGGCATTCTTTGCATTTGCCTCAGAAACCACATTTCCACAGCCATCCGATGTTTTTCAGCCTGTTTGCTCATTGTCCACACTTCACATCCATACAAAAGCACAGATTCTATGTAGCACCTCAACACTATTTTTATCCGTAGAAAATGACGTCTTTTTATTGGCCACTATGTTGTTCATCTTGCAAAAGGCTGCCTTCGCCATGGCGATTCTTGTTCTAATCTCTTCAAGACATTTCCCATCATATGTTATGTCTTTTCCGAGATAATTGTACCATTTCACTTGCTTAAGAATATTCCCATTTACTTGCATATTACATTGTGGTCTTCCTAGTGACGACCATAATCTGTGTCTTCTTACAATTTAGTTCCAACCCTAGTTGTTCACTGTGTGCAACAATCGCATCTAGTAATTGTTGCAGATTCTGCTCATTGTCTGCAGTCAATATTGTATCATCTGCATATCTAATGTTATTGATGTTTCTTTCTCCCATGATAATTTCGTTCATATCGTCTAAATTTCTGAAAATATTTTCACTGTACATGGAAAACGATCTGGAGATATTACGCATCCCTGCCTCACATCTCTTTTAATAGGCTAATATTGACCTACTTCATTATCAATCCTTATGGCAGCTTCTTGTTTCCAATATATGCTTTTTACAAGTCTAAGGTCTTTCCAATCAATTTGTAGATCTGTAATCATCTCTAACATGTTGATATACACATATTGTTTACTGAACAAATAACAAGGATGCATGTAAAACAATTTCTGTCAGTAGACTCCATGGTTCAAACAAAAGTACTACCGCTGTAAGCTATGGTTAAAGAAGTGCCATATTGAAACAAGAGCAGATAAAAATTCCTCCGAATGAAATGTCAACAAGAAGATATTAATTTACCTCATTGATTTAATTATATGAGTCAGTTCACGAAAGAAATAAAACACATTCAAGTTTACCTAAGAACAGGTAGCTTGTGGTGATGTTTTGGGTGGAAACAGAACTGACAGAAAGAAAAACAAACTATGTTATTTCTACAAGTGTACTTATCTTGAGCTAGAGTAGATGTCATTTCATTCGCAGTGCAATGTTGGACAGGTTCATAACTGCGACATGATTTTTTACTGCAGCCTGTGATAAATGATCAAATCTATTCTATTGTGCCTTGGTGCATTCAGTTCTCAATTAATGAGTTTGAATCACAAGCGGTCAAATACATGGGCATGCTGGTATAGTAATAATGAAATAACTATAATTGTACACAACTACAGTCAGACTGTGAGGAAATTAATAAATCAGTTGTACTTTTCAACAAAATCTGGCCACAAAACTAACCAGTCAGATGCAACTAGATTAAAAACAGTTTATGAGTTCTTGTTGTTAGAAACAGATGAAATATGGTTCCTAACTTTATTGTGAATTTCACAGTGATAGTCGTGTATTATATCACAATAGGTGGATGCGATGCTTTCAGATTTACGTCGTTCACAAAGGATATCATTTGTGATACACAAAGCAGACTGGTCCACAAATGCATGGTGAAGAAAGCAGGGGTCTACAGAACACAGACTGACTGTGCCTATGAGTGTCTCCAAGACGACGAGTGCGTTGGTGTGAGTACTGACACGGGGTCTGCTTGTTTTCATCATTTTACGTGTGCTGGGGATTTTTACTGTGGTGTCGGTATTGATATGCCTGTGTACTGGAAGGAACCCACAGCAGAATCTGGTACAACGAGCATACTAACATCACAGACAACAACAGCAGTATCAACAACGGTGTCAACGACAGCACGGCCTGTGACAACAGTGCTAGCAAACACAAATAAAACACCAGCCACAACAGCTGAAACAACACTCCCACCAACTACGACTACTGTGACAACCACTACAACAACTCGACCAACAACCACAACTTCTGCACCAACTACTACGACAACTCGCCCAACAACAACTACAACTCGCCCAACAACCACAACCACTACAACTCGCCCAACAACCACAACAACAACTCCTGCACCAACCACTACAACAACTCGCCCAACAACCACAACCACTACTGCACCAGCCACAACAGCTGAAACAACTCTCCCACCAAATACCACCACTGTGACAACTCCTGCACCAACCACCACCACTGTGACAACTCCTGCACTAACCACAACACCTCCTTAACCAACCACAACAACAACTCTCCCACCAACCACCACAACTCTCCCACCAACCACCACAACAACTCGCCCAACAACCACAACGGACCCTAAACCTAAAACGTGTATAAACAATGGCAACTGGAGCAGTACAGAATGGAGATGCAAGTGCAGCAATGGATGGGTTGGAGACACCTGCGAGAAACGTGCCAAAGGCTGCCAGGACATAGCTGACAATGGATACTCCAGAGGATGGCCTCCCCACTGGATAGACATTGCTGTTGATGGCATTTCCTCCCCTGTCAGAGTCAGATGCCAACTAAGAGACACATACTTCACCTTGTATATGATGATCAACCAGGGCAAAAATAAGACACTATAAGTTCTGGAGAGACTACGAGGATGGTTATACCTTAGACAACTATCAATACCATTACTGGATGGGACTCAAAACCATGAAAAAGTTAAATGACCTTGGCCACACAACCGTAGTACTAGAAACCACTTTTATTTATCCGAACGAAACCACTACTCTTCAGTACCGCTACGAGGGTTTTCATTTCGACACGGCCGCTAACGGCTACAGATTTAACTTCTCCCAAGCAATACCAAACAAATTGGGACCCTACAGTAATAATGTCCAGCACAGCAGCTGCCTCGACAGTCTGAGAGGTGCTAAATTCTCAACCCGGGACGAAGATAATGATAACGACACGAAAAGATATTGTGCTGAGGAAGCCGGTGTGGGCTGGTGGTTTTGGGGCTGTGATATGGTGTGCAATCCACTGGGCTTGTCCTATCAGTATTTTCCAAGTAATACAGATACCATTGAACACATAAAGATGGCTGGGTTAGACTACAGACGCTGGAGAGTACGCAAATAATGTTTCGGCTACCATGTACTTTCTAGTTAATTTGAAATAACTTTAACCACTCATTGCAATAGTTAATCTACATCAGGTGTGGAATCATTTCCTCGTGTTTGGTCTAATTAGTTATCATTCTTAACAACACTCTACGACAATGTGACTGAGCAGTTAACACCATCAAATAATAATCCACATAATGAGGTTAAAAGTTAGTCGCATATCATTTACAGTCAAAACCAGCATCTTTTAGCTGTTTGTGATGTGTTTGGCAAGTTTACGTTCAGTAAATTGTCTTTGTTTAATCAACGACTGAAACTCACACTATTTTATGAAAACCAACGCAAGGCGATCTACTGCCAAATCGCCTGCAGCTGTGTTTCGAACGCGGTATGTGGAACTGCGTCGGTAACACCTTTGTTACAGAGCCGGTACAAAATGAGATAGCTTCAAAATTCCAGGAATAGTTTAATCCTATCCGAATGATTCATTTTGTCTTGAAAGTTGTAATTTTGTGTGATGGCATGAGCCTCGGAGAGACTACATTGCTGGTGTGACCTTCTCTTGTCATTTACTCTTAAACTGAAATTACATAAGTTTCTCATGCACATATCATCATCAGAGCTGAAAATGTTCTTGAAGTGGAAAACATATACATATCAAATTGTATTGTTCTTGGGAAGTCACCCCAATATACTAACCCTGCTTTACAAATAACATGATGACACTGCAACAAGGAAGTTTTATGAGTGGCATAAATGTTTTCATGAAATAAAAAATGAGAACAAACTGTTCGACTCTACTACATGCAGTGTACTTGAATTTCAATCTCTAGTGATGATGTTGTATTTCGCAACCCACAATGTGACAGTTCTGAATCATTCCTAAATTTTCTCCTGATCTGACACCAAGCGATTGTTTTTCTTCTTATTACCTGGCCTTAAATTGACACTGAAACACCAACAACTCAAAGCTGATAGGACAACAACTCAAAGCTGATAGGACAACAACTCAAAGCTGATAGGACAACAACTCAAAGCTGATAGGACAACAACTCAAGATGTAGAAGGGCAACAACTCAAGCTTTAGAAAGGCAGCAACTCAAAGTTGACAGGGGCAGAAACTCAAGGCTGACAGGGGCAGCAACTCAAGGCTGACAGGGGCAGCAACTCAAGGCTGATACGGGTAGCAACCAAACACTAAATAGGACAATAACTAAAGCTGATGAGGCCAATACACCTACGTAATGATACAGCTGTCGGTGTCTGCGGATAGTGAATGTGGTTCAGAATCCCGACATACTGGGTTCGTAATCAGTCACTGCCGTCTCCGTGGCGATGGCGTTGCGGACGCCATTCGTGATGCCGCTTACACGCGTTAGAAACACAGCGGTGACCGATTTAGCAGCAGATCGTGTCGCGCTGGTTTTGCGTGTTGGTATAGGAGCCGGTCGTTCATAAGGCAATGGCAAACTACTGAACGTAAAAACTTGCCAAAATATCAACAACGGCAGTAAAATGCTGGTGCTGGCTGCAACGTCCTGTAACGGATATGCAACTATATAAAAAAAATCAGTCACTGGCAATTTGGAATCAGACAACTTTGCTGTTTCTATCCCTACTGATAGTGTGACCATCAGTCATTCGGACAGCAAATGGCAAACTAGTGAACGTATAATTGCCAAGAAAACCATTAACAGCCAAAACATTCCGGGGTTGATTGCGAGGTCCTGTAAAAGACGTGCAACTAACTTGCAACAATCATACAACTGACACAGGTTCAAATAACAGACTATAGGATAGTTTCCAACTGTATGAACAGTAGACAGCATCTGCAGTTGTTGAAGGAAACCATTGTAAAGACAATGCATTGTTAATGATTTAAATCAGTGATTCCCAACGTGGGGCCCACACCCCACAGGGGGGCAATTCGATTATTAAGGGGGGCAATTCGAAAATGGACTCGTCCAGAGTTTAAGTTAATCGTATAGCGACTCTCAGTCGCTACTTGAGCTGGGTAAACGTCCAGTATAAGTAACTTCTGTCCACCATTTTAGTAGCCGTGATTTCATTGTTAGACGTTGGAGTTGAGCTACTGGTTATACTGGGCCGGCACTAAGCATTTCTCGCTATTTGTTCTGAATACCCTGACAATACATTGTGTAAATATAAGTGATATATAAATGGTATGTAAATTTAATTTTTAATATTTATTAATTTCAGTTTTATAAGCATCATTTTCCAGAAAAATTTGTCAAATGAAAAAGAATGTTTTTTTTTTTTTTTGCTGTGGGGTATATATGCCGGTCTCTGTGGCTGAAGGGCTTGCGAACGCGGTTTGTGAGCCCGTATACCCGGGCTCGAAACACGGCGGTGCTCGTATTTTCGAAAAAGGTATAGAGACCGGTCGTTCAGAAAGCAATGGCAAACTACTGAACGTAACACTTGCCTAGTACATCAACAGCAGCTGAAAATGCTGGTGTTGACTGCAACGTCCCGTAAGGGATGAGCAACAAAAATTTTTTTAAAATATATGCTGTACATATTTAGATATACATTTTTAGTCTACGTTTACTCCAGTTCGTATTATTATTTTTTAAAGTCTTTAATTGATCTTAAGCTTATTTCTTTCAGCCCATGGTGAAATGAGTGGTGCAAGGAAGAAAACATACGTCAGTATTCGGAGGAATATTTAATATTTGGTTTCATACCCGCTGTCCACGATGAACGGTCATCTTTTTGTCTTTTATGCCTACAATGTTTGACCAACGAATCAATGAAACAAATTCGTTTTTTTTTGGGACATTTGAAGGCAAAACATAATACTCATGTTAATTGAGATGTGAATTACATTCAAACTTTAAAGAAAAATTTTTGAAAACAGAGTAACATTGAAGTCTCTATTTACTGTTCATAATCCAACTATCAATCGTACTCGTGAGGCTAGTTATCACATTTCATTACTCATCGCTAAATCTGGGAAACGTCATACTATGGGGGAGAATTTAATCAAACCATCAATATCAGCGTTTCTTAAAACGGTTCTGGAAAAACATGACAAAGACGTTAAAGCTATGCCACTAAGTAACAATACTGGTAGCAAAAGAATAGACAAAATGAGTGAGAATATTGAAATACAACTTGTTGAAAAGCTGAAAACAAGAACATTCTCGGTGCAAATGGATTGATCAACTTTGAGAGATTGT
>JACEFZ010017568.1:190000-225973 GCA_014155875.1 Cepaea nemoralis | reverse complement strand
GTTTTTCTGTTGTTAACTTTTAAAAAAGGGGGTTTTTTTTTTCCTGCCAAAAATTTTTTTTTCCCAAGTCAGTAAAATGCTGTCATAGGTAGTAGTAGAAGAACGTCCTGTCCAGGGTCAACTTTATTTCCTGTTACCTTTGTCAGCATATGTCTATAAGTAGACCAGATAGTTTTGTGCATTCTTTGCAAAATACATGATTTGATATTCTTTCACGCAATGATGTAACATATACGTATGATGATATGGGTTTAAGTATGGATAGAGCATTAACTTTTGGGGTGTAAAGGGGTCAATGGGCCGCGTGGTTTGGCACCAAGAAATTTTCAAAAGGAGAGAAACCGGTACTAGATGTGGTCCTCGCGATAAGCAAAAGAATAGCGGGTAGTTAAATCCCAGTTATTGGGGGGCTCTTGCGTTATTTTTGAAAAGATGTGCTTTAGACCCCCTTTTAAATTTTTCATTACCCCGCTACTGTGGGAGGGTACGGGAATTAAAAATTTGCTTCACTCCCACATTTTGGTGAAACCCGAGAGATGCGGCAATAAATGAGTCCCCCTATCAGATTGGATAGTATTGGAAAACCTATCCTGAAAAAATAGGAAGAAAATTTCCTTTATGCTTTGGCAGTTATGTTTTTAGCGGAATAGTTCTGGCCAGCGAGTACTTTGATCAATAACAGTTAGAATAATTTATTCCCTCTAGTTGTTGTATGTTTGAGAGGGCCCACATGTCAACAGATAGTTTTTCAAAGGTCGACTGGCTAAGTCAGTGACTTTAACTTTGCCTGGGGGTTTATTTTTTTTACCATTTCTGGCAGGTGTCACAACTTCTGCAATATGCTTTAATGTCATTGCAAAATTTTGGGCCCCGAAACTGTGTCAATAATTAGATCTGGTCTTAACGTAGCCCTATGCCCTGCAAGAGGTATTCGTGGGCAAGATGTAAGGCTTCTTGCGAAATTTGTTGGGAAAAAAAGTTTTCTCTGTAGTGTTGTCACCTTGGGGTAAACCCGGTGAGTATATATTTTTTACAGCAAAATGCCATTTTGCATTCTTGTTACCCTTTTGGGTTTTGGCCGATCAGATTAAAGTATTTTGACAATGAAGGATCCTTTTTGTGCTGTTACAAATGTTTCCTTCATGTGTTTTTAGGTAGTGTTACTGGGCTGAGTGATTGTTAGCCTCGTTTGCTTACTTTTATCTTTCACTCTAGCGTAGCTCTAGTTACGCGTTTACACATTCAATATCTCAGAATGATGGAACAATGGTATCAAGATGTCATGAGAACTTAGTGCTACATTAGCTACCATACAATCAATAGGTGGTGTGACATTTTCAATGATGACATTTATGTTGATGTTATGTTATCATCAATACACAGAGATTTATGTCATGAGGTTTTTCATTCACCTCAGGTAAAATTTTCCAAAAATTACATCACACACGGGTTTGTTAAACAGCGCACTTTACTTTCCCAGTGAGGAAAGGTGTTTCAATATATGCCCCGCTAATGGGTATTTCCAATATTTCCCCGAGAATGTTCTGAAAGTTACGTGCCTGTCTGTTAAATCTGTAGGCATTATGAATGTTCTTTTTCAGACCAATGAGGAAAGCCTGGGATTTGCGAAGGATGTAGCAGGGTTTCCATTCAATATCCCTGAGGGTTTTTTATTTTGCCTTTTTAATCTATACCAAATTAGCTTCTTCATTGGCAAAGGGATGGCGTGAACCCCATGTTAAAAATACCACTTCTAAAAGGTGTTTCAAACAGAGCATTTTTTTTGGGGCTAAATATGTCAAAAGCCTGTTGGGTGAGTTCACAGGATGTTTCTCTGGCTTTCTTCATCAAGACGGGGGAACTACAAAAAAAGGAAACATTTGCCTTTTTTTGGGTTTATAAGGGCCCCTTACAATCTTTCCGATGGTGTCCGTTTCGCCTTTCAGAGGAAAACATTTACGCAAACCTTTTTAAGGATTTACGGCTCCTTATCTTGTCGTTTACCATTTTAGTAGGTAAGTATTATAGCCAGGGTTTTTAAACACACATCTCAAATTGATGATGAGAATATTTACAATAATTGCAAGGGGAAAAACTTTTCAGAAGAGGTCTAGGTTTCTGCCTACATGGGTTTGGGCATAGTTAGCCGCTGCTACAAAGTTAATGTCAGTAGCTTCAGTGGCAAAGCAATGTTTTTTGGCTGTGTTTTGTAAAGCCAAACCACGTCTTTTCAATCTCATCCACAAAGTTTTTTTTTTTTACGAGCCCCCGTCCCCACATTTTCAGGGTCTTTAAACTTGGCTCGCTAACCCAAAAGTGTGAGACAGTACAAATACAACGTGATTTGACGAAAGACTCAACGGGCACCCTGTTCAAGGAAATTTTTCAAACATTAAATACGGGGAAAGATTTTTCCCCAAAAAGATATATTTTGGATGTTTCAATTTTACACTTACACAATTACAGCTCACAACGTTCTTTACTCTCAAGATGTCCAAACCCTCGCCTCTCACCCAGGTTACCCACAACCCCTTCCTCTTTACCGCCCTTTGTTCCGGTGGGTTGTCCCCAAAGCGTTTTGCAGGCGGAAACTTTCCCTTTTCGGGCGTAAAGAAGTTACCGGCGTTTTGGGCCTTCGCCGGGCCGGGCTTTTGGTAACGAAGTATTGCACTGGGGTCCCCTTTCCCGGGGCCGGCGTAACAATTGGGGTTTTCTTAATGGGGGGGAACATTTTTGGGGAAAAAGGGGATTTTCTGTTAAAAGGGTAATTTTTTGGTGTAATTAAATAATATAATTATTTTAAAAATTTTAAATAATTTTTTTAATTATGAAGTGACATTGTTTATATAATTAGGTAATGGCATGTAAAATTCCTGGAGAAATTCCGAACGCCGTGGGGTCGACGCGGGAAAACCCCTGGTGCCTTTCGCGATAAAAAATATGCGTTCTAAAAATTTTTGTTGAGCAAATCCTGTTTCTTTCTACTGGCGTTTAGTGGGGAGGGGAATGCAAAGGGTGCTGGAAGTAGGAAGGATGCAAGGAGGCTGTAGAGACTGGGGAAAATTTTAGGATTTTTTGGGGGAAAGTAAAAAGCAAGTTTTTGAAAGTATGTGAGGGTTAGCCCAAAACCAACGATGAATTCAGCCCATCCCAAAGGCTAAACCACTTGGGGGGACAAAAAACGGGAAAACATTCCCCTTTGGGAACATGTGGGGAACTTTGTATTCTCAAAAAGGGCTTCTTGACTCAAAGGCAGAGTCTGATAAGAAGAGTTTGCTATGGGTGGGCAGGTGATCCCCCCCAGAAAAACAGGTTGTTTTACATGGGTGGGATGTGATCATTCCTTTTTCCTTTTCCCGAGGGATGGTATATTGATCAAGTTTATGTTTTTTAAAGGGTACATTGATGATGTTAGGAACGAGTCCAGGGACTCTTTCCTATTTGTTTATTCGATTAAATTAGAACAAAAAACACCCTTGATCACTACTGACTTTTTACCCGACGACGGGTAGATGATTAGGGATAGGTGAGCCCTTTAGATCAGACTCGTCATTTATTTCTTGTCTGTTTGACGGGTGTTCTATGAAGGCCAGTGACTTTTGGGAACCCATGTTTTTAATACCCCCAAATATAGAGAAATGTTTTGGGGGTTATATGCATAACAAAAGTAGCATGACTGAGGGTTGAGTAGTTTTTGGTAGGAGCATGGGACAAAGGTTTGGGCCAGATATTTCTCCCCCGGGTCGCTCTTCCTTTTCAGGAGGTTTGCCTTTTGAGGAACCAGCCCAACTATAATGTTGTTGGCAGGAAAACCACTTCGTGTGACACAACGAAGGGGTTCAGTTTTTTACTTATCACCCCAAAGACTCAACCACACCAGGTACCCAATGTGATTAAAAAAATGCGTGAAGGTTCCCTAAAGGGAGTTTACAACGCCCTGAAGGAAAAAGTGTGGGAAGGGTGAGGGTTTTGTAAAGGTTTTTCGATTAAATAAGATACTCGGGTTTCTGCCAGGAAAATTTCAGCATTTTTGAGTAATCATGCTCAACAAAAGGGAAACCCCCGGACCGTCTTTTATGACGGTGGTTCTGCCTAAACGCAGAAGAAACTGATCTTCAAAACACTTGAAGGGTTCTTTGGACAGCTCTAGGGGCGGGTTTCTTGAGAAGAACTTAACCCCCAGTTTTGACTTGTGGCAAGTGAAACCCCGGGGGAAGGGACTATGGTTTATGGGCCCAACCCTGAATTGTTTCCGTGAAATAGATGTTGATTCTATTAAGTACTGTCTCAGTATCAAGATTATAAACTGTTTTCGAGTAGGACTCAGTAACATTTTCAGTAGCCAATCTGATTCTCCCCAGCAGTGGGGACTGTAAGGGGACCATTAAATTTGGTAAGTGACATTTTTTTCCAAACCCCTTTGTTTTTTGATGTGATGAAGGGACCTTTGAATTGGTCAGGGGACTTTTGGGTTCATCCATTTTCCTGTGATGTGATGAAGGGCCCCATTGAATTGGTCAGTGACAGATCCGTTCTGCAGGGGATGGCTTGAGTGAAAGACCATTCGATTGGTAAAGTGACTATTTAATTTCATCGAAGTAACGAATATTGGACCCAAAGGGCCGGGAGGATTGTCTCCCAACCGGTTTTGTTCGGGGAACTTGTATTAAAAAGTGACCCCGTGGGGGGGTGATTATTAGAGGCATTTTGGCCCAGTGAAGTGTGGTCCAGCAGTGACTCTTTTGGTTGTGGACCCCGGCTCTGGAGACGGATTTGGTCCCCAAAGGTTCTAGTCATCTCACGGGGAAGGGGAAGGGGGGGGAAGGGGGCGGACCGACTGGACGGGAAATCTGCATCCAATTATTTCTCAATCGATAAAGGGACACCTACATCTCGGATTCTTTTCTCTACCCCATCTTCTTTTTGTGTAAATAGTTCTTCTTTTAAAGGATTTTTCATTTCAGTTCTATTTTCTAAAGTTTTTTCCAATAAACTTTATGTCAGTTGACTTGCCCCTTTGTATAATGATTGAGGGGTGGTCTCGGACGATCCCTAAGGTTCAGGTTCCACAGGGAAAAGGTGGGTTAGGGGGGTTTTCTAGAATCTGGAGGGGCTTGTAGACGTAATTAACTAATATGAGATCAACCCCCAGAGTAAAAATGTGTATCTCCCCTCGTCCAACCCTGGGGCTAGAATACAGGGAGTGCAAGACACCTCGGGTTGGTTCACTCTCACTACCCAAGGTGGATGCTAAAACTCCATACAGAAGGGGGGCCCCCGCCCGGGATTATTCCATGATTTTTGTGTGTTGTAGCCCTTTCTCACATAGGGATAGGGACTTAGTTTTACCCTCTACTTCGGGTTACATAAGATTCTACTACTTTTCCCCTTTATCTCCTAACTGTCTGACGGACTTTGGGTTGGGGTGATTATTTAAATACATTGTTTATTGACCTTTGTATTGCTTCACCCACACATACTTGAGTCCCCACCTATCATAGTCACCAGTCCCCCCAAGAGATAGACTTAGAAAAAAGTTCGGGAAAAATGGACGTAAGTCTGGTCTTGAAGGAGATGTTTTGGAAATCCTATGTCCAAGGGGTGGAAAGAATTTTTCCCCAAAGGGGGAAAGAAAGAGGAGGGGGAGAGAGAAAGAGAAGGAAGCCAGTAAAGGGGCCCTTTTTGAGGAAAAAGGGTTTAGCGGTGAAAATGAAATGAAACGGCTTGATTTGGGAAAAGCCGAGAAAAGAAAAACGTGACCAGAGAAACGAATGAAGCTACTTGAGGCACAAGGGGCCTGCTACAGGTGTAACTGGGGAGCTATGGGAGGAGGTGTACCTCCTGGCTCAGAGCAACCGTAGACGTGACTACCAGGCAAATGAAATGGCCTTTACAGCCTTTCCCAAACCCGAAAAAGAAGGAACGGTAGACCAATACTTAGAGAAGTATGAGGCCATGTCTAGCAATGGGTCTAGAAAAACAGAAATGGTGTTTAAAACTCTCCCAGGGACTCCGTGCCGAAGGATATGAAGTGTATGCCGCTTGCCACCGGGGTTACAAAAATGTTTAAACCCGGCACTGAAAGCGGCTCTCTTGAAGAGATTCGAGTTTCACAGCGCACTCATACCAAAGGGAAAATTTTTCGGACGGCGAAGCGAGAACCTGGTGAACTTTTTTCCCAGCATACAGTGTGAGATTGAACTATCCCTTCTTAAATGGATGGCCTTGGCCGGATTTAAAGAGGAGTATGAAAGTTTGCGTGAGTTGATGGTTGTAGATCAGATGCGAATGCAAATGTCTAAACCCTTGCGAAACTTTTAGGTGAGAATGGGGCTGAGAGATTGGATATAGTAAACCAAGTTAGCCGAAAGATACTTTGAAGTCTATGGCGAGACTGGGGACACCAGTCCAACAACCGAAAACAAAAGATAAGGATCAAGGTAAGATAAAGAAGACCAAAGGTTCTGGTAAACCCAAGGAAACAGGTACACTCTTTAGAGAAGATCTCTAACGTAAACCAAAGGTTTTAAGAATAGCCCACCTAGTTCTAAAAAGAGGAAGTGGAGGGGAACGATGGTGAAAATTTCTGCAAGTCCAGCACTCACAATACGAGGGAGTGCAAGAGTAAGCCCAAGGACTTTCACTTTGCTTGTCTTGCAGAGGTTAGGGATAGACCTTGCAGGAAAGTAAAGGGCGGGTTTATGGGAAAAGGGGAACCTAGACGACCTCCAGTGGTTGAGAGAGTAGAAGTGAAAGGGCAACAGGGGTTGTGCCTCTACGACACGGGATTCAATTTTCTGCTGTAATTGCAAACCCCCCTGACAGGCCCAGAGCAACTCACCGGGGAGATGATTTGGGGATACAGCCAGCCAGTAGGAGTCTGTAGCGCTACGTTGCCCGATTGCCAATGTGGAGATTCGGGGGGCAAGTACGTTACTGGACGCATTCAGGCGGGAGTCGTACCAGATCCTCTCTATCCCTTAATTCTCGGCCGGAAGTACGTGTTTTTGGGCGAACCAGAACACCCTAGCATCCATAAGTCTAGGCAGGTCAGAGATACAGAGGAAGAGGGCTCGAAAAGGTAAGTCTCCGAAATACTCACCCGGAGGAATGAGTAATGCTCGGAGCAAGGATGCGGCGGAGTGCCTTGTTCAGAATGGTTGCCCAACAATGAAAACCCCGTTAATTAGGGCAAGTTCAACCCCTGATAACCAGTCACCGTTAATTCAGACTGGAACAGAGAAAAGACAGAAGGAACGTAAGTGGTTCCTGAGAGCTTCAGAGCTAATCTGCTGCGAACGGTACATGTCAGGTCCCCAACCGACATCTGACTGTAGGGACAACACAGTAAATGTCAATCCCGGTACTATTGGTGGCCGGGAATGACAGGCGACGTGCGCAGGTATATTAGGTCTTGGGGTGCCGTAAAAGGGACACCTGGGGAAAAAAGGACGAAAAACGAAGATTTTCCTTAGAGGTTGGAGACCGAGTTCTAGTACTTCCCCCAAACGAGGGGGGAAAGAATTCGAAATCGGGTGGCAGGGCCCATTCCTAGTGGATTTAAAATGGGGCTCCACAAGCACTATGGATGGTGATCCTGGGAAAGTTTTTCTACTTTTTCCCGTCTCCTCATGCGCTAGGGGAAGCCCGATGATAAGTCCACCAGCCCAAGGGCGCAGAGATTCGCTGAAAAAAAACGGTTCGGGGTTCAGGTCAGGTAGCGGAAAGCCTGTCACACCATTAAGGGAAATCCTATATGTTGTGCAGGTACCTTCTTCGGTTCAGCCCGGTGCTCGGGGGAACAGACCGGCCAAAGGAACACCCGCAGTGCTAGCTACACTGAGAACCGTGGTCGGAAGAGGTGGGTTTTGTCAGAACGGACACAGACCCTTGGTCCCTCAATCCGACCGACTGCAGTCCAGCTGGGTCCTCGAAAGGGGAAGTGGAATTGCAGAAGTCCAGTAAACTCTGGCAGGAACGATCGTTAAATCAGGTCGAGGCCCGGGGGCTCTGGTCCGCAAGACACTGCGAGATGCCCCATCGCAGTAGCGGAGTAGGCGTTGATCAACCCGGTGACTACTGAATAGCTTGTCTCCCCACCTAAGGTGGTAAAAGTATTCTATACAATATTGACGGGTTAGACTTCCTCACCGCCATCCGGTCTCTAAGAAGGAAGAACGAACGACATAGACAGCTTCTGCGTAGAAGTGGAACGACTGGGTCGATCCTCTTAAAGTGGGGGCCTATGTGACGAAACGCGTTTATCTGTCTTGGGTCGTCAAGATCCCGCACTATTTTGGCGCGTCATCGGGGACTTTCCCAGCTAAAAATAGACTGAGGGAAGCCGATGGAGGACTTACTATCTAGAATCTTCTCGAAACACCGGAATTCGAGTAACCCGTGATGCTTGGTATCGCTCTAAATTCCGTGCAGAGAGATCTAGAAACTCTAGGCGGGGAATGACGGTTTCCCGAGAAAGTATCTTTTCTCAAGAATCACTCGCTTCTAGTGCGCATTGAGTGGCACGAAGCGGGAATGTGGCTAAACCAGTCATTCACTTACTTGTGTTCGACGAGAACAGACGCAGGCCTGATGTGAGCAATTTTTTGGTGGTGCGTCTCACCTCAACCCATGATTCGGCTGACTGTTATGTAAAGGAAGCTGAGAAGCCCTTGAAACAGTTCGGAAGCTGACTGGGAGCATCTGGTTCCATCATTCAGGTAGATATTGTTTTAAATCATTTAACTTTGTACGTGTGTTACACACGCCATTGTTCTAACCTCATTACCTATGCGGATGTCCTTGCATACTAATTAGCAAACCGATCGATAACGCAGTTTGACGGCGAATCGTGGGTTTGTTTACCGTGTGCTCGCGAATCAGCTGTTAGGAACGCCGTAATGTGATGTGGGCGATTTGGGTTCCAAATATATGTACCATATATTGCCAATCGTTGCAATCTATTAGTTGCTGTGTTAGAATAAAACATAGTTACTTGTGCTGGATGGAAACTGAGATTTGTCAGTCAGTTGCTGAAGCCAGAAGAACGGTTTAGAAAACCAGGTAAGTTGGTAGGTGAGATTCAGACAAAATTGTCCTTAGTTACTAAGTAAAGGAAGAACTTAGTTCTGTGCCACAGGAATGATGTAACTATTGTGTAATAACTTAATAGTGAATTCATTGTGTGGAACAGCGGATTTCTGTGGAAAGGTAAGTTGCTTTGGTGCTATATCTATATATATATATGAAGTGACATTGTGTATATATATTAGGTCATGGCATGTGATACTTCCTGGAGTAATTCCGAACGCCGAATAGGTCGACGCGGGATAACCCTGCGTGCCGTCGCGATATAAATATGCGTTCTGAAATCTTGTCTGAGCTATCCTGTTTCTTTCATACTGGCGCTAGTGCGAGTGAATGCTAAGGTGCTGGAAGTATGGAAGGATGCAAGGAGGCTGTATGAGACTGGGGAAATATAGGATATGGGGGAAGTAAAAGCAAGTTATGAAAGTATGTGATGGTAGAACCAAACCAACGATGAAGTTCAGTCCATGCCAAGGCTAAACCACTTTGGGGAGGACAGAACTGGAACATTACCCTTGGAACATGTGGGGAACATGTATTCTCAAGAAGGCTTCTTGACTCTAAGGCAGAGTCTGTAAGAAAGAGTTGCTATGGCGTGGGCAGGTGATCCCACCAGCAAACAGGCTTGGTACATAGTGGATGTAATCATGTCCTATTCCTATATCCCGAGGGATGGTATATTGATCAAGATTATGTTTCTTAGGTACATGATGATGTTAGGAACGAGTCCAGGGACTCTTTACCTATTTGTTAGTTCGATTAAATTAGAACATACACAGCCTTGTATCACTACTGACGTTAGCGACGACTGGTAGATGATTAGGGATAGGTGAGGACCTACGATCAGACTCGTCATTCTGATTTCTTGCTCTGTTTGACGGGGCTGTTCTATGAGGCCAGCTGACATTTGTGAACCCATGCTTTACTACTCTCCATATAGAGATAATGCTTTTGGTTATATGCATAACTAAGTAGCATGACTGAGGGTTGAGTAGTTATTGGTAGGATGCATGTGGACTAATGTTTGGGCCAGTATACTCTCACCGGTCGCTCTTCCTTTTCAGGAGTTTGCCTGTTGAGGAACCAGTCAACTATAATGTTGTTGGCAGGAAACCACTTCGTGTGACACAACGAAGGGTTCAGTTCTTTACTTATCACGCCAGACTCAACCACACCAGGTACCCAATGTGATTCACCATGCGTGAAGGTTGCATCAAGAGATAAACTCCCTGAAGGTGCACGTGTGGGAAGTGATGGTTTGTGAGGTTTTTCGATTAATAAGATACTCTGTTTCTGCCAGGAAAATTTCAGCATTTTGAGTAATCATGCTCAACGAAAGGAAACCCCGGACCGTCTATTATGACGGTGGTTCTGCCTAAACGCAGAAGTACTGATCTTCAGACACTTGAAGGGTTCTTTGGACAGCTCTAGGGGCAGGTTCTTGAGAAGAACTACACCAGCTATTGACTTGTGGCAAGTGTAACCCGGGGGAAGGGACTATGGATTATAGTCCAACCCTGAATTGTTTCCGTGAAATAGATGTCTGATTCTATTAATGTACTGTTCTCAGTATCAAGATTATAAACTGTGTTCGAGTAGGACTCAGTAACATTTTCAGTAGCCATATCTGATTCTACCAGCAGTGTGACTGTAAGAGACCATTGAATTGGTAAGTGACATTTGTCCATCCATGTTCCTGTGATGTGATGAAGGGACCATTGAATTGGTCAGTGACATTTGTTCATCCATGTTCCTGTGATGTGATGAAGGGACCATTGAATTGGTCAGTGACAGATCCGTTCTGCAGTGGGACTGTGCTATGAGTGACAGACCATTCGATTGGTCAGTGACTATTTAAGTTCATCGAAGTAACGACTACTTGGAGCCAAGTCCAGGAGGATTGTCTCCCAACCAGTATTGTTCGAGAACTGTATTAACAGTGACTCCGTGGGAGTGATACAGATGCAGTTGGTCCAGTGAAGTGTGGTCCAGCAGTGACTCTATTGTTGTGGATCCAGGCTCTGGAGACGGAGTGGTCTCCAAGGTTCTAGTCATCTCACTGGAAGGAAGCCGGGTGAGTGGCGGACCGACTGGACGGGACATCTGCATCCAATCTACTTCTCAACTCGATGAAGACACCTACATCTCTGATTCTGTCTCTACTCTATCTTCTATTTGTGTAAATAGATTCTTCTATCAGGATGTTCATTTCAGTTCTATATTCTCAAGAGTAGAATAAACTTTATGTCAGTTGACTTGCTCTTTGTATAATGATTGAGTGTGGTCTCGGACGATGCCTAAGTGTTCATTGTTCCACAGGAGTAGGTAGTTAGTGGGGGTCTAGAATCTGGAGGGGCTTGTAGACGTAATTAACTAATATGAGATCAACCACAGAGTAAAAATGTGTATCTGCTTGTCCAACCCCTGGGGCTAGAATACACGGGAGTGCCAGAGACACCTCGGGTGTGGTTCACTCTCACTACCCAAGGTGGACTCGTCACAATTACAGACATATATTACAGACAAATATCAACATCACAGACATATATTACAGACAAATATCAACATCACAGACATATATTACAGACAAATATCAACATCACAGAACTATTATTACATACAAATATCCACATCACAGACATATATTACATACAAATATCAACATCACAGACATATATTACATTACAAATATCAACATCACAGACATATATTAAATACAAATATCAACATCACAGACATATATTACAGACAAATATCGCCAACATCACAGACATATATACATACAAAATATCGGCCAACATCACAGACATATATTGACATACAAATATCTCAAACATCACAGACATATATTACATACAAATATCGCAAACATCACAGACATATATTACATACAAATATCGCAACATCACAGACAATTATACAATACAAATATCAACATAACAAAGACATATATTACAGGACAAATTATCGCAACATCACAGACATATATTACAGACAAATATCAACATCACAGACATATATTACATACAAATATGCAACATCACAGACATATAGTACAGACAAATATCCAACATCACAGACAATATAATTACATACAAATATCAACATCAACAGACATATATTACAGACAAATATCGCCAACATCACAGACATATATTACAGACAAATATCAACATCACAGAATATATACAGACAAATATCGCCAACATCACAGACATATATTACAGACAAATATCAACATCACTGACATATATCTGTCTCTTATACACATCTTTACAGACAAATATCAACATCACAGACATATATTACAGACAAATATCGCCAACATCACAGACATATATTACAGACAAATATCAACATCACAGACATATATTACAGACAAATATCGCCCAACATCACAGACATATATTACAGACAAATATCGCCAACATCACAGGACATATATTACATACAAATATCGCCAACATCACAGACATATATTACTACCAATATCAACATCACAGACATATATTACAGCAAATATCGCCAACATCACAGACATATATTACAGACAAATATCAACATCACAGACATTATATTACATACAAATATCGAAACATCACAGACATATATTACATACAAAATATCAACATCACAGACATATTATTACAGACAAATATCGCCAATATCACAGACATATATTACAGACAAATATCAACATCACAGGACATATATTACAGACAATATCGCCAACATCACAGACATATATTACAGACAATATCAACATCACAGACATATATTACAGACAAATATCAACATCACAGACATATATTACAGACAAATATCGCCAACATCACAGGACATATATTACAGACAAATATCAACATCACAGACATATATTACAGACATATATTACAGACAAATATCAACATCACAGACATATATTACAGACAAATATCGCCAACATCACAGATATATATTACATACAAATATCAACATCACAGACATATATTACAGACAAATATCGCCAACATCACAGACATATATTACAGACAAATATCAACATCACAGACATATATTACAGACAAATATCGCCAACATCACAGACATATATTACAGACAAATATCAACATCACAGACATATATTACAGACATATATTACAGACAAATATCAACATCACAGACATAATATTTACAGACAAATATCGCCAACATCACAGACATATATTACAGACAAATATCAACATCACAGACATATATTACATACAAATATCAACATCACAGACATATATTACATACAAATATCAACATCAGGCAGACATATATTACATACAAATATCCAACATCACAGACATATATCACAGACAAATATCCAACATCACGACATATATACATACAAATATCAACATCACAGACATATATTACATACAAATATCAACATCACAGACAATATATTACAGTACAAATATCAACATCACTTACATATATACAAGACAATATATTACAGACAAATATCAACATCACAGACATATATTACATACAAATATCAACATCACAGACATATATTACATACCAAATACAACATCACAGACATATATTACATACAAATATCAACATCACAGACATATATTACATACAAATATCAACATCACAGACATATATTACATACAAATATCAACATCACAGACATATATTACATACAAATATCAACATCACAGACATATATTACATACAAATATCAACATCACAGACATATATACATACAAATATCAACATCACAGACATATATTACAGACAATATATTACAGACAAATATCAACATCACAGACATATATTACAGACAAATATCAACATCACAGACATATATACAGACAAAATATCAACATCACCAGACATATATTACATACAAATATCAACATCACAGACATATATTACATACAAATATCAACATCACAGACATATATTACATACAAATATCAACATCACAGACATATATTACAGACATATATTACAGACAAATATCAACATCACAGACATATATTACAGACAAATATCGCCAACATCACAGACATATATTACAGACAAATATCAACATCACAGACATATATTACAGACAAATATCAACATCCAACCAACCAACCAACCATTGGCACCTTGCCGTCTTGACAGACGATAGTTTGTGCTCTAAAAAGGCATAATAACTTTTAACTATGGCGGTAGCGAGTGTGACTGATAAGGCCAATTTGCGCTGTAAATGTCCGTTCACAGTGGGTGCATGTGAACACGTGGTCATTTCCACCATCATGCACCATCTTACGTCTCAAACGCTTGGTGTGTGACTTTTCTGCAATAATTTTCTCCTTTGACTTTATTCCATTTCTGATATTTGCCCTCCATGCAACACGTTCAGCGGCGACTTGCTCCCAATGTGCATTATCAATGCCTGTATCAATCATGTCCCGCTTACACACATCTTTGTATCGTAGTAGAGGCCGACCCTGAGATCTCTTACCCATCTGTAATTCACCAAAAAAGATATCCTTTGGTATTCTACCATCATCCATCCTCCTAAGATGTCCTATCCATCTAAGTCTACGAAGACTGAGCATGGAATAAACTGTCACACAACCTGATCTTTCCAATACTTCAGTATTTGTGATTTTGTCTTGCCACTTAATACCAAGAATTCTTCGCAGACACCGCATATGAAAGCTGTTTAAATTGTTCTCTTGGTGTGAGTAAGTTGTCCAGGTTTCACTGCCATAGAGAAGAGTACTAAGGACACAGGCTTGATAGACAAGGACTTTTGTTTTGGCAGTAAGCTTCCTGTTCTCCCAGACTCTTTTTCTTAACCTGTTCATTGTTGTTGCTGCCTTACCAATCCGGATGTTGATTTCCTGATCTAGGGATAATTTGCTATTTACCACTGATCCTAGATATGTAAAATGGTCTACTATCTCTAGTTCGGCGTCGTCAATAAAGATTGATGGTACCCCATGTGCACCTTGTGACATAATCTGTGTCTTCTTTTTGCTAATTGTTAAACCAAATTCAGAACAAGCATTGGAGAATGCAGATAGTAGACATTGCAATTCTTCCTCAGAGTGGGTCGTAACTGCAGCATCATCTGCAAAAAGCAACTCTCTGATCAGTACCCTCCTAATTTTGGTCTTAGCCTTCAATCTCTGAGCATTGTAGAGGCCGCCATCTGAGCGTGAGTGAATGTATATACCACCATCCTGATCACGAAATGCATATTTCAGTAGAAGTGAAAAGTATATTCCAAAGAGGGTGGGAGCTAGTACACAACCTTGCTTAACTCCACTCTTGATTTCAAATTCTTCAGAAGTTGCACCATCAAACTTGATTATACCCTTCATGCCTGTGTGGAACGATTCCACAATGGACAGAAGAGTTGGTGGGCAGCCAATCTTCTTTAGTGCCTTGAACAGACCCTCACGACTGACCAAATCAAATGCCTTTGTGAGGTCGATGAAGGCAATAAACAGTGGTTGATTCTGTTCACGGCATTTTTCTTGCATTTGTCGCAATGAGAATATCATATCAGTGGTAGACCGGTTCTGTCGAAAGCCACACTGTGATTCGGGGTAGACTTGATCTCCTAGGACTTGAAGTCTGCGCAGAACAATTCTGGCAAATACTTTTCCAACAATACACAGAAGTGAGATACCCCTATAGTTGTTGCAGTCGCTCCGATCGCCCTTGTTCTTGTACAGTGTTATGATGCTTGAATCTTTGAAATCCTGTGGGACTTGTCCTTCACGCCAGCATAGCTCTATTAGCTGGTGGATCTGTATAGTGAGTGTGTCTTGCCCACTCCTGATAACCTCTATTGGAATCCCATCCTTACCTGGAGCCTTGCCAGATGCAAGTTCATTTATAGCACACTTAACTTCTGTTATGGTGGGAAGTGTGTCCAGGTGGTCAAGAGTTGGTAGAGCCTCTATGGCGTTGAGGGCATCATCCGCTAGTTTGGTCTCACTTGAGTAAAGCTCCAAATAGTGCTCTACCCATCTGTCCATCTGCTGTTTCTTATCAGTGATGACTTCTCCAGTCAAGGTTTTCAATGGTGCACTTCTTTTGATCACTGGACCACAGGCTTTCTTTATTCCTTCATACATGCTTCTTATGTCTCCCTTATCACTTGCGATTTGAATGGACTCACATAACTTGATCCAATAATCATTTGCACACTGCCTGGCAGCCTTTTGCACATCCTTCCTAGCTTGCCTTAGCTCACTCAGAGTGTTACGCGTTGGTCTTTCCTTGTTTCTTAAGAGAGCTTTCTTCTTCTTATCAATCAAGGGCTGCAGAGTCTCGCTGTTGGCCGCAAACCAGTCCTGCCTCTTATGATCCACAGTGCCGTAAACCCCTACGGCAGTTTTATAAAGAGTTTCCTTAATTTGACCCCACTTTTCATTTACTGTACAATTTTCTGGTGTATCAGTGAAAGCGTCTTCAAGTTGCTGTTGAAACTGAAAGCACTTTTCAGGATCATGAGTGTTAATAATATTAATCCTGGGGCTAGATTTGTGTTTAGCTGTGTAGATTCTCTTTGGTCTCAGTCTAACCCTTGCAACAACCAAAGAATGATCCGTATCACAGTCAGCACTGTGGTAACTACGAGTCAATGATATATGGTTCAGATGTTGTCTCCGTGTGATGATGAAGTCCAGCTGGTGCCAATGGCCGGATCTTGGATGTTTCCATGTGACCTTATGCATCTCTTTTGTTTTAAAAAAAGAGTTTGTAATACATAGGTCATTACTGGTGCAATGCTCCAGCAGCCTTTGCCCATTTTCATTCATGCGACCGATGTTGTATTTTCCAAGGCACACTGGCCATGAACTCGAGTCCTTGCCCACACGAGCATTGAAATCACCGAGCATATAAATGTAGTCAGATTTTGGAACTGCCTTGATCACGGAGTCTAACTCCTCATAGAACAAATCCTTCACATCATCAGAGTAATCGAGTGTCGGTGCATATGCAGTAATAATGGTGGCAAACCCACAAGAGGTTGCCAAGCGCAGGGATAATAGTCTTTCATTTCCTCCTGCTGGAATTTCAATCATTCCCAGTAGCGAATTCTTCACTGCAAAGCCCACACCGTGTTGCCTTTTTTCTGCCTGCCCTCTACCCTTCCAGAAAAAGGTGTAGTTGTTTTCCCTGAGTGACCCTTCCTCAGCGAGGCGAGTCTCCTGCAGGCCAGCAATATCAATGTTAAGACGATTGAGTTCGGCATCAATCACAGCCGTTTTTCTCACATCGTCAATATTGGTCAAGTCAGTGGAAAATCCTGGACACATGGTTCTCACGTTCCAGGTTGCAAGCCGTAGCTTGAGGTTTCTATTTTTATTTTTGTTTGTACCTGGTGCATTGGTTTTACAGCCTGCGATTCAGATTTTGTCCTAGCCCCAAGCACCCATTGAAGCAGGCAGGCTGTGGCGGATCAGCACCCAATTGGCTGGGGGCTGCCCAGCTTGAGGCGGGCGGTAGCTGATCAGTGACACCTATAGGTGTCTCCCACCGTCAGAGGCAACGCGTGGCGCCCCATGTCTACGCCAACTGACAAGGACTTATAACCCGTAACAGTTGCCTCTCGCTTTGATTCCGAGACCAGTTAAGACCAGGGATGGAGTTATTGCCTCTCCATAGCACAAAGCCTGGGCTAAAATATAGAGATCATGTGTTGCCCATGCAGCATGATCCCTCTCTCGGCCTGCCTAGTTCACTCCAGAGGAAAGGTAACACCCCTACATCTGGAACAAGACAAGCTGCAGAAGCTGCCGGATCAGCAAAGCAATGCTCTAACTGTCCGCCTGTCGGAGCTTCGATCCTAGACCAGTCGCCAACCAAGGCTTAGGGCCTGGTCTGCCCTGCCATGACAATTTTGTCTTTAGGTTGCATTTCCTCGCACTAGGGTAAGGCTTGTACCCTCCCAATTGCGCTCTTCCGCCCGAAGCCGTTGGCACAATGTGGGGTGTCGGGTTTGGTAAGCGCCGCCCAACGTTCGGCGCTAACAGAAACCAGGTAGTACCGTCTACTGTTATACGGTAGCTCAGTCATATCTGACTAAGACCTGACTGGCGATAAATAGCTGGCGAAAAATTACTAGCGAAATATCAACATCACAGACATATATTACAGACAAATATCGCCAACATCACAGACATATATTACAGACAAATATCAACATCACAGACATATATTACAGACAAATATCGCCAACATCACAGACATATATTACAGACAAATATCGCCAACATCACAGACATATATTACATACAAATATCGCCAACATCACAGACATATATTACATACAAATATCAACATCACAGACATATATTACAGACAAATATCGCCAACATCACAGACATATATTACAGACAAATATCAACATCACAGACATATATTACATACAAATATCGCCAACATCACAGACATATACTACATACAAATATCAACATCACAGACATATATTACAGACAAATATCGCCAACATCACAGACATATATTACAGACAAATATCAACATCACAGACATATATTACAGACAAATATCGCCAACATCACAGACATATATTACAGACAAATATCAACATCACAGACATATATTACAGACAAATATCAACATCACAGACATATATTACAGACAAATATCGCCAACATCACAGACATATATACAGACAAATATCAACATCACAGACATATATTACAGACAAATATCGCCACATCACAGACATATATTACAGACAAATATCAACATCACAGACATATATTACAGACATATATTACAGACAAATATCAACATCACAGACATATATTACAGACAAATATCGCCAACATCACAGACATATATTACATACAAATATCGCCAACATCACAGACATATATTACATACAAATATCAACATCACAGACATATATTACAGACAAATATCGCCAACATCACAGACATATATTACAGACAAATATCAACATCACAGACATATATTACAGACAAATATCGCCAACATCACAGACCATATATTACAGACAAATATCATCATCACAGACATATATTACAGACATATATTACAGACAAATATCAACATCACAGACATATATTACAGACAAATATCGCCAACATCACAGACATATATTACATACAAATATCAACATCACAGACATATATTACATACAAATATCAACATCACAGACATATATTACATACAAATATCAACATCACAGACATATATCACAGACAAATATCAACATCACAGACATATATTACATACAAATATCAACATCACAGACATATATTACATACAACTATCAACATCACAGACATATATTACATACAAATATCAACACCACAGACATATATTACAGACATATATTACAGACAAATATCAACATCACAGACATATATTACATACGAATATCAACATCACAGACATATATTACATACAAATATCAACATCACAGACATATATTACATACAAATATCAACATCACAGACACATATTACATACAAATATCAACATCACAGACATATATTACATACAAATATCAACATCACAGACATATATTACAGACATATATTACAGACAAATATCAACATCACAGACATATATTTCAACAAATATCAAAAATCACAGGGCATATATTACATACAAATATCAACATCACAGAATATATTACAAACAAATATCAACATTACAGACATATATTTCAGACATATTTACAGACAAAAATCAAAATCACAGAAATAAATTTCAGACAATATTTAAAACAAATATCAACAACACAGACATATATTACAGACAAAAAATCGCCAACATCACAGACATTTTATTTCAGACAAATATCAACATCACAGACAATATTACATACAAATATCAACATCACAGACATATATTTCAGACAAATATCAACATCACAGACATATATTACATACAAATATCAACATCACAGACATATATTACATACAAATATTTCCAAAAACCCCAGACATATATTACAGACAAATATCAACATCACAGACATATATTTCATACAAAATATCAACATCACAGACATATATTACATACAAAAAATCCCAAAATACAGACATATATTACATACAAATATCAACATCACAGTACATATTATTACAGTACAATATCAACATCACGGACATATATTACATACAAATATCAACATCAAGACATATATTACATACAAATATCAACATCACAGACATATGTATTACATACAAATATCAACATCACAGACATATATACATACAAATATCAACACACAGACATATATTACATACAAATATCAACATCACAGACATATATTACATACAAATATTCAACATCACAGACATATATTACATACAAATCTCAAACATCACCAGACATATATTACATACAAATATCAACATCACAGACATATTATTACAGACATATATTACAAACAAATATCAACATCACAGACAATATATACAGACAAATATCAACATCACAGACATATATTACAGACAAATATCAACATCACAGACATATATTACATACAAATATCAACATCACCAGACATATATTACATACAAATATCAACATCACAGACATATATTACATACAAATATCAACATCCACAGACATATATATTACACGACATATATTACAGACAACTACAACACAGACAGACTATATATCCATACAAATATCAACATCAAAGACACTATATCTACAGACAAATTATCAACTATCACAGCCATATATTACATACAATAGTATCCAATAGTCACTGAGCATATATTACATACAAATATCAACATCACAGAACATATTATTACAAGACAAATCTCAACATCCACAGACCTATATTACATACAAAATATCAACATCATCAGACATATATTACAGACAAATATCAACATCACAGACATATATTACAGACAAATATAGCAACATCACAGACATATATTACAGACAAATATCACAATCACAGACATATATTACATGACAAAATATCAACATCACAGACATATATTACATACAAATATCAACATCACAGACATAGATTACACTTACAAATATCAACATCACAGACATATATTACATACAAATATCAACATCACAGACTATATACAGACAAATATCAACATCACAGACTATATATACATACAACACTATCAACATCACAGGAACATATATTACAGACAAATATCGCCAACATCACAGACATATATTACAGACAAATATCAACATCACAGACATATATTACATACAAATATCAACATCACAGACATATATTACATACCAAATATCAACATCACAGACATTATTACAGGACAAATATCAACATCACAGAAATATATTACATACAAATATCAACATCACAGACATATATTACAGACAAATATCAACATCACAGACATTTATTACATACAAATATCAACATCACAGACATATATTACATACAAATATCAACATCACAGACATATATTACATACAAATTCAACATCACAGAACATATATTACAGACAAATATCAACATCACAGACATATATTACAGTACAAATATCAACATCACAGACATATATTACATACAAATATCAACATCACAGACATATATTACATACAAATATCAACATCACAGACATATATTACATACAAATATCAACATCACAGACATATATTACAGACAAATATCAACATCACAGACATATATTACAGACAAATATCGCCAACATCACAGACATATATTACATACAAATATCAACATCACAGACATATATTACATACAAATATCGCCAACATCACAGACATATATTACATACAAATATCAACATCACAGACATATATTACAGACAAATATCGCCACCATCACAGACATATATTACAGACAAATATCAACATCACAGACATATATTACAGACAAATATCGTCCAACATCACAGACATATATTACAGACAAATATCAACATCACAGACATATATTACAGACAATATTACAGACAAATATCAACATCACAGACATATATTACAGACAAATATCGCAACATCACAGACATATATTACAGTACAAATATCAACATCACAGACATATATTACATACAAATATCAACATCACAGACATATATTACATACAAATATCAACATCACAGACATATATTACATACAAATATCAACATCACAGACATATATTACATACAAATATCAACATCACAGACATATATTACATACAAATATCAACATCACAGACATATATTACATACAAATATCAACATCACAGACATATATTACATACAAATATCAACATCACAGACATATATTACAGACAAATATCAACATCCACAGACATATATTACAGACAAATATCAACATCACAGACATATATTACATACAAATATCAACATCACAGACATATATTACAGACAAATATCAACATCACAGACATATATTACAGACAAATATCGCCAACATCACAGACATATATTACATACAAATATCGCCAACATCACAGACATATATTAATACAAATATCCAACATCACAGACATATATTCACAGACAAATATCGCCAATGCAATCACAGACATATATTACAGACAAATATCAACATCACAGACATATATTACATACAAATATCAACATCACAGACATATATTACATACAAATATCAACATCACAGGACATATATTACAGACATAATATTACAGACAAATATCAACATCACAGACATATATTACATACAAAATATCAACATCACAGACATATATTACAGACAAATATCAACATCACAGACATATATTACATACAAATATCAACATCACAGACATATATTACATACAAATATCAACATCACAGACATATATTACATACAAATATCAACATCACAGACATATATTACAGACATATATACAGACAAATATCACATCACAGACATATATTACATACAAATATCCAACATCACAGACATATATTACATACAACTATCCAACATCACAGACATATATTACATACAATATCAACATCACAGATCATATATTACAGACATATATACAGCCAATATCATACATCACAGACATATATTACAGACAAATATCGCATCACAGACATATATTACAGACAAATATCAACATCACAGACATATATTACAGACAAATATCGCCAACATCACAGACATATATTACAGACAAATATCAACATCACAGACATATATTACATACAAATATCAACATCACAGACATATATTACAGACAAATATCAACATCACAGACATATATTACATACAAATATCAACATCACAGACATATATTACATACAAATATTGCCAACATCACAGACATATATTACAGACAAATATCAACATCACAGACATATATTACATACAAATATCAACATCACAGACATATATTACATACAAATATCAACATCACAGACATATATTACATACAAATATCAACATCACTAGACATATATTACAGACAAATATCAACATCACAGACATATATTACATACAAATATCAACATCACAGACATATATTACATACAAATATCAACATCACAGACATATATTACATACAAATATCAACATCACAGACATATATTACATACAAATATCAACATCACAGACATATATTACATACAAATATCAACATCACAGACATATATTACATACAAATATCAACATCACAGACATATATTACATACAAATATCAACATCACAGACATATATTTACATACAAATATCAACATCACAGACATATATTACAGACATATATTACAGGACAATATCAACATCACAGACATATATTACAGACAAATATCAACATCACAGACATATATTACAGACAAATATCAACATCACAGACATATATTACATACAAATATCAACATCACAGACATATATTACATACAAATATCAACATCACAGACATATATTACATACAAATATCAACATCACAGACATATATTACAGACATATATTACAGACAAATATCAACATCACAGACATATATTACAGACAAATATCGCCAACATCACAGACATATATTACAGACAAATATCAACATCACAGACATATATTACAGACAAATATCAACATCACAGACATATATTACAGACAAATATCGCCAACATCACAGACATATATTACAGACAAATATCAACATCACAGACATATATTACAGACAAATATCGCCAACATCACAGACATATATTACAGACAAATATCGCCAACATCACAGACATATATTACATACAAATATCGCCAACATCACAGACATATATTACATACAAATATCAACATCACAGACATATATTACAGACAAATATCGCCAACATCACAGACATATATTACAGACAAATATCAACATCACAGACATATATTACATACAAATATCGCCAACATCACAGACATATACTACATACAAATATCAACATCACAGACATATATTACAGACAAATATCGCCAACATCACAGACATATATTACAGACAAATATCAACATCACAGACATATATTACAGACAAATATCGCCAACATCACAGACATATATTACAGACAAATATCAACATCACAGACATATATTACATACAAATATCAACATCACAGACATATATTACAGACAAATATCGCCAACATCACAGACATATATTACAGACAAATATCAACATCACAGACATATATTACAGACAAATATCGCCAACATCACAGACATATATTACAGACAAATATCAACATCACAGACATATATTACAGACATATATTACAGACAAATATCAACATCACAGACATATATTACAGACAAATATCGCCAACATCACAGACATATATTACATACAAATATCGCCAACATCACAGACATATATTACATACAAATATCAACATCACAGACATATATTACAGACAAATATCGCCAACATCACAGACATATATTACAGACAAATATCAACATCACAGACATATATTACAGACAAATATCGCCAACATCACAGACATATATTACAGACAAATATCAACATCACAGACATATATTACAGACATATATTACAGACAAATATCAACATCACAGACATATATTACAGACAAATATCGCCAACATCACAGACATATATTACAGACAAATATCAACATCACAGACATATATTACATACAAATATCAACATCACAGACATATATTACATACAAATATCAACATCACAGACATATATTACATACAAATATCAACATCACAGACATATATCACAGACAAATATCAACATCACAGACATATATTACATACAAATATCAACATCACAGACATATATTACATACAACTATCAACATCACAGACATATATTACATACAAATATCAACACCACAGACATATATTACAGACATATATTACAGACAAATATCAACATCACAGACATATATTACATACAAATATCAACATCACAGACATATATTACATACAAATATCAACATCACAGACATATATTACATACAAATATCAACATCACAGACATATATTACATACAAATATCAACATCACAGACATATATTACATACAAATATCAACATCACAGACATATATTACAGACATATATTAACAGACAAATATCAACATCACAGACATATATTACAGACAAATATCAACATCACAGACATATATTACATACAAATATCAACATCACAGACATATATTACAAACAAATATCAACATCACAGACATATATTACAGACATATATTACAGACAAATATCAACATCACAGACATATATTACAGACATATATTACAGACAAATATCAACATCACAGACATATATTACAGACAAATATCGCCAACATCACAGACATATATTACAGACAAATATCAACATCACAGACATATATTACATACAAATATCAACATCACAGACATATATTACAGACAAATATCAACATCACAGACATATATTACATACAAATATCAACATCACAGACATATATTACATACAAATATTGCCAAAATCACAGACATATATTACAGACAAATATCAACATCACAGACATATATTACATACAAATATCAACATCACAGACATATATTACATACAAATATCAACATCACAGACATATATTACAGACAAATATCAACATCACAGACATATATTACATACAAATATCCAACATTCACAGACATATATTACAGACAAATATCAACATCACAGACATATATTACATACAAATATCAACATCACAGACATATATTACATACAAATATCAACATCACAGACATATATTACATACAAATATCAACATCACAGACATATATTACATACAAATATCAACATCACAGACATATATTACATACAAATATCAACATCACAGACATTTATTACAGACATATATTACAGACAAATATCAACATCACAGACATATATTACAGACAAATATCAACATCACAGACATATATTACAGACAAATATCAACATCACAGACATATATTACAGACAAATATCAACATCACAGACATATATTACATACAAATATCAACATCACAGACATATATTACATACAAATATCAACATCACAGACATATATTACAGACATATATTACAGACAAATATCAACATCACAGACATATATTACATACAAATATCAACATCACAGACATATATTACAGACAAAATATCAACATCACAGACATATATTACATACAAATATCAACATCACAGACATATATTACATACAAATATCAACATCACAGACATATATTACAGACAAATATCAACATCAACAGACATATATACAGGACAAATATGATGCAACATCACAGACATATATACAGACAAATAATCAACTATCACAGACATATATTACAGACAAATATCAACATCACGGACATATATTACAGACAATATATCGCCAACATCACAGACATATAGTTACAGACAAATATCAAACATCACAGACATATATTACATACAAATATCAACATCACAGACATATATTACAGACAAATATCAACATCACAGACATATATTACATACAAATATCAACATCACAGACACTATATTACAGACAAATATCAACATCACAGACATATATTACATACACATGATCAACATCACAGACACTATATTACATACAAATATCCCAACATCACAAGACATATATTACAGACAAATATCGCAACATCACAGACATATATTACATACAAATATCGCCAACATCACAGACATATCATTACATGACAATATATCTAACGACTCACGAGACATATTATTACAGACAGACTATCAACAGTCACAGTACATATATATTACATACAAATATCAACATCACAGACATATATTACAGACAAATATCAACATCACAGACATTATTACAGACAAATATCAACATCACAGACATATATTACATACAAATATCAACATCACAGAAATATTTCAACAAATATCAACATCACAGACATATATTACAACAAATATCAACATCACAGACATATATTACAGACAAATATCGCCAACATCACAGACATATATTACAGACAAATATCCCCAAAATCACAGACATATATTACATACAAATATCGCCAACATCACAGACATATATTACATACAAAAATCAACATCACAGACATATATTACAGACAAATATCGCCAACATCACAGACATATATTACAGACAAATATCAACATCACAGACATATATTACAGACAAATATCGCCCAAAATCACAGACATATATTACAGACAAATATCAACATCACAGACATATATTTCAGACATATATTACAGACAAATATCAACATCACAGACATATATTACAGGACAAATATCAGCACAACATCACAGACATATATTACGACAAATATCGCCAACATCACAGACATATATACAGACAAATATCAACATCACAAGACATATATTACAGACAAATATCGCCAACATCACAGACATAGATTACAGACAACTATCAACATCACAGACAGATATTACAGACATATATTACAGAGACACAATATCAACATCACAGACATATATTACAGACAAATTATCGCCAACATCACAGACATATATTACAGACAAATATCATACATCACAGACATATATTACATACAAATATCAACATCACAGACATATATTACATTACAAAATATCAACATCACAGACATATATTACATACAAATATCAACATCACAGACATATATTACATACAAATATCCAACATCACAGACATATATTACATACAAATTATCAACATCACAGACAATATATTACATACAAATATCAACATCACAGACATATATT
Source organism: Cepaea nemoralis (assembly GCA_014155875.1). Classification (NCBI taxonomy): domain Eukaryota; kingdom Metazoa; phylum Mollusca; class Gastropoda; order Stylommatophora; family Helicidae; genus Cepaea; species Cepaea nemoralis. Next base: position 197,634 of record JACEFZ010017568.1, on the reverse strand, counting down.
ACATACAAATATCAACACCACAGACATATATTACATACAAATATCAACATCACAGACATATATTTACATACAATATCAACAGCACAGACATATATTACATGACAAATATCAACATCAACAGACATATATTACAGACAAATATCAACATCACAACATAGTATGACATACAAATATCAACATCAAGACATATATTACATACAAATATCAACATCACAGACATATATCACAGACAAATATCGCCTAACATCACAGACTATATATTACATACAAATATCAACATCACAGACATATATTACATACAAATATCACAATCACAGACATATATTACATACAAAGTAGTCAACATCACAGACATATATGACATACAAATATCAACATCACAGACGATATTGACAGCAAATATCAACATCACAGACATATATTACCATACAATATCAACATCACAGACATATATTACAGACATATATTACATACAAATATCAACATCACAGACATATATTACAGACAATATCAACATCACAGAACATATTATTACAGACAAATATCAACATCACAGACATATATTACATACAAATATCAACATCACAGACATATATTACATACAAATATCAACATCACAAAACATATATTACATACAAATATCAACATCACAGACATATATTACAGACAAATATCAACATCACAGACATATATTACATACAAATATCGCCAACATCACAGACATATATTACATACAAATATCCCCAAAATCACAGACATATATTACATACAAATATCAACATCACAGACATATATTACAGACAAATATCGCCAACATCACAGACATATATTACAGACAAATATCAACATCACAGACATATATTACAGACAAATATCGCCCAAAATCACAGACATATATTACAGACAAATATCAACATCACAGACATATATTACAGACATATATTACAGACAAATATCAACATCACAGACATATATTACAGACAAATATCGCCAACATCACAGACATATATTACATCAAATATCGCCAACATCACAGACATATATTACATACAAATATCAACATCACAGACATATATTACAGACAAATATCGCCAACATCACAGACATATAAGATGTGTATAAGAGACAGCATATATTACAGACAAATATCAACATCACAGACATATATTACAGACAAATATCGCCAACATCACAGACTATATTACAACAAATATCAACATCACAGACATATAAAAACAGACATATATTACAGACAAATATCAACATCACAGACATATATTACAGACAAATATCGCCAACATCACAGACATATATTACAGACAAATATCAACATCACAGACATATATTACATACAAATATCAACATCACAGACATATATTACACACAAATATCAACATCACAGACATATATTACATACAAATATCAACATCACAGACATATAGCACAGACAAATATCAACATCACAGACATATATTACATACAAATATCAACATCACAGACATATATTACATACAAATATCAACATCACAGACATATATTACAACAAATATCAAAAATCACAGACATATATTACAACAAATATCAACATCACAGACATATTTACAGACAAATATCAACATCACAGACATATATTACATACAAATATCAACATCACAGACATATATTACATACAAATATCAACATCACAGACATATATTACATACAAATATCAACATCACAGACATATATTACAGACAAATATCAACATCACAGACATATATTTACAAAAACAAAAAAAAAAATCAACATCACAGACATATATTACATACAAATATCAACATCACAGACATATATTACAGACAAATATCGCCAAAATCACAGACATATATTACAGACAAATATCAACATCACAGACTATATTACATACAAATATCAACATCACAGACATATATTTCATACAAATATCAACATCACAGACATATATTACATACAAATATCAACATCACAGACATATATTACAGACAAATATCAACATCACAGACATATATTACATACAAATATCAACATCACAGACATATATTACATACAAATATCAACATCACAGACATATATTACAACAAAAAATCAACATCACAGACATATATTACAACAAATATCGCCAACATCAAGACATATATTACAGACAAATATCAACATCACAGACATATATTACAGACAAATATCAACATCACAGACATATATTACAGACAAATATCAACATCACAGACATATATTACAACAAATATCAACATCACAGACATATATTACATACAAATATCAACATCACAGACATATATTACATACAAATATCAACATCACAGACATATATTACATACAAATATCAACATCACAGACATATATTACAGACAAATATCGCCCAAAATCACAGACATATATTACAACAAAATCGCCAACATCACAGACATATATTACAACAAATATCAACATCACAGACATATATTACAGACAAATATCAACATCACAGACATATATTACATACAAATATCAACATCACAGACATATATTACATACAAATATCAACATCACAGACATATATTACATACAAATATCAACATCACAGACATATATTACAGACAAATATCGCCAACACACAGACATATATTACATACAAATATCAACATCACAGACATATATTACATACAAATATCAACATCACAGACATATAACAGCAAAAAATCCCAACAACACAGACATATTTTTACAGACAAAAAAATCCCCAAAATCACAGACATATATTACAACAAATATCAACATCACAGACATATATTACATACAAATATCAACATCACAGACATATATTACAGACAAATATCAACATCACAGACATATATTACAACAAAAATCAACATCACAGACATATATTACAGATAAATATCAACATCACAGACATATATTACATACAAATATCAACATCACAGACATATATTACAACAAATATCAACATCACAGACATATATTACATACAAAATCAACATCACAGACATATATTACATACAAATATTTAACATCACAGACATATATTACAGACAAAAAATCAACATCACAGACATATATTTCAACAAATATCAACATCACAGACATATATTACAGACAAATATCAACACACAGACATATATTACATAAAAAATCAACATCACAGACATATATTACAACAAATATCAACATCACAGACATATATTTCATACAAATATCAACATCACAGACATATATTACATACAAATATCAACATAGATGTGTATAAGAGACAGCATCACAGACATATATTACATACAAATATCAACATCACAGACATATATTACATACAAATATCAACATCACAGACATATATTACAACAAATATCAACATCACAGACATATATTTCAACAAATATCAACATCACAGACATATATTAAATACAAAAATCAACATCACAGGGCATATATTACATACAAATATCAAAATCACAGACATATATTACAGACAAATATTACAAACAAATTTTCAAAATCACAGACATATTTTTACAACAAATATCAACATCACAGACATATATTACAGACAAATATCAACATCACAGACATATATTTCAACAAATATCAACATCACAGACATATATTACATAAAAAATATCAACATCACAGACATATATTACATACAAATATCAACATCACAGACATATATTTCAGACATATATTTAAAACAAAATCAACATCACAGACATATATTACATACAAATATCAACATCACAGACATATATTACAGACAAATATCAACATCACAGACATATATTTCAACAAATATCAACATCACAGACATATATTACAACAAATTCAACATCACAGAATATATTAAAAAATTACAACAAATTCAACAAAAAACAACCATATATTTCAACAAATATCAACATCACAGACATATATTACAACAAATATCAACATCACAGACATATATTACAGACAAATATCCCCAAAATCACAGACATATATTTCAGACAAATATCAACATCACAGACATATATTACATACAAATATCAAATCACAGACATATATTACAGACAAATATCAACATCACAGACAAAATTTTTACATACAAATATCAACATCACAGACATATATTACAGACAAATATTTAACATCACAGACATATATTACATACAAATATCAACATCACAGAATATATTACAGACAAATATCCCCCATCACAGACATATATTACAACAAATATCAAAATCACAGACATATATTAAAACAAATAACCCAAAATCACAGACAAAAATATTACAACAAATATCAACATCACAGACATTATTACAACAAATATCAACATCACAGACATATATACAACAAATATCAACATCACAGACATATATTACAGACAAATATCAACATCACAGACATTTAAAATTTCAACAAATATCAAAATCACAGGGCATATATTACAACAAATATCAACATCACAGACATTTTAAAAAACAAATTTTCAACATCACAGACATATATTACAACAAATATCAACATCACAGACATATATTACATACAAATATCAACATCACAGACATATATTACATACAAATATCAACATCACAGACATATATTTCATACAAATATCAAATCACAGACATTATTACAACAAATATCCCCAAAATCACAGACATATATTACAGACAAATATCAACTCACAGACATATATTTCAACAAATATTCCCCAAAATCACAGAAATATATTACAGACAAATATCCCCAAAATCACAGACATATATTACAACAAATATCCCCCCATCACAGACATATATTACAACAAATATCAACATCACAGACATATATTTTCAACAAATATCCCCCATCACAGACATATATTACAACAAAAATCAACATCACAGACATAATTTCAGACAAATATCGCCAACATCACAGACATATATTACAGACAAATTTTCAACATCCAAAAACATATATTACAGACAAATATTCGACAAAAAAAACATCACAGACATATATTACAGACAAATATCCCAAAATCACAACATATATTACAGACAAAAATAAAAACAGACAAATTAAAACAAAAACATCACAGACATATATTTCATACAAATATCAAAATCACAGACATATATTACAACAAATATCAAAAATCACAGACATATATTTCAACAAATATCAACATCACAGAATATATTACATACAAATATCAAACACCCCAGACATAATTACAACAAATATCAACATCACAGACATAAAATTACAACAAATATCAACATCACAGAATATATTAAAAAAATTAAAAAAATATCAAACACAGACATATATTACATACAAATATCAACATCACAGACAATATTTCAACAAATATCAAAATCACAGAAATATTTACAAAAAACATAAGTAATAAACAAATATCAACATCACAGACCTATATTACATACAAATATCAACATCACAGGGGCATATATTAATACAAATATCAACATCACAGACATAATTACAACAAATATCAACATCACAGACATATATTACATTCAAAATCAACATCACAGACATATATTACCGACTAAATTTTCAACTTCCCTCACGACATAATTACAAAAATATCAACATCACAGACATATATTACAACAAAAAATCAACATCAAAAGACATAATTACAACAAAAAATCAACATTTACAGACCTATATTACAGACATATATTTTCAGAAAAAATATCAACATCACAGAAAAAAGCATATTACAGACAAATATCAACATCACAGACATATATTACAACAAATTTCCCCAAAATCACAGAATATTTTTTACAAACAAATATCAACACACAGGAAAATATATTACAACAAAAATTAAAACAAAATATATTTCAACAAATATCAAATTACAGACAAAATATACAACAAATATCAAAATCACAGACATATTTTTACAACAAATATTGCCCCCAAAAAAACAGACATATATTACAGAAAAAATTTTCAACATCACAGACATATATTACATACAAATATCAACATCACAGACATATATTACAACAAATATCAACATCACAGACATATATTACAAAAAACAAAAATATCAACATCACAGACATATATTACAACAAATATCAACATCACAGACATATATTACATACAAATATCAACATCACAGACATATATTACAGACAAATATCAACATCACAGACATATATTACAACAAATATCAACATCACAGACATATATTACATACAAATATCAACATCACAGACATATATTACAGACAAATATCAACATCACAGACATTATTACAGACAAATATCAACATCACAGACATATATTACATACAAATATAACATCACAGACATATATTCAAAAAAAAAGACATATATTACAGACAAATATCAACATCACAGACATATATTACAGACAAATACCCCAACATCACAGACATATATTACAACAAATATCAACATCACAGACATATATTACATACAAATATCAACATCACAGACAAAATTTTACAACAAATATAAACATCACAGACTATTTTACAGAAAAAATATCAAATCACGACATATATTACAACAAATATCAACATCACAGAATATATACAGACAAATATCAACATCACAGACATATATTACATACAAAATATCAAACATCACAGACATATATTACATACAAATATCAACATCACAGACATATATTACATACAAATATCAACATCACAGACATATATTACAACAAATATCAACATCACAGACATATATTACATACAAATATCAAATCACAGACATATATTACAGACAAATATCAACATCACAGACATATATTACAACAAATATCAAATCACAGACATATATTACATACAAATATCAACATCACAGACATATTTTACAACAAATACCCCAAACATCACAGACATATATTACAGACAAATATCAACATCACAGACATATATTACATACAAATATCAACATCACAGACATATTTTAAACAAACAAATATCAACATACAGACATATATTACAACAAATATCAAATCACAGACATATATTACAACAAATATCAACATCACAGACATATATTACATACAATATCAACATCACAGACATATATTACAACAAATATCAATCACACTTTTTAACAAAATATCAAACATCACAGACATATATTACAGACAAATACCCCAACATCACAGAAAATATATTACAGACAAATATCAACATCACAGACATATTTTACACAAATCATCAGACAAATATCAACATCACAGACATATATTACATACAAATATCAACATCACAACAATATACAACAACAATCAAATAACAACAAATTTTAATACAAATATAACACACAAATATAACACAAATATATCACAAAATATACATACAAATATAACAACAACATATATTACAACAAATATCAACATCAAGACATATATTACAACAAATACACCAAAAAATCAAAATATAACATACAGACAAACCCCAAATCACAAATATATTACAACAAATATAAACCACAGAAATTTTAAAAAATAAACATAACAATTAAGACAAATATCAACAACAAATATATACAAAAACAAATACAGACATAATTACAACAAATATCAACATCAAAAATTAAAACAAATATCAA
>JACEFZ010017568.1:145000-180000 GCA_014155875.1 Cepaea nemoralis | reverse complement strand
TTAATTGATTGGGAGGCCTTTGGAGGATTTGATTCTAGATGATGGGATGTTCAGCTCGTCTGAGTCCTGGCCAGGGTGTGGGACTGTGGTAATATCCTGGCAAGAGTATGAGACTGAGGCCCCTGTCCTGGCAAGGGTATGGGACTGAGGCTCTGTCCTGGCAAGAGTATGAGACTGAGGCTCTGTCCTGGCAAGGATATGGGACTGAGGCTCTGTCCTGGCAAGGGTGTGGGACTGGGGGAATATCCTGGGGGAAGGATGTGGGAAATGGGGTAATATCCTGGCAAGGGTGTGGGACTGGGGTAATATCCTGGCAAGAGTATGGGACTGAGGCTCTGTCCTGGCAAGGGTATGGGACTGAGGCTCTGTCTGGCAAGGGGGGGTGGACTGGGCTCTGTCCCGGCAAGAGTGTGGGACTGAGGCTCTGTCCCGGCAAAGGTGTGGGACTGAGGCTCTGTCCTGGCAAGGGTGTGGGACTGAGGCTGTCCTGGCAAGAGTGTGGGACTGAGGCTGTCCCGGCAAGGGTGGGGGACTGAGGCTGTCCTGGCAAGAGTGTGGGACTGAGGGTCCTGGCAAGGGTGTGGGACTGAGGTTGGTGTAGAGACCTTGCCCCTGATTTACTGAAATACTGTATGCACAGTGGCTGTGCCGCAGCGCTCCCCTCCCCATGTGCTAGTGCAGGAACCTGCAGGGTGTGCAAACTGGCATATGACCAGCTCGTGAACTCAATCACTGGCATCTAATATCATCCACACCTAGCCACAACACTACCCCTCGCACTGTGTGGTCAGTGAACTCAATAACTGGCATCTAATATCATCCACACCTAGCCACAACACTAGCCCCTCGCACTGTGTGGGCAGTGAACTCAATCACTGGCATCTAATATCATCCACACCTAGCCACAACACTAGCCCCTCGCACTGTGTGGTCAGTGAACTCAATAACTGACCTAGCCACAATGCTAGCCCCTCACACTGTGTGGTCTGTGAACCCAATAACTGATGTAGCCATAACACTAGCCCCTCATACTGTGTGGTCTATGAATCCAATAACTTACCTAGCCACAACACTAGCCCTTCACCTGTGTGGTCTGTGAACCCAATAACTGATGTAGCCACAACATAGCCCCTCACACTGTGTGGTCAGTAGGTACAAAATGTGAAAAACACGTGCTACACATGTTCGAAATAAAAAACGTCCAGTTGATAAACAATTATGTACACAGGAACCCGCCTGTGTGTGCACAGCCAATACAGTACTGGCAATAAGTATTTATCTGACATGTACATCAATCCCCAAAATAATCTTCACATCAGTTAAATAATAAATAATGTTCCCCATAAATTAAATAATACATCATGTACAAAAATGTGAAATAAACCGAAATACATATGAATGTCCAGCAGTCCACACAATGTGAATGTCCAGCAGTCCACACAATGTGCATGTAACAAATGCCCCGCAAAATTTTCACAGTTTTTCCAGTGCCATGTGACACGTGTCAGTTTCCCCCTCATGGCCTTCACTTGACTGCCACTGGGACAGTCTTTGACCACGGAACACCACACAACATTTTGTCTGGAAAACGCAGAAAAATTTTTTATGGAATACCACACATTTTATGTCAGGATTTTCCCTGAGATGATGACCTTTTGAAAGTCTTGTCCTTGAGGTACAGTTGATCACCCAATGTTTGCACATTGAAGGGTGTCACTGTGCTGGCTGCAAGTATCACACAACTCCTTAACCTGTTTATCTGTCTTGTCCCTTTTCCCCAGCAGACTGTCAGTAGCAAAAGCAGTAAACAGAAGTACTGTAAATGTATCTACAAGAGCAGACGGAACTGTTGGCACAATGTGGCCAGATTTCTACAGGGGCACTGTAAAATTATTAATGTCAACCAAAGACAGAAAGCTATGCCCTGGAGTTGAATTTATCTGCTGGGTTGTTTCCTGCACCTGAATTGTTGGATGCGGCAAAACGACGAAGGGTGCTGAAATTTGGCCTTGGTGGCTGACCATATATAGACATTTGGGGCTATTTTTGAAAGCAGGTCTGTCTATCACCTGCCACAGAATACAGAAATAGACTTGAAATATGAGGGTCACACACAGAAAATTTTCTGTCAACACATGGCATTTTGTATTTGTATTGTGTCACATTTCGTGTCTGTATCATGCACATTTTGTGTCTGTATCATGTAACATTTTGTGTCTGTATTATGTAACATTTTGTGTCTGTATTATGTAACATTTTACATCTGGATCATTACAAATTTTGTGTCTGTATTATGTCACATTTTGTGTCTGTATCATGTCACATTTTATGTCTGTATCATGTCACATTTTGTGTCTGTATTACGTAACATTTTACATCTGGGTCATTACACATTTTTTTTTCTGTATTAGTCACATTTTGTGTCTGTATAAAGTCACATTTTGTTTTGTTTATGTAACATTTTACATCTGGATCATTTCACATTTTTTGTCTGTATTATGCACATTTTGTGTCTGTATCATGTCACATTTCGTGTCTGATTATGTCACATTTTGTGTCTGTATCATGTCACATTTCATGTCCTTTTCATGTCACATTTTGTGTCTGTATTATGTAACATTTTACATCTGGATCATTAAACATTTTGTGTCTGATCATGTCATGTTGCTTGTGTGACAATATGTGGTCATGTGTAATTGTGTGACAATATGAGGTCATGTGTGATTGTGTGACAATGTGTGGTAATGTTTTGATTTTGTGTGACAATGTGTGGTAATGTATGTTTTGTACAATGTGTGGTAATGTATGATTGTGTGACAATGTGTGGTAATGTATGATTGTGTAAAAATGTGTGGGGATTGTGTAAATTTTTAAAATTTTTGTGTGACAATGTGTGGTAATGTATGATTGTGTGACAATGTGTGGTAATGTATGATTGTGTGACAATGTGTGGTAATGTAGATTGTGTGACAATGTGTGATAATGTGTGGTAATGTAGATTGTGTGACAATGTATGATTGTGGACAATTTTTGGTAATGTATGATTGTTTTGACAATGTGTGGCAATGTATGATTGTGTGACAAAGTGTGGTAATGTATGATTGTGTCACAATGTGTGATTGTTTTGACAATGTGTGGCAATGTATGATTTTGTGTGACAATATGTGGGCATATGTGATTGCATGTGACAATGTGTGGTCATGTGTGATAATGTGTGACAATGTGTGGTCATGTTGACTGTGTGTGATAATGTGTGATTATATGTGACAATGTTTAGTTAAGTCTCATTGTGTGTGACAAAGTGTGGTTAAATGTGATTGTGTGTGACAATGTGTGGTTAAATGTTATTGCGTGTGACAATGTGTGGTTTAAAAGTGATTGTGTGTGACAATGTGTGGTTAAGTGTCATTGTGTGTGACAATGTGTGGTTATGTGTGATTGTGTGTGACAATGTGTGGTTAAGTGTCATTGTGTGTGACAATGTGTGGTTAAGTGTCCCCTTTTTGAGTGACAATATGTGGTTAAGTGTCATTGTGTGTGACAATGTATGGTTAAGTGTCTTTTTGAGTGACAATGTGTGGATAAGTGTTATTGTGTGTGACAAAGTGTGGTCATGTGTGATTGTGTGTGACAATGTGTGGTCATGTGTGATTTTGTGTGACAATGTGTGGTCATGTGTGATTGGGGTGACAATGTGTGATTGTGCGTGACAATGTGTGGTCATGTGTGACTGTGTGTAACAATGTGGGTTAAGTGTCATTGTGTGTAACAAAAGTGTGGTTAAATGTCTTTGTGAGTGACAAGTGTGGATAAGTGTTATTGTGGGGACAAAGTGTGGTCATGTGTGATTGTGTGTGACAATATGTTTTTGGTGGGGTGACAAGTGTGGTCATGTGTGATTGTGTGGGGACAATTTTGGGTTCAAAGTGGAAAAAGGGGTGACAATTTGTGATTGTGTGACAAGGGGTGAAATTTTTGTGACAATGTGTGGATTTGGTGTGTGACAATGTGTGATTGTGTGTGAAATGTGTGGTCATGTGTGATTGTGTGTGCCCAAAGGGTGATTGTGTGTGACAAAGTGTGGTCATGTGTGATTGTGTGTGACAATGTGTGATTGGTGTGAAAAATGTTTTGGCCCTTTTGTGATTGTGGGGACAATGTGGGCAAGTGTGATTGTGTGTGACAAGGTGGCATGTGTGATTGTGTGTGACAATGTGTGATTGGTGTGAAAAGTGTGGCCCTGTGTGATTTTGGTGACAAGTGTGGTCATGTGTGATTGTGTAAAAATGTGTGGTTGTGTTTTTGGGACAATGTTTTTGGTAAGTGTTATTGTGGTGACAATGTGTGGTCATGTGTGAGTGTGTACAATGTGTGGTTAATGGTTTTGATTTTGTGTGGGAAAGTGTTTATTGTGTGTGACAATGTGTGGTCATGTGTGATTGTGGTGACAAGTGTGGTCATGTGTGATTTTGTGTAAATTTTGGAATGATTGTGTGTTAAAAAATGGTGGGGCATGTGTGATTTGTGTGAAAATGTGTGGGCCCTGTGTGATTTTGGGGTTAAAAATGGTGGAAAGTGTATTGTGGGGAAAAATGTGTGGGCATGTGTGAGTGTGTGGTTTTGGTCATGGTGATTTTGGTAAAAAAACCCCAATTTGGTGTGGGTTTTAAGGGGTCAAAAGTTTTTGTGTAAAACAAAAATTTTGGTTAAGTGTCAAATTTTGTTTTGACAAAATGTGTGGTTAAAGTGTTTTTTATTGTGGTTTTGACAAAAAAATGTTTTGTAAGCGAGCCAACGGCAATAAAATGGACCATGAAATTTTGCCTCCCACACGACTTGCAAGTTGTCTTGTATGGGTGTGTGAGAAGTACCCGATGATGCCTGTCAGTTAAGTTGTTGACAATCAACATCACAGACATATATTACATACAAATATCAACATCACAGACATATATTACATACAAATATCAACATCACAGACATATATTACATACAAATATCAACATCACAGACATATATCACAGACAAATATCAACATCACAGACATATATTACATACAAATATCAACATCACAGACATATATTACATACAAATATCAACATCACAGACATATATTACATACAAATATCAACATCACAGACATATATTACATACAAATATCAACATCACAGACATATATTACATACAAATATCAACATCACAGACATATATTACAGACAAATATCAACATCACAGACATATATTACATACAAATATCAACATCACAGACATATATTACAGACAAATATCGCCAAAATCACAGACATATATTACAGACAAATATCAACATCACAGACATATATTACATACAAATATCAACATCACAGACATATATTACATACAAATATCAACATCACAGACATATATTACATACAAATATCAACATCACAGACATATATTACAGACAAATATCGCCAACATCACAGACATATATTACAGACAAATATCAACATCACAGACATATATTACAGACAAATATCAACATCACAGACATATATTACATACAAATATCAACATCACAGACATATATCACAGACAAATATCAACATCACAGACATATATTACAGACAAATATCAACATCACAGACATATATTACAGACAAATATCAACATCACAGACATATATCACAGACAAATATCAACATCACAGACATATATTACATACAAGTATCAACATCACAGACATATATTACAGACAAATATCAACATCACAGACATATATTACAGACAAATATTGCCAAAATCACAGACATATATTACATACAAATATCAACATCACAGACATATATTACATACAAATATCAACATCACAGACATATATTACATACAAATATCACCAACATCACAGACATATATTACATACAAATATCAACATCACAGACATATATTACAGACAAATATCAACATCACAGACATATATTACAGACAAATATCAACATCACAGACATATATTACAGACAAATATTGCCAAAATCACAGACATATATTACATACAAATATCAACATCACAGACATATATTACATACAAATATCAACATCACAGACATATATTACAGACAAATATCAACATCACAGACATATATTACATACAAATATCAACATCACAGACATATATTACAGACAAATATCGCCAACATCACAGACATATATTACAGACAAATATCAACATCACAGACATATATTACAGACATATATTACAGACATATATTACAGACCTATATTACAGACATATATTACAGACAAATATCAACATCCCAGACATATATCACAGACAAATATTACAAACATCACAGACAAATATAATCAACATCACAGACATATATTACAGACAAATATCATCAACATCACAGATAAATATCACCAACATCACAGACAATTATCACTAACATCACAGACAAATATCACCAACATCACAGACAAATATCACCAACATCACAGACAAATATCACCAACATCACAGACAAATATCACCAACATCACAGACAAATATCACCAACATCACAGACAAATATCACCTACATGAACATTTGGAAGGAAACACTTGTGTGCAAGCAGGCATGCAGCAACTACAAGAAGGTCAAGGCTAGAGTGAATCGTTTGGCTGAACACTTGCATTTATTCAATATTTGTGAAATTGGCACAGAAATGGTACATGGCAGAGCACCTGACAACAACAAGTCTATCCACACAGTGGACAGTAACTACAGCGACGTAGGTGTTATCATCATCAAGTGCCTTGCTGGCCGGCGCAGGCGACCATGCTTCTGCACATCTGGCCATCTCCAATGGCAGGCATCAAATCATGCGCTGACACCCCTCCCGGCCATGACGCAAGGTTGTCAGAACCTTCTTTCCTTGTCTTCCTCTGTCTGCAGAAATATGTCTAGTTGTGACAACATGTTCCAGCATATATATTCTCATAATTTGGATAAAAATGCCAATTACCTCTGTCTGATGTTTGTGATCATTTGTTTTTGTGTCTTCACCTCTTTCAAAAGATGGATGTTATCAACATACATAAGATCTGCACAGAAAGCGAACAAATCTATCAGTTTTCCTTATCGAAGTCCTAAAGGACAAAGCAGAAGATGCGATGGAGCATTATTTGTTGCCGGTGAGTTCAGTTACAGTCTTTCAGACGGCACATGATGTGAACATTTCTCTTCTGTTTTCCCTTCAATTCAATCAATACAACATTAATGACCAACAACAAAATATAGGTAATAATTGAGCCTATGAATACTTGCTGATATGGATAAGATAGTCATGGCTATATGTGTACAGCACTTGCTGATTTCTGGATCAGGTAGTCATTGTTTAGTTGCACTGAGACAGGAACAACATATGTACAACACTCTCATTGACAGCTTCCAGGCAGATATTTCAGTCTGGATATATTAGCACTCACAAACAACATTTCAGTCTGGATATGTTAGCACTCACAAACAACATTTCAGTCTGGATATGTTAGCACTCACAAACAACATTTCAGTCTGGACATGTTAGCACTCACAAACAACATTTCAGTCTGGATATGTTAGCACTCACAAACAACATTTCAGTCTGGATATGTTAGCACTCACAAACAACATTTCAGTCTGGATATGTTAGCACTCACAAACAACATTTCAGTCTGGATATGTTAGCACTCACAAACAACATTTCAGTCTGGATATGTTGGCACTCACAAACAACATTTCAGTCTGGATATGTTAGCACTCACAAACAACATTTCAGTCTGGATATGTTAGCACTCACAAACAACATTTCAGTCTGGATATGTTGCACTCACAAACACATTTCAGTCTGGATATGTTAGCACTCACAAACAACATTTCAGTCTGGATATGTTAGCACTCACAAACAACATTTCAGTCTGGATATGTTAGCACTCACAAACAACATTTCAGTCTGGATATGTTAGGCACTCACAAACAACATTTCAGTCTGGATATGTTAGCACTCACAAACAACATTTCAGTCTGGATATGTTAGCACTCACAAACAACATTTCAGTCTGGATATGTTAGCACTCACAAACAACATTTCAGTCTGGATATGTTAGCACTCACAAACATTTCAGTCTGGATATGTTGGCACTCACAAACAACATTTCAGTCTGGATATATTAGCACTCACAAACAACATTTCAGTCTGGATATATTAGCACTCACAAACAACATTTCAGTCTGGATATGTTAGCACTCACAAACATTTCAGTCTGGATATGTTGGCACTCACAAACATTTCAGTCTGGATATGTTAGCACTCACAAATAACATTTCAGTCTGGATATATTAGCACTCACAAACAACATTTCAGTCTGGATATGTTAGCACTCACAAACAACATTTCAGTCTGGATATGTTAGCACTCACAAACAACATTTCAGTTTGGATATGTTAGCACTCACAAACAACATTTCAGTCTGAATATATGTTAGCACTCACAAACAACATTTCAGTCTGGATATGTTAGCACTCACAAACAACATTTCAGTCTGGATATGTTAGCACTCACAAACAACATTTCAGTCTGGATATGTTAGCACTCACAAACAACATTTCAGTCTGGATATGTTAGCACTCACAAACAACATTTCAGTCTGGATATGTTAGCACTCACAAACAACATTTCAGTCTGGATATGTTAGCACTCACAAACATTTCAGTCTGGATATGTTGGCACTCACAAACAACATTTCAGTCTGGATATATTAGCACTCACAAACAACATTTCAGTCTGGATATGTTAGCACTCACAAACATTTCAGTCTGGATATGTTGGCACTCACAAACATTTCAGTCTGGATATGTTAGCACTCACAAATAACATTTCAGTCTGGACATGTTAGCACTCACAAACAACATTTCAGTCTGGATATGTTAGCACTCACAAACAACATTTCAGTCTGGATATGTTAGCACTCACAAACAACATTTCAGTTTGGATATGTTAGCACTCACAAATAACATTTCAGTCTGGATATGTTAGCACTCACAAACAACATTTCAGTCTGGATATGTTAGCACTCACAAACAACATTTCAGTTTGGATATGTTAGCACTCACAAACAACATTTCAGTCTGGATATATTAGCACTCACAAACAACATTTCAGTTTGGATATGTTAGCACTCACAAACAACATTTCAGTCTGGATATGTTAGCACTCACAAACAACATTTCAGTTTGGATATGTTAGCACTCACAAACAACATTTCAGTCTGGATATGTTAGCACTCACAAACAACATTTCAGTCTGGATATGTTGGCACTCACAAACAACATTTCACTACCAGCACTGATGTCCAGACATCAACAGACAATATTGGAGGAGCACTTGCTAGAGTGTACAGTGCCAACTCGTCAGTGCTGTTGTGGTGAAACATTACATAAATACATTTCATTGTTGTTATTGTTAATAAATAATAGATGTATTGCAGCTACACAAGTCTGTCTGCATTAAGCAGACATGGATTTCAAATAGCCAAACCACAAACAACAAACAAACAAACTGTACATTTTGATATTGTTAAAGTGCTCATGAAATATCACAATCATTTAAAGCTAACAGATGATTGGATGAGACACAGCACAGCTGGGCCAATCCATGAGTTTTGTATATAATTATGTAAAATTCATGTGAAATGATGAACATGAGAAAACCCGTCTAGTGAGTACAACAAATGGTGACCCCCAGCACAGCTGGGGAAGCAGTCAACAAAACAAATCAACCACAATTACTGACCACAGCTATGATTACTGACCACAGCCACAATTACTGACCACAGCAATGATTACTGACCACAGCCACGATTACTGACCACAGCCACGATTACTGACCACAGCTATGATTACTGACCACAGCTATGATTACTGACCACAGCCACGATTACTGACCACAGCTATGATTACTGACCACAGCTATGATTACTGACCACAGCCACGATTACTGACCACAGCCACGATTACTGACCACAGCTACGGAAGATGCTATCCCACTTGCCCAGTTCACAGAAAAACACATTTGTGCATGAACTTGAATCTCCTCCATCTGACCGTGTGCAGCTCCACAGATGACCTGAAGTCGTTTCACAGCGCAGTCTTTGCATATCTATGCCATGGTCGACCAGTGTCGGCTCTACTGTCTGACAGACTCATGCTGTAGGATGTGGTTACTGGTGACAGAGAATGTTACCAGCCAGTGATCTGGAAACTGAGCCAGCTTTCTGATAGGGAGGTAGAATGATTGATTTCATGCTGGCATGGATTATGGTTGCTTGGCTGGTTTGATGGTGGGTTGGTTGCTTGGTTCAATGGTGGTTGGATGGTTTGTTAGTTAATTGATTGGGAGGCCTTTGGAGGATTTGATTCTAGATGATGGGATGTTCAGCTCGTCTGAGTCCTGGCCAGGGTGTGGGACTGTGGTAATATCCTGGCAAGAGTATGAGACTGAGGCTCTGTCCTGGCAAGGGTATGGGACTGAGGCTCTGTCCTGGCAAGAGTATGAGACTGAGGCTCTGTCCTGGCAAGGATATGGGACTGAGGCTCTGTCCTGGCAAGGGTGTGGGACTGGGGTAATATCCTGGCAAGGATGTGGGACTGGGGTAATATCCTGGCAAGGGTGTGGGACTGGGGTAATATCCTGGCAAGAGTATGGGACTGAGGCTCTGTCCTGGCAAGGGTATGGGACTGAGGCTCTGTCTGGCAAGGGTGTGGACTGAGGCTCTGTCCTGGCAAGAGTGTGGGACTGAGGCTCTGTCCTGGCAAAGGTGTGGGACTGAGGCTCTGTCCTGGCAAGGGTGTGGGACTGAGGCTGTCCTGGCAAGAGTGTGGGACTGAGGCTGTCCTGGCAAGGGTGTGGGACTGAGGCTGTCCTGGCAAGAGTGTGGGACTGAGGCTGTCCTGGCAAGGGTGTGGGACTGAGGTTGGTGTAGAGACCTTGCCCCTGATTTACTGAAATACTGTATGCACAGTGGCTGTGCCGCAGCGCTCCCCTCCCCATGTGCTAGTGCAGGAACCTGCAGGGTGTGCAAACTGGCATACTGACCAGCTCGTGAACTCAATCACTGGCATCTAATATCATCCACACCTAGCCACAACACTAGCCCCTCGCACTGTGTGGTCAGTGAACTCAATAACTGGCATCTAATATCATCCACACCTAGCCACAACACTAGCCCCTCGCACTGTGTGGTCAGTGAACTCAATCACTGGCATCTAATATCATCCACACCTAGCCACAACACTAGCCCCTCGCACTGTGTGGTCAGTGAACTCAATAACTGACCTAGCCACAATGCTAGCCCCTCACACTGTGTGGTCTGTGAACCCAATAACTGATGTAGCCATAACACTAGCCCCTCATACTGTGTGGTCTATGAATCCAATAACTTACCTAGCCACAACACTAGCCCTTCACACTGTGTGGTCTGTGAACCCAATAACTGATGTAGCCACAACATAGCCCCTCACACTGTGTGGTCAGTAGGTACAAAATGTGAACACACGTGCTACACATGTTCGAAATAAATACGTCCAGTTGATAAACAATTATGTACACAGGAACCAGCCTGTGTGTGCACAGCCAATACAGTACTGGCAATAAGTATTTATCTGACATGTACATCAATCCCTACATAATCTTCACATCAGTTAAATAATAAATAATGTTCACATAAATTAAATAATACATCATGTACAAAAATGTGAAATAAACCTGAAATACATATGAATGTCCAGCAGTCCACACAATGTGAATGTCCAGCAGTCCACACAATGTGCATGTAACAAATGCCCAGCAATTGTCACAGTTTTTCCAGTGCCATGTGACACGTGTCAGTTTCCCGCTCATGGCCTTCACTTGACTGCCACTGGCACAGTCTTTGACCACGGAACACCACACAACATTTTGTCTGGAACAACGCAGAACATTTTGTATGGAATACCACACATTTTATGTCAGGATTTCCATGAGATGATGACCTTGTTGAAATGTCTTGTCCTTGAGGTACAGTTGATCACCCAATGTTTGCACATTGAAGTGCTGTCACTGTGCTGGCTGCAAGTATCACACAACTCCTTAACCTGTTGATCTGTCTTGTCCTTTACCTCCAGCAGACTGTCAGTAGCACAAAGCAGTAAACAGAAGTACTGTAAATGTATCTACAAGAGCAGACGGAACTGTTGGCACAATGTGGCCAGATTTCTACAGGTGCACTGTAAAATTATTAATGTCAACCAAAGACAGAAAGCTATGCCCTGGAGTTGAATTTATCTGCTGGGTTGTTTCCTGCACCTGAATTGTTGGATGCGGCATACGACGAAGGTGTGCTGAAGTTTGGCCTTGGTGGCTGACCATATATAGACATTGGTGCTATGTTGAAAGCAGGTCTGTCTATCACCTGCCACAGAATACAGAAATAGACTTGAAATATGAGGGTCACACACAGACATTTTCTGTCAACACATGGCATTTTGTATTTGTATTGTGTCACATTTCGTGTCTGTATCATGTCACATTTCGTGTCTGTATCATGTAACATTTTGTGTCTGTATTATGTAACATTTTGTGTCTGTATTATGTAACATTTTACATCTGGATCATTACACATTTTGTGTCTGTATTATGTCACATTTTGTGTCTGTATCATGTCACATTTCATGTCTGTATCATGTCACATTTTGTGTCTGTATTACGTAACATTTTACATCTGGATCATTACACATTTTGTGTCTGTATTATGTCACATTTTGTGTCTGTATCATGTCACATTTCGTGTCTGTATTATGTAACATTTTACATCTGGATCATTACACATTTTGTGTCTGTATTATGTCACATTTTGTGTCTGTATCATGTCACATTTCGTGTCTGTATTATGTCACATTTTGTGTCTGTATCATGTCACATTTCATGTCTGTATCATGTCACATTTTGTGTCTGTATTATGTAACATTTTACATCTGGATCATTACACATTTTGTGTCTGTATCATGTCATGTGTGCTTGTGTGACAATATGTGGTCATGTGTAATTGTGTGACAATATGAGGTCATGTGTGATTGTGTGACAATGTGTGGTAATGTATGATTTTGTGTGACAATGTGTGGTAATGTATGATTGTGTGACAATGTGTGGTAATGTATGATTGTGTGACAATGTGTGGTAATGTATGATTGTGTGACAATGTGTGGTAATGTATGATTGTGTGACAATGTGTGGTAATGTATGATTGTGTGACAATGTGTGGTAATGTATGATTGTGTGACAATGTGTGGTAATGTATGATTGTGTGACAATGTGTGGTAATGTATGATTGTGTGACAATGTGTGATAATGTGTGGTAATGTATGATTGTGTGACAATGTATGATTGTGTGACAATTTGTGGTAATGTATGATTGTGTGACAATGTGTGGCAATGTATGATTGTGTGACAATGTGTGGTAATGTATGATTGTGTCACAATGTGTGATTGTGTGACAATGTGTGGCAATGTATGATTGTGTGTGACAATATGTGGTCATATGTGATTGCATGTGACAATGTGTGGTCATGTGTGATAATGTGTGACAATGTGTGGTCATGTGTGACTGTGTGTGATAATGTGTGATTATATGTGACAATGTGTAGTTAAGTCTCATTGTGTGTGACAATGTGTGGTTAAATGTGATTGTGTGTGACAATGTGTGGTTAAGTGTTATTGCGTGTGACAATGTGTGGTTAAATGTGATTGTGTGTGACAATGTGTGGTTAAGTGTCATTGTGTGTGACAATGTGTGGTTATGTGTGATTGTGTGTGACAATGTGTGGTTAAGTGTCATTGTGTGTGACAATGTGTGGTTAAGTGTCTTTGTGAGTGACAATATGTGGTTAAGTGTCATTGTGTGTGACAATGTATGGTTAAGTGTCTTTGTGAGTGACAATGTGTGGATAAGTGTTATTGTGTGTGACAATGTGTGGTCATGTGTGATTGTGTGTGACAATGTGTGGTCATGTGTGATTGTGTGTGACAATGTGTGGTCATGTGTGATTGTGTGACAATGTGTGATTGTGCGTGACAATGTGTGGTCATGTGTGACTGTGTGTAACAATGTGTGGTTAAGTGTCATTGTGTGTAACAATGTGTGGTTAAGTGTCTTTGTGAGTGACAATGTGTGGATAAGTGTTATTGTGTGTGACAATGTGTGGTCATGTGTGATTGTGTGTGACAATATGTGATTGTGTGTGACAATGTGTGGTCATGTGTGATTGTGTGTGACAATGTGTGATTGTGTGTGACAATGTGTGAAAATGTGTGACAATGTGTGATTGTGCATGACAATGTGTGATTGTGTGTGACAATGTGTGGTCATGTGTGATTGTGTGTGACAATGTGTGATTGTGTGTGACAATGTGTGGTCATGTGTGATTGTGTGTGACAATGTGTGATTGTGTGTGACAATGTGTGGTCATGTGTGATTGTGTGTGACAATGTGTGATT
Source organism: Cepaea nemoralis (assembly GCA_014155875.1). Lineage (NCBI taxonomy): Eukaryota > Metazoa > Mollusca > Gastropoda > Stylommatophora > Helicidae > Cepaea > Cepaea nemoralis. The sequence goes on along the minus strand of JACEFZ010017568.1, from coordinate 165,474 downwards.
GAGTGTGATTGTGTGTGACAATGTGTGATTGTGTGTGACAATGTGTGGTCATGTGTGATTGTGTGTGACAATGTGTGGTCATGTGTGATTGTGTGTGACAATGTGTGATTGTGTGTGACAATGTGTGGTCATGTGTGATTGTGCGTGACAATGTGTGGTCATGTGTGACTGTGTGTAACAATGTGTGGTTAAGTGTCTTTGTGAGTGACAATGTGTGGATAAGTGTTATTGTGTGTGACAATGTGTGGTCATGTGTGATTGTGTGTGACAATGTGTGGTCATGTGTGATTGTGTGTGACAATGTGTGATTGTGTGTGACAATGTGTGGTCATGTGTGATTGTGCGTGACAATGTGTGGTCATGTGTGACTGTGTGTAACAGTGTGTGGTTAAGTGTCATTGTGTGTAACAATGTGTAGTCATGTGTGATTGTGTGTGACAATGTGTGGTCATGTGTGATTGTGTGTGACAATGTGTGACAATGTGTGATTGTGTGTGACAATGTGTGGTCATGTGTGATTGTGCATGACAATGTGTGGTCATGTGTGACTGTGTGTAACAATGTGTGGTTAAGTGTCATTGTGTGTAACAATGTGGTTAAGTGTCATTGTGTGTGACAATGTGTGGTTAAGTGTCATTGTGTGTGACAGTGTGTGGTCATGTGTGACAATGTGTGATTGTGACAATATGTGGTCATGTGTGACTGTGTGTGATCACATGTGATTCTGTATGACAATGTGTGTCATGTGATTGTATGTGGTTAAGTGTGAGTGTGTGTTTAAGCATGATTGTGTGTGGTCATGTGTGACAATATGTGGTCATGTGTGACTGTGTATGATCACATGTGATTCTGTATGACAATGTGTGATTGTGTCAGATTATGTCTATTTATGACATCTGATATTTGCTCTGGATACTTACAAACAATTTATGTGAGGGATTGGACGCTAGGTCTGAACTTGGCTTATCCGAGTATTCGGTGAAGTTGACATCTCTGTGGAAACAGGCAGATCACTTAATCAAACTTTCTGGCCACATTCACTTGATAATATTGTATGTTACACTGACTTGATTTTATAATATTGTATGTAACACTGACTTGATTTTTAACATTCTGTGTAACACTGACTTGATTTTATAACATTGTATGCTAACATTAATTTGATTTTATAATATTGTATGCTAATACTGACTTCATTGTATAATATTGTATGCTAACATTGACTTGAATTTATAACACTGTATGTAACACTGACTTGATTTTATAATATTATTTGCTAACATTGACTTCTTCTTCTTCTGCGTTCATCCGGAGTTTTTTTTCCGGACGTGATTGCGTTGTGTCTCTTTACAGCAGAGCTGCGTTCTTGCGCCGTTAGGCCAACACATCCGACTTCTGCGGGCATTTGTTGACCGGGTTAACCTTTCCGGTAACATTGACTTGATTTTATAATAGTGTATGCTAACATTGACTTGATTTTATAATAGTGTATGCTAACATTGACTTGATTTTATAATAGTGTATGCTAAAATTTATGTCATTTTATAATAGTGTATGCTAACATTTATGTCATTTTATAATATTGTATGCTAACATTGACTTGATGTTATAATAGTGTATGCTAAAATTTATGTCATTTTATAATAGTGTATGCTAACATTTATGTCATTTTATAATATTGTATGCTAACATTGACACAATTTTATAATAGTGTATGCTAACATTATCTTGATTTTATAATAGCATATGCTAACGTTGGAGTAGAGGAACTGTCCAGTCTGACATCAACAATCTCTCTCTCTCTCGTCTCTCCTCTCTTCTCTCTCTCTCTCTCTATATATATATATATATATATATATATATATATATATTATATATATATATATATTATATATATATATATATATATATATATATATATATATATATATATCTCTTCCTTCCTCCCCCACCCACCTATCCACGTGCACACACAACACACACATCCACACACAATATGAAACTTACTTGTTTCTACGTCTGGCACACATCATCATCATGCACACACTCCCTGCCAGAGCCCCCACAATGAGAGCACTGCCGGCCACGATCCCTGCAATCTGCCCTGCGTCCAGGGAGCTGACCTTACTCTCACAGTCTGCACCCGTGTAGTCACTGGAACACCTGGCACATGACAGACGACACAACCATGAACATCATCTCAGTCTAAAGTGTGTAACTAGACAGATGACACAACCATGAACATCATCTCAGTCTAAAGTGTGTAACTAGACAGATGACACAACCATGAACATCATCTCAGTCTAAAGTGTGTAACTAGACAGATGACACAACCATGAACATCATCTCAGACTAGTGTGTGTAACTAGACAGACAACACAACCATGAACATCATCTCAGTCTAAAGTGTGTAACTAGACAGACGACACAACCATGAACATCATCTCAGTCTAAAGTGTGTAACTAGACAGACGACACAACCATGAACATCATCTCAGTCTAAAGTGTGTAACTAGACAGATGACACAACCATGGACATCATCTCAGTCTAAAGTGTGTAACTAGACAGACAACACAACCATGAACATCATCTCAGTCTAAAGTGTGTAACTAGACAGACGACACAACCATGAACATCATCTCAGTCTAAAGTGTGTAACTAGACAGACGACACAACCATGAACATCATCTCAGTCTAAAGTGTGTAACTAGACAGACGACACAACCATGAACATCATCTCAGTCTAAAGTGTGTAACTAGACAGACGACACAACCATGAACATCATCTCAGTCTAAAGTGTGTAACTAGACAGACAACACAACCATGAACATCATCTCAGTCTAAAGTGTGTAACTAGACAGACGACACAACCAGAACATCATCTCAGTCTAAAGTGTGTAACTAGACAGACGACACAACCATGAACATCATCTCAGTCTAAAGTGTGTAACTAGACAGACGACACAACCATGAACATCATCTCAGTCTAAGTGTGTAACTAGACAGACGACACAACCATGAACATCATCTCAGTCTAAGTGTGTAACTAGACAGACGACACAACCATGAACATCATCTCAGTCTAAAGTGTGTAACTAGACAGACAACACAACCATGAACATCATCTCAGTCTAAAGTGTGTAACTAGACAGATGACACAACCATGAACATCATCTCAGTCTAAAGTGTGTAACTAGACAGACAACACAACCATGAACATCATCTCAGACTAGTGTGTGTGTGTGTAACTAGACAGACAACACAACCATGAACATCATCTCAGTCTAAAGTGTGTAACTAGACAGACAACACAACCATGAACATCATCTCAGTCTAAAGTGTGTAACTAGACAGACGACACAACCATGAACATCATCTCAGTCTAAAGTGTGTAACTAGACAGACGACACAACCATGAACATCATCTCAGTCTAAAGTGTGTAACTAGACAGACGACACAACCATGAACATCATCTCAGTCTAAAGTGTGTAACTAGACAGACGACACAACCATGAACATCATCTCAGTCTAAAGTGTGTAACTAGACAGACGACACAACCATGAACATCATCTCAGTCTAAAGTGTGTAACTAGACAGACGACACAACCATGAACATCATCTCAGTCTAAAGTGTGTAACTAGACAGACGACACAACCATGAACATCATCTCAGTCTAAAGTGTGTAACTAGACAGACGACACAACCATGAACATCATCTCAGTCTAAAGTGTGTAACTAGACAGACGACACAACCATGAACATCATCTCAGTCTAAAGTGTGTAACTAGACAGACGACACAACCATGAACATCATCTCAGTCTAAAGTGTGTAACTAGACAGACAACACAACCATGAACATCATCTCAGACTAGTGTGTGTGTGTGTGTAACTAGACAGACAACAACCAGATGAAGCACGTATTGTCCATTCGATGACCACTAACACTGACATTCTGGGCAGCTTCTGTACACGTATGAACAGGAACCTGACAGCAGTGTCTTCAGCTGCCAAGTGTCTTCAGCTGCCATGAATGTCAGAAACCAGAGGTCACAGCTATTTCAGGTCAGTGACCAGCTCCATTACTCATACTCTTGTCAAGACAGGTGTTTGTTGACATCAAGACAGGTGTTTGTTGACATCAAGACATGTTTGTTGGCATCAAGACATGTGTTTGTTGACATCTGGTTAAAATCTGGTTATCACTAGGTCACCTGAGCCCTGAAGCTGACAGACAGACAGACAGACAGACAGATGGACAGATGGACAGACAGACAGACAGACAGACAGACAGACAGACAAACAGACAGACAGTTGATATGTGGCATAAATACTCACTGGCACACAGCTTTTCCAGCCGAATCTAACTGACACTGGCCGCCATGTTGACATTCAGTGGGCCGAGAGATGCAGTTGTTTATGCATTTGATTTTTGTGGCACTCAGGGCCTGGCACATGTCGTAGCCCAGCTGACAGGAGCCTGAGCTGCAGGGATCCATGGCTTCCTTCTCCACTGTCCAGACAAAATCAACATTCACATTAATACACACAAGTGTAGGGAGCTGCAGTACAGACAGACAACAGCTAACTTGTTATTGGGAACAGCAATACAGATAGACAACAGCTAACTTGTTATGGGGAACAGCAGTACAGACAGACAACAGCTAACTTGTTATGGGGAACAGCAATACAGACAACAGCTAACTTGTTATTGGGAACAGCAATACAGACAGGCAACAGCTAACTTGTTATTGGGAATAGCAATACAGACAGGCAACAGCTAACTTGTTATGGGGAACAGCAATACAGATAGACAACAGCTAACTTGTTATTGGGAACAGCAATACAGACAGGCAACAGCTAACTTGTTATTGGGAACAGCAATACAGACAGACAACAGCTAACTTGTTATTGGGAACAGCAATACAGACAGGCAACAGCTAACTTGTTATGGGGAACAGCAATACAGACAGACAACAGCTAACTTGTTATTGGGAACAGCAATACAGACAGACAGCAGTTAACTTGTATGTTTGTTGTAACCAACTTGGCTTATGGGAGCCATTGATGTCGTCACATGTGTACATAATCGCCGAGAACTTGTGTGTAACAATATTTGACATGCAAACAATGATTTGCCATAGATAGTCTGTACACCAGGAACTGCTCACATTGTGGAGACCAGAGATGTAGATGCATGTGACATGATTGACTTATATTTGTAGGGAAAAAACAGACAACAAGAGCCTACCTTGTTGAGCAGCGCCCACAAAATCCAAGTCGTCGATGGGGTGTTGGCCGTCGACTGTGACATTCTGTTTGTAGCTGTCTCCGAGACGTTGCAAGTTGGTGAGGACAGTGTCTGCGATCTCCTTGGGAGTTTTGCCAGAGTAAGCTGAGTTACCTGAGTCGAATGTCAGGTTCCATGGGATCACCAGGACTCCTCCCCTGAAAGAAAAAACAATATCAGAAATGATAACAATCATTGGCAAGAGATGTTGCCAGGGGTTGGCTTGACTGTATCCAGGAACATAAGTGATTGGAACTGAGGGATTTGCCAGCATCAAAGTGGCACAGCTTCCAGCACAAGCAATGAGGAGGCTACTTATAATGAGCAGACATGCAGCATCATCAAGTGTCTTGCTGACTGGCTTTGGCCATCATGTTTATGAACATCTGATGATCTCGGACAGCACAAATCAATCCCTGTGCTGACAATCTTCTGTGCCGTGACACAAGACTGTCATGGGAGAAACATCCTACTCTCATGATGCAGTCACTTTCACCCCCGAAGTCTAAACCCCCAACAGCCAGTCTACTTCTGAGATCAACTCAGTCATGAACAAGGTCATCTACACCTCTTGTGAAATTAAATATGGCTCGCTGACAGAAAACAACTGCATTCTTCCATGAGAAATATCTTCATCTATTTCCTTGTCATCTGCCGCAGCCTCGGTTTGATTCACCATGACTTAGTGCCTTACATCCACGGAGTTCAGCTTGGGTGTCACTGTGCTGTGATAGCTTCAGGAATTCACAGAGTGCTTTTCCTTGTTCTGAGTGTACGTTCAAGTCAGAAAATGTCTTCCTGCTCATGCTAGTATTCCTGCTGCTCATGCTAGTATTCCTGCTGCTCATGCTAGTATTCCTGCTGCTCATGCTAGTATTCCTGCTGCTCATGCTAGTATTCCTGCTGCTCATGCTAGTATTCCTGCTGCTCATGCTAGTATTCCTGCTGCTCATGCTAGTATTCCTGCTGCTCATGCTAGTATTCCTGCTGCTCATGCTAGTGTTCCTGCTGCTCATGCTAGTATTCCTGCTGCTCATGCTAGTGTTCCTGCTGCTCATGCTAGTGTTCCTGCTGTTCATGCTAGTATTCCTGCTGTTCATGCTAGTGTTCCTGCTGTTCATGCTAGTGTTCCTGCTGTTCATGCTAGTGTTCCTGCTGCTCATGCTAGTGTTCCTGCAGCTCATGCTAGTGTTCCTGCTGCTCATGCTAGTGTTCCTGCTGCTCATGCTAGTGTTCCTGCTGCTCATGCTAGTGTTCCTGCTGCTCATGCTAGTGTTCCTGCTGCTTCATGCTAGTGTTCCTGCTGCTTCATGCTAGTGTTCCTGCTGTCATGCTAGTGTTCCTGCTGCTCATGCTATATTCCTGCTGCTCATGCTAGTATTCCTGCTGCTCATGCTATATTCCGCTGCTCATGCTAGTGTTCCTGCTGTTCATGCTAGTGTTCCTGCTGCTCATGCTAGTATTCCTGCTGCTCATGCTAGTATTCCTGCTGCTCATGCTAGTATTCCAGCTGCTCATGCTAGTATTCCAGCTGTTCATGCTAGTATTCCTGCTGCTCATGCTAGTATTCCTGCTGCTCATGCTGGTATTCCTGCTGCTCATGCTAGTGTTCCTGCTGTTCATGCTGGTATTCCTGCTGCTCATGCTAGTATTCCTGCTGCTCATGCTAGTGTTCCTGCTGCTCATGCTAGTATTCCTGCTGCTCATGCTAGTATTCCTGCTGCTCATGCTAGTATTCCTGCTGCTCATGCTAGTGTTCCTGCTGCTCATGCTAGTATTCCTGCTGCTCATGCTAGTTTCCTGCTGCTCATGCTAGTATTCCTGCTGCTTCATGCTAGTGTTCCTGCTGCTCATGCTAGTTTCCTGCTGCTCATGCTAGTTTCCTGCTGCTCATGCTAGTATTCCTGCTGCTCATGCTAGTATTCCTGCTGCTCATGCTAGTGTTCCTGCTGCTCATGCTAGTATTCCTGCTGCTCATGCTAGTATTCCTGCTGCTCATGCTAGTATTCCTGCTGCTCATGCTAGTGTTCCTGCTGCTCATGCTAGTATTCCTGCTGCTCATGCTTATATTCCTGCTGCTCATGCTAGTGTTCCTGCTGCTCATGCTTATATTCCTGCTGCTCATGCTAGTGTTCCTGCTGCTCATGCTAGTATTCCTGCTGCTCATGCTAGTGTTCCTGCTGCTCATGCTAGTGTTCCTGCTGCTCATGCTAGTATTCCTGCTGCTCATGCTAGTGTTCCTGCTGCTCATGCTAGTGTTCCTGCTGCTCATGCTAGTGTTCCTGCTGCTCATGCTAGTGTTCCTGCTGCTCATGCTTATATTCCTGCTGCTCATGCTAGTGTTCCTGCTGCTCATGCTAGTGTTCCTGCTGCTCATGCTAGTATTCCTGCTGCTCATGCTTATATTCCTGCTGCTTATGCTAGTGTTCCTGCTGCTCATGCTAGTATTCCTGCTGCTCATGCTTATATTCCTGCTGCTCATGCTAGTATTCCTGCTGCTCATGCTTATATTCCTGCTGCTCATGCTAGTGTTCCTGCTGTTCATGCTAGTATTCCTGCTGATCATGCTAGTATTCCTGCTGCTCATGCTAGTGTTCCTGCTGCTCATGCTAGTATTCCTGCTGCTCATGCTAGTGTTCCTGCTGTTCATGCTAGTGTTCCTGCTGCTCATGCTTATATTCCTGCTGCTCATGCTAGTGTTCCTGCTGCTCATGCTAGTGTTCCTGCTGCTCATGCTAGTGTTCCTGCTGCTCATGCTAGTGTTCCTGCTGCTCATGCTTATATTCCTGCTGCTCATGCTAGTGTTCCTGCTGCTCATGCTAGTATTCCTGCTGCTCATGCTTATATTCCTGCTGCTCATGCTAGTATTCCTGCTGCTCATGCTAGTGTTCCTGCTGCTCATGCTAGTGTTCCTGCTGCTCATGCTAGGTATTCCTGCTGCTCATGCTAGTGTTCCTGCTGCTACTGATATCATTGAGGTTAGCATGGCCGAAGGGATAAGAGCGCCCGTTCTTAAACATCTGATGTGCTGATACTGAAGTAGGGGGTTCAACCCCTATATTGGCCAGTTGGACTAAAATGTTGACTTCTCGTCCTTGACGTAAATTACAAGTACCTCTGAAGTCAGAGTGGGGTTCGCCAGAAGGCAAGGGATACTGGTAATAAGGAAAGCTAATCCACATGCAAAATGCAGTCACATACTACTAGAAGTAGCGTGTATGGACTACGCTCGAGTTCAAAGCGAGAGCAAAAAAAAAATCCCCCAAACATTTACAAAAACTGCAACACATATTACTACTACTGTTGCTAATATTACTACTACTGTTGCTAATATTACTACTACTGTTGCTAATATTACTACGGCTGCAACAATTACTACTATCACTGCTGATGGTACTACTATTACTACTACCATTGCCACTGGTACTACCATTACTACTATCACTGCCGCTGGTACTACTATTACTACTACCATTACCGCTGGTACTATTATTACTACTACCATTGCCACTGGTACTACTATTACTACTATCACTGCCGCTGGCACTACTATTATTACTATCAATGTCTTTACTACTATAAATGATATTGCTGCTGTTATGTATAATTGATATTGACGTATAAATAAAATAATACATACTCAACACGTATGTTGTCTGGGTTGACGATGATGTCTTTGAAGCCACTGAAATTGCCAAAGGTAACTTTGAGCTGTGGACAGACAAAACATCCATGTTATCCATGTTGTATTGTTAGCTTCACTTGAAGGCAAGCAGACAATACTGGATTATCTCATTCAGATGTGTGTGACTGACTGACACACACACTCACACACAAGCAGACAATACTGGATTATCTCATTCAAATGTGTGTGACTGACTGACTGACTGACTGACACATACACTCACACACAAGCAGGCAATACTGGATTACCTCATCCAAAGATGGCCAGCCCAAATAAAAAACAAAACAAAACCCACACTTCTGCCACCCCCCCCCCCCCCCCCCCCACACACACACACACATCCTGCTTGATCATAGAAAGTAATGGTTTTGTTTGATATATGTCGTGTTTTGAGTGCTTGTTTGTGTGTTTACACTCAGACACATATCCTAGATCTTTAATTAACCACATTTTCTGTTAATCTACACCTGTCCAAGTGTGGGAGACTTCAGTGGAAGTGTGGCAGACGTCAACAGTCTTCCAGTTAGGTTTTGAGAGCAGAAAAAGTCTCCTTTGATGACATTGCTGTCCTCCTCTTGCTTCTCCTCCTCTGTTTGTAGTCAGACCTCCAGTGTTGATACTGATGTGGATATTATATTGCTATATTGTTGTCATGTCTCTAAACAGCCGCCATGTGTGGTCATATTGTTGTCATGTCTCTACACAGCCATCATATGTGGTCTTAACTTGATCCTTGCCCCTAAACGAGCTCTATCTGGATGAGTCCAGTTGATGCTGCTGGCAGATGTACAGACAGACACTCTGGTGAGCCCGCCATGCAGAGCGCAACTCTCTAAATATGATAAACATGGTGTTGTCTGTTTGTTGTCTCATGTTTTAACAATATGATAAACATAGTGTTGTCTGTTTGTTGTCTCATGTTTTAACAATATGATAAACATAGTGTTGTCTGTTTGTTGTCTCATGTTTTAACAATATGATAAACATAGTGTTGTCTGTTTGTTGTCTCATGTTTGTACAATATGATAAACATGGTGTTGTCTGTTTGTTGTCTCATGTTTGTACAATATGATAAACATGGTGTTGTCTGTTTGTTGTCTCATGTTTTAACAATATGATAAACATGGTGTTGTCTGTTTGTTGTCTCATGTTTTAACAATATGATAAACATGGTGTTGTCTGTTTGTTGTCTCATGTTTTAACAATATGATAAACATGGTGTTGTCTGTTTGTTGTCTCATGTTTGTACAATATGATAAACATGGTGTTGTCTGTTTGTTGTCTCATGTTTTAACAATATGATAAACATGGTGTTGTCTGTTTGTTGTCTCATGTTTGTACAATATGATAAACATGGTGTTGTCTGTTTGTTGTCTCATGTTTTAACAATATGATAAACATGGTGTTGTCTGTTTGTATGTTTGTACAATATGATCAACATGGTGTTGTCTGTTTGTTGTCTCATGTTTGTACAATATGATAAACATGGTGTTGTCTGTTTGTTGTCTCATGTTTTAACAATATGATAAACATGGTGTTGTCTGTTTGTTGTCTCATGTTTGTACAATATGATCAACATGGTGTTGTCTGTTTGTTGTCTCATGTTTGTACAATATGATAAACATGGTGTTGTCTGTTTGTTGTCTCATGTTTTAACAATATGATAAACATGGTGTTGTCTGTTTGTTGTCTCATGTTTGTACAATATTTACACAGTAGTTGCAATGAAATGATGTCAGAATATTTCCAGAGGTTGTGACTCACCGAGTCTACCAGCTGTTGGGTAAGCTCTCGGCGTTTCTCTGGTGTTAGATCCTCAGTTTTCAGGGAGGTGGAAATTCGGCTGGTCTGTGAAATGTTGTATATCGGTGACCTGATGTCGTCATGGTTGGAGGTGGTCTCTGTGTGTGATGGAATAAATAATCTCAGTGATCAGTATGTCAGACACAACCACAGACAGACAATTAATCTATAACAACAAGTGTGTCAGACACAACCACAGACAGACAATCTATAACAACAAGTGTGTCAGACACAACCACAGACAGACAACTGATCCATAACACGCAAGAGTTTGTAGCAAACATCTGTTGTAAACATCAGAAAATAGAAGATGGTTGCACAGATGATAAAAGTATTCATGGTTAATCTGAGAAAACAATAAGAAACAGAGGCATGGAAATTGTAAATAAGATATGAAAATTAGACACTTGGTGAGCAGAGAAAGACACAGACACTTGGTGAGCAGAGAAAGACACAGACACAGAAGAGATAGGTCAGGAAATAGTATAATTAGAAAGAAATTATGTTGTGTTTATCTTGAGATGAAAGAAGCTAAAACTTTAAATCAATGACAAACATGGCAGAAGTGATCTATGGCTACTTACTATTTTCTTTATCACAGAATGGGCCGATCCACGGGGCATTACAGCTGTTAGACAGAAATAATGAGATTATGATGTGTCACAGACACGCAGACAAGGTGGCAACAGTCATGACTTGTCACAGACACACAGACAGGTGGCAACAGTCACAACTTGTCACAGACACACAGACAGGTGGCAACAGTCACAACTTGTCACAGACACACAGACAGGTGGCAACAGTCACAACTTGTCACAGACACACAGACAGGTGGCAACAGTCACAACTTGTCACAGACACACAGACAGGTGGCAACAGTCACAACTTGTCACAGACACACAGACAGGTGGCAACAGTCACAACTTGTCACAGACACACAGACAGGTGGCAACAGTCACAACTTGTCACAGACACACAGACAGGTGGCAAGAGTCACAACTTGTCACAGACACACAGACAGGTGGCAACAGTCACTGCTGCATCTGCATCATACACTGACACTAATCACTGTGGACGAACATTGACAGCGAGAATTGGCCTGATCAGCCACATTCGCTATCGCCATGGGTTGTAGTTATTATGCTCGTTTGAAGCACAATGTAACAAACTATCATCTGTCAAGACGGCAAGGTGCTAATGTTAATGATAATATATCACACAGCAAGATAAAGCCAATGTTATGTACAACGACAGCATCCATCATCATGATAAATGTGAGGAGTATTTTGTGTGATATTCACTGGCACAGGAATGGAGCATTATGGGGCAACCCTATGCTGTGAAGTTGGAACCATGACTAACCAACTAATTAACAAATACAGCATCAAACAGCATGACAACCCCATCTAGCATCATTACATGGACAGCATAAAACAGCATGATAAATCTATCTAGTGATGTGTACAAGGACAGCATAAAACAGCATGATAAATCTATCTAGTGATGTGTGCAAGGACAGACTAAAATAGCATGATAAATATATCTTGCCATGTGTACAAGGACAGCATAAAATAGCATGATAAATCTATCTTGCCATGAGTACAAGGACAGCACCAAATAACATGATAAATCTACCTTGCCATGTGTACAAACCTGCAGTATGCGTTCCCAGCTGAGTCCTTGTTACACTGGCCGTGACTGTGGCAGGTATGGTTGAGACAGTTGTCAGTGCAGTGCAGACGGATGCCGTTGTTCTTCTCCAGGTTAGGTGCTAGCTGCATGCACTGTCCGAAGCCATGACAGCACGGACTTGGATCCATCTTGCAGGGGTTGCCTGCCTCCTTCTCAACTGTGGGGGTTCATAGGAGGGTAAGTATTGCATTAATAATGTCAGAACATCAACAACATATCAACATATATTGATCTTTCTCAAAGGTACAACCATGAATACAGGCACTAATGGCCCACAAGCTGGGCCATGTTACATACAACATACATCTTCTAGGCATGCCCCACAAGCTGGGCCACGACACATACAACATACATATTTTAGAAATAATGTATGACATGAGCGTTATCTTTACAGAAGATGATGTAACAGTAATATCACATGTATTCTTATATGCCAAATGTTGTGTCAGACACTGCCAGCTGTCTGGTATCACTTGTCACTGCTGGATATGGGTGTCACTTGTCACTGCTGGATATGGGTGTCACTTTTCACTGCTGGGTATGGGTGTCACTTGTCACTGCTGGATATGTGTCACTTGTCACTGCTGGGTATGGGTGTCACTTGTCATTGCTGGGTATGGGTGTCACTTGTCATTGCTGGGTATGGGTGTCACTTGTCATTGCTGGATATGGGTGTCACTTGTCATTGCTGGATATGGGTGTCACTTGCCAGTGCATGATATTAGCGTCAGTTATCAGTACGTTGATGTTGATGTCAGTATGTGATGTTCATGTCAGGTGTCAACACAATACGATACTGATATTGTCAAGTGGAACAACATCAGAGAGTGGTACAACACAAACAGCAGGCTTTCAATCATCTGATGGGTAGTTTCAGCGCTACAAACACATACCTTCATCAACAGCCTTGGAGACATTAAAGTCATTCGTTGGGTGTTGTCCCCTGACTGTGACATTCCTGTACTGCTGGCTGGCATTTGTGATGGCCTCCCTCACCAGACCAGCCACTTCTGTGCCACTTTTGCCTGTGTAGTTGGTACTGCCTCCATCAATAGACACTTCCCACTGATCGAAATGAAGTGTGCCATTTCTGTGGAAGAACAATATCAGGTGTCATAGTTCTGCATTATTTTTCCTGAATAACTGATCATTTAAATGGTACATGATTTATTTGCCATGACTTCAAAGAGTTATTGTTGTTGCATTTGTCGTTATGGTATTTATTATTGTATTTGTTTTTGTTATTGTATTTGTTATTGTTTTTGTATCTGTTGTTGTATTTGCTATTATATTTGTTATATTTGTTGTATCTGTTATTGTTGTTGTATTTGTTATTGAATTTGTTATTGCTGTTGTATTTGATTCTGTTGTATTTGTTATTGTTGTTTATTTGTTGTTGTATTTGTTATATTTGTTGTTGCATTTGTTACTGTTGGTGTATCTGTTGTTGTATTTGTGACTGTATTTGCTATTGTTGTATTTGTTAATGTTGTTGTATTTGTTATTGTATCTGTTGTTGTATTTGCTATTGTATTTGTTATATTTGTTGTTGTTGTATGTTATTGATGTTGTATTTGTTTCTGTTGTTTGTATTATTGTGTATTGTATCTGTTGTTTTTTGCTATTGTATTTGTTATATTTGTTGTTGTTGTATGTTATTGATGTTGTATTTGTTTCTGTTGTTGTATATGTTATTGTTGTTGTATCTTGTGATCGTATTTGTTATTGTTGTCATAACCCAGCAGCATGATGGCTGTCATAGAGTGACTGAAGGTCATGTAGATCACCAGTGTCTTCCATGTCTGGTGTCTCGTTGGCCAGGTAGTTGTCAATAACCCAGCAGCATGATGGCTGTCATAGAGTGACTGAAGGTCATGTAGATCACCAGTGTCTTCCATGTCTGGTGTCTCGTTGGCCAGGTAGTAGAGAGAGAAGATTATTCCTGACATCACCAGGTGGTCAAGTTGCTTCACCAAGTTCCACAGCAGACTTGTCACTGAATGCCCGGGGGAACGTTGTTTCAGCAAGTTCCACAGCAGACTTGTGCTGAAGCTCCGGGGGAACGTTGCTTCAGCAAGTTTCACAGCAGACTTGTCGCTGAATGCCGGGGGAACGTTGTTTCAGCAAGTTCCACACGCAGACTTGTCGCTGAATGCCCGGGGAAACGTTGCTTCAGCAAGTTCCACAGCAGACTTGTCACTGAATGCCCGGGGGAACGTTGTTTCAGCAAGTTCACAGCAGACTTGTCGCTGAATGCCCGGGGGAACGTTGTTTCAGCAAGTTCCACAGCAGACTTGTCGCTGAATGCCCGGGGGAACGTTGTTTCAGCAAGTTTCACAGCAGACTTGTCACTGAATGCCCGGGGGAACGTTGTTTCAGCAAGTTTCACAGCAGACTTGTCACTGAATGCCCGGGGGAACGTTGTTTCAGCAAGTTCCACAGCAGACTTGTCGCTGAATGCCCGGGGGAACGTTGTTTCAGCAAGTTCCACAGCAGACTTGTCACTGAATGCCCGGGGGAACGTTGTTTCAGCAAGTTCCACAGCAGACTTGTCGCTGAATGCCCGGTGTAATGTTGCTTCAGCCAGTTCCACAGGCACAATCTTGAGGTTCAGATAGGTCCACAGGCCCAGTCTTGAGGTTCAGCCACTTCCAAAGGCCCAGTCTTGAGGTTCAGCTGCCAAGAATTGCTTGGAATATTTTCATCAAGGGACATCACTCATAGAAAAACTGATTACTTTAGTACACTGAGTTGTGGGTCTTTTGGAGAAAGTATTAATAGAGCTATTTGTCAGTGTGTGTGTGTGTGTGAGAGAGAGAGAGAGAGAGAGAGAGAGAGAGAGAGAGAGAGGAGAGAGAGAGAGAGAGAGAGATATAGAGAGAGCATGTGTGAGACAGTGCGTGTGTGAGTGTGAATGCGTGATTTAAGAGAGTGCAATGAATAAATGTGTGTATGTGTGTACAGTACTTACGAATCGATGTAGACATATGTGGGATCTACGTCAACACATTTAAAACCAGGGATGTTTTTGAAGATTGTTGTAAGCTGTGGAGATAAACACATCACTGATCAAATGATGTTCACAGGTAAACACATCATTGACAAAATTATGTCACAGATAAACACATCATTGATCAAATTATTCCTTCAGGTAAACACATCATTCATAAAATTATGTCACATGTAAACATATCATTGACAAAATTATATCACAGGTAAACACATCTTAATCAAATTATGGCACAGGTAAACACATCATTGACAAAATTATGTCACAGATAAACACATCATTGATCAAATGATGTTCACAGGTAAACACATCATTGATAACAGAGTCTGTAATCAGTTGTTCACACCCCAGACAGTCTTTCAACCAAGGAACAGAATCTGTAATCAGTTGTTCACATGCCAGACAGTCTTTCAACCATGGAACAGGATATGTATCAGTTGTTCACACCCCAGAGTGATCTTACGTTCCACAACTTACCATGTCTTCTAATTCCTTGGCCAGTGTTTCCCGGACAACTTGAGTCAAATTTGCTCTGGTCAAGTTGGTGGCTGTCGTTGTGGATGCCTGGAACCTGAACACAGGGGCCACTTCTTGTTCGTCTGTGTTTATAAATAAATACATCTGTGTGTTTATAAATAGATAGATGTGTTTGTGTGTGTGTGTGTGTGTTTATGAACAGATACATGTGCGTGCTTATAAATAGATACATACTGTGTGTTTATAGATACATATGTGTTTATAAATAGATAGATGTGTGTGTGTGTGTGGTGTGTGTGTGTGTGTGTGTGTGTGTGTGTGTTTATAAATAGACAAATGTATGTGTTTATAAATATGTAAATGTCTGCATTCATAAAATTTGTGCTTATAGACAAATGTCTGTGTTTATAAATAGATACATGTGTGTGTGTTTATAAATAGATACATATGTGTGTGTTTATAAATATACAAATGCCTGTGTTTATGAATAGATAATGTGTGCTTGTGTGTGTCTGTGTGTGTTTATAAATAGACAAATGTCTGTGTTTATAAATAGATGATGTGTGTGTATTTAAAAACAGACAAATGTCTGTGGTTATAAATAGATGATGTGTGTGTATTTAAAAACAGACAAATGTCTGTGGTTGTAAATAGAAAAACATCTGTATTTATAAATAGACAAATGTCTGTGTGTACAATTAGATACATGTGTGTATGTGTTTATAAATAGGTAAATCTTTGTGTTTATAAACAGGTAAATGTCTGTAAATAGATAAACACATATAACTGAAGGACATAGACATATCAGATATTTGTTACAGCTCGCTTCATCTTCTGTTTCTGTTACCTTCATTGCTGGCCTATCAGGTAAATAAATACTTAGATTACCTTGGTACTAAGCTATCAGGTATAAACTGTCAACTGTCATTTACTGCCAACATAGTACCTTGCGGTGTATGGCAGAGGGGTCTTTGAGCCTGAGGAATTAAGGCCGCCTGGCTAGTGCAGTCGCCGCGAACTGTGCAGGTTAGGATTTTCTTTTTGCCCCCGACATAAACAATTCCACACCTTACCGAGGGATCGAACCCGGGTCTCCCGAAGGAGAGTCCGGCGTTCTAGCCACTCGGCCAGCCGCTCCTCCTATCAGGTATATACTTAGATTAACATGGACAACCAAATACCCTATACAACCGTGTGTGTTATAATACCTGATGTATTATACAACCTACCTGGGTCAGTGCCGTTGCCAGAGAAGCAATCTCCGTCCTCACAGTCCAGCAGGTTCCTGCTGCTCCAACTGCTGTCCCCCACCACCGCCACCACCGCCGCGCTGTTGTAGTTGGAACTGGCTTGTCTCTTGCTCCTCTCGTACACTGAAACAGACACACCGTACACTGAAACAGACACACCGTACACTGAAACAGACACACCGTACACTGAAACAGACACACCGTACAATGAAACAGACACACCGTACACTGAAACAAACACACCGTACACTGAAACAGACACACCGTACACTGAAACAGACACACCGTACACTGAAACAGACACACCGTACACTGAAACAGACACACCGTACATTTGTACAGACACACCGTACACTGAAACAGACACACCGTACACTGAAACAGACACACCGTACAATGAAACAGACACACCGACTGCCTTAACTCAACTGTCTGTCACTCAATCATATATCAGTCAACAATCTACCACTCAGCAATCAGAACCAGAAATAAAACACGTATCCTCTCAGACGCCGATCAGCCCCGGCTGCCTATGTTGACAAGCTGGAGTTCTACACACTGCGCCAACACGGCCATTTACAGACGGTCACAAAGTCAAACATTAAATGAGAGTCAGACAAAACATGCAGACAACAATTATCATGCAGACAATTCTCTATCACAGCTACAACAATAACAACAGCAATAATAATAATAAAGAATAGTACTAACAGCAGCAAAAACAACAATAATTTATAATGATGATAATCTATATCTATAAAAGAGACTGTATGTGTGTGGTTGTGTATGTATTTGCTGCGTTCGCGAACGGTCCATCCGATTGAGATGAAATTTTCTACACGTCTTCCTTTCATTCCTGTGCAACCGACTGTAATAGTTTCTTAGTGTGAAATCGGCTACTTACTTAATAAAATTTAATATTTCATATTTCATTATAATTTATATATAACAAGGGGACTTAACTCTGGAAAAGTTATTTCAAGGGGCATAACTTTTAATAACATTTCTATATAGTTTATAGTCATATTGTTGCATGGTTTTCAAAGATTTATAAACTCTTTGCCTATAGTTATTTACAGGCATATGAGTTATAATAAATAATGATATAATCTTTAAGGCATTTTCAAAGTTTTCATAAAAATAATGCATAATGCATAACATTGTAACTCATCTTTTTATGCTTAAAGAAGTTATCTACAGTCATGTAGGTGATTAAAAACAGTTTTCATTAAAAATAATGGATGGTGTGTGGAAGGACATTCTTTTAAGTTAATGTGTGAATTTAATGAGACGCTCCCCGCCAGGAGCTGGGCGAAGCCACGCCGGGTCAGATAGATAGACAGACAGACAGATAGTCGGGAACGGGAGCTTATATGACTACTTATATGAATTAAATGAGATGCTCCCCACCAGGGACTGGGTGAAGCCGGGCCGGCACAGACAAACAAGCAGACAGACAGACAGACTGATAGATAGATAGATCCCCGACAGTGCCTGGGCGAAGCCGGGCCGGGTCAGCTAGTAATATATAATTAATAACAATAGTAGTTAGTACTAACAACAACAACAACAAGGGGCGGGTGGGCCGTACCTGAGGCTCTGGGCGACAGCTTCATGTCGGCCTGCATGGCCAGAAAGTGTTGCTTGAACATCTGGCACTCCCAGCTGTTGTCCTCGATACAGGCCGTACTGAGGCTGCGGTCGGAGGCACTCTCTGCTCTCCTGGCATCACCCAGGACAGCAGCATCACCCAGGACAGCAGCATCACCCAGGACAGCTGGACTGTCCGCCCGCCCTGCCATCTGCCGGGCCATCTGGGCCACATCACGTGACAGAGACGGTTGGTGACCTCTGTGCCCGTCCACCAGCAGCAGGCCTTCCCCGGCCAGGTCAATGAGGTCATCTCTCTGGGCATCCACAGTTGTCCCTGCCGGATTGCTCCGACTGACCGAGTCTTGGAGTGCTCTCCTGGTCGACTCCACTCTCCCCGTCCCCGCTGAAGCCGCAGTCTCATTTTGTTGCAGACGCACCGTTATGTGACTGGCATTCTTGCTGCCGGTTTGTCCTTGAGCTGCTACAGGAAAGTAAGCAAGAGATAAAAATACGGATAAGTAACCATGTGAGAAAAACACGATATGTAATCTAGAGATAAAAAACATAGATAGGTAATCTAGAGAGAATAACATAGATATGTAATCATTAGAGAGAAAACATAGATATGTAATCTAGAGACAAAAACATATGTGTGTAATCCAGAAAGAAAACCATAAATATGTAATATAGAAGAAGCATTTTATGCCTGTGCCTCCTGTCCTCAGTTTGTTGGATCAGATTGCGCTCAAGGAGCGCCAGTCCGTTTCGTACATCACTTCTCCAGGAACATCTGTCTGTGGCAACTCTTTCCCACGTGTCTGGATCTATGCCAAGAGTTTTCATATCTTGTTTACACACATCCCTGTATCGCAACTGGGGTCTTCCGGTTGGCCTCTTTCCTGTGGCTAGTCTCCGACTCTCCGTATAGGAGATCTTTAGGAATACGTGCATCCTCCATTCGAGATACATGGTCCAGCCTCTACCTGAGGTACACTATACATGTGACTATATATTTGACCATATTATATTTGACTATATATTTGACTTTAGTGCATGAACACTTCTCACGGCCACACGAGAAGCGCCCATGTGACCAGAACCACGAGGTCAGCGTGTTGCTCATACACGGACGGCAGCCGAGACTCCAACTGTTGGGAACCATGCTAGTTAGCTGAACATTAGTTTTAATATATGCTTCATAACACATACACACATCACAGCTGCCAGCACAAACACACAGACACCGATACACACACACCTACACACTCACATAACTACAAATACACAGACACACAGAAGACACGGGAGTGACCTACTTAGACTGGGCTCTCTGGACAGGCCAGGTTGTCGAGGTTGGGCAGGGACGGGCAGGAGGTTGTCGTCCCGGAGGCTGAGATCCTGCGTGGCCGGGTCTGTTGACTCATTGAGGATCTGCCAGTCTGCCGCCACACCTGGACACGGGAGAAAAGTGGGTCAGCTGGGTACAGTAGCAGGTCACCAGTTATGTCAACATAATCATAGACGGAGACAAGGGGCACATCACAAACTTGGGAGCTGTGAGCCGTGCCAGTGGGAGCTGGAGACGTAAAAGTGGGAGTATGGACGTGAAAGTTGGAGCTGTGAGTCGTGACAGTGGAAGCTGGAGACATGAAAGTGGGAGCTGTGGGTCGT